>SEMN01000003.1:3945000-4307764 GCA_005408345.1 Macquaria australasica | reverse complement strand
GTAACCATGTTGGTTAGATCAGAAATATGTAAGAAATCAGAGCTAAAACTCTAATTTTCTAATTTTATAACAACTTAGAGGTTTTTGTCCATTGTGTTTATACAGTAAGTTGAACATTTGTAATCTCGCCACGTAAATATAAGGCCAGAATGTATTTTGTACAGTGTATGTACCAGCAGTAGTGCAAACACAGTCGGCATGCAATTTTCAAGGTGAGCTTGCACAGAGGTGGGTGGAACTGCACAACTGAGGTGGTTTTTATGCAGATCAGTGCAATTTTTGGAGCTCATTTTGGTATTAAAATTGTATTTGTATTTGCAATTAAGGGTGATCTGATGGGGCAGACCGGTATTTCACTATTTCCTGTTTTAGAACCATGTCATATTTCAGCTTTCAAAGGAAGCACTGGCCTGGGTCTGTGGCACATTGGCTGCAACAAGGGCTAAAAATGAAAATCTCACCAAAGCAAAGTCCACCAGTCCTGCAACTAATTAAAAAGAAAACACTTTTTTTCCTTTGGTGACTTAATTTAGATCATTTTGTGGTTTAATCAAAAGTAACAATAGTTTGAAGTGGTGTAGCTGTGGATCAGCAGGTGGAGCGGATTGTCCCTTAACCGTAGAGTTGGTGGTTTGAGCCCCGGCTCCTTCTGTCCGAATGATGAGCGTTATATGAATAAGATAAGATAAGATAAGATAAGATAAGATAAGATAAGATAAGCCTTTAATTGTCCCACAGCGGGGACATTTTCAGCGTTACAGCAGCCAGCAAAAGTGTCATATATAGAAATACAATAATAAAATATAATAAAATACAATAAAAATAAATAGAAAAATAGTCCTGTACACAGTATAGACAGGAATAATAATAGAGTCACTGAGTGCATTTGTAAGTATGAACAATAGATAAGATAAAAATATTGCACATATATAACATACATGTACATGAAAATATTACACAGCAACAGATGAAGTAAATAAGCTGACAGTCAAATGTAGATTACCGGGAGCTGTACTGATTATAGAGTCTGACAGCAGCAGGCAGGAAGGACCTACGGTACCTCTCCTTCAGACACTGAGGGTGGAGCAGCCGATCGCTGAAGGAGCTGCCCAGTGCTGATAGAGTGACATGTAGGGGGTGGGAAGTGTTCTCCAGTAGTGATGATAGCTTGGCCACCATTCTCCTGCCACCCACCACCTCCACTGGGTCCAGAGGGCATCCAAGGACAGAGCTGGCCTTCTTTATCAGTCTGTCCAGTCTCTTTCTATCCCTGGAAGAGATGCCACTGGCCCAACATGCCACCCCATACAAGATGGCTGATGCCACCACAGAGTCATAGAAAGTCTTCAGGAGCCTTAGTCTCCTGAGCAAAAAGAGACGGCTCTGTCCCTTCTTGAACAGAGCGTCCATATTGTCTGACCAGTCCAGTTTGTTGTTCAAGTGAACACCCAGATACTTGTACGATCTCACAATCTCAATGTCCGTTCCCTGGATGTTCACTGGTGTAGGTGGAGGGAGTCTGTGCCTGCCGAAGTCCACCACGAGCTCTTTGGTTTTACCCGTGTTGATCTGGAGGCGGTTCTGCTGACACCAACCCACAAAGCCCTGGGTCAGTTCTCTGTACTCCCTATCATCCCCGTCGGTGATGAGGCCAACGATGGCAGTCGTCAGAGAACTTCTAAGGGTGACAGTTTGAAGTGTTATGGGTGAAGTCCGCTGTGTAGAAGGTGAACAGGAAAGGCGCCAGAACGGTTCCCTGTGGAGCCCCTATGCTGCAGAGAAGTGTGTCAGACACACAGTCCTGTAACCTCATATACTGTGGTCGGTTTGTGAGGTAGTCCAGGATCCATGCTGCCAGGTGATAGTCCACCCCAGCGTGCTCCAACTTGTCCCCCAGAATCCTGGGCTGGATGGTGTTAAAAGTACTGGAGAAATCAAAAAACATGATCCTCACAGTGTTTCCAGCCTTTTCTAGGTGAGAGAGGGATGTGTGAAGTAGGTAAATGACAGCGTCATCCACCCCAATGCGGGGTTGGTAGGCAAACTGCAGAGGGTCCATACATGGGCTCACCAGCGGACTGCTGGTGAGCCCATGTATGTATGAGCCCATGTATGCTCTCTATTTAAAATACTGCTAAAGAAGTAAAGGTATTCAATTCACAATCATATGGAGAAAAGAAAGCAATTCCTCACACTTGAGAAAGCCCATGTATGTATGAGCCCATGTATGCTCTCTATTTAAAATACTGCTAAAGAAGTAAAGGTATTCAATTCACAATCATATGTGAGAAAAGATTGACGAAGAACTGTGTGGTATTTTTACTTAAATGTGAAATATGAGAATGAAAAAGAAGGTGAAGGTATTTTGTTAGAGCTCAAGTACTGGGACAGTAAATTTAACACTTGAACACAAATTGTTAGGCATAAGATTCTTTTGGTTTCAGTTTTTAGTCCAGTGGAGGTATGATTGGTGGTATTATTGTTACATCAGGGCTCAGTGAAGAGGACAGATGGCATTTTCTAAAGAAAAACCAAGAATAGCCCAAATGTTCTGGTCACACATTGGGTTTTTTGTAATAAAAGATATTGGTGTACAGACAGCCATAAGGGCCAAATATACTGTATATAATGACTCACAACCTGTCTTTCTATTGTATAAGGATCTTTTTGTTTATCTTCAGCTCTCCCACTTACGATTGGTGTGATACTGAAGGCCAACAAAGAACAACTATCCTTGGTGTTGGAGGCAGGCAGAGCTGAACTGGAAACCATGGCAACACAGTGCTTGTCTCTCTAATCCCTTGGCCCTGCCAGAGAGTAGACAAATACCTGCACAAGCCCTGGTCTATTCAACACCTGCATAAAAGAAAACCTTCCCAATCTGCACGATATGAAAATACACCAGGGAGGAACAGTTTTGACGGACTGTTTCATACAGTATCTCCACATCACACACACCGCCACAGACAAGCAGGCTCAGCTAATGTTTACATCCTCTGTCTGTTGAATTCTTCTCGTAAAGCGTTTACAGTGTGGAGACACCAGATTTATTTTTCCTCCAATCAAATGTAATAAGATAGCATTTATGTGAGTGACTCCAGCTGTTAACATGTGGAGTTTTTTTTCTTACAATCATGCACCTAGCAGATTTATGTTAATTAAAAACAGACAAAAATGTTGCAATAATATGACATTTAACAATAAACTGATTGATTCATTGGTTTCTATTTTGTGTCTTTGCCCTCTATACATAACAGAATTGCATGTATAATATTTATAGTTATCATTTTTCATTGGTCTTTTATGTTACATTTTACTTTGATTTTTATTTAACCTTTATTTAACCAGCCTAGTCATTACGAACAAATTCTTATTTACAATGGCGGCCTGGCAAAAGGCAAGGTGGTAAAGGCTAAAAAGAGATGACAAATGTTCACCTTTTTATGCACCAGATGGCATACACCATGCACCTACTGTAAAAAAGCTGCTGCAGTTCAATGAAAGTGTACTTCTTCGTGTAACTTCATACACAGAAAAGACAGAATGTGTGCAGTGAGAAGGTGGAAACTGCAGTCAAAATACGAGAATTTAAGTGGTGAACTGGTTAGCAGGAAGCACACAATTATCACAGTTTGTAAGGTTAATTAAAAGGTTTACTTTAAGTTGCAGTCTAATGGAGAAGCTGATCACTTGAGTGTTTTATCCAGTCACGTTTATCTTTCATACTGTGCTGTGATCAGTGAACCTGAAAGTCATTGCAGTATCAAAGAAAAGAAGAAAGATTCTTGTCTTGAGTTGATGTCCTTGAACTTTTTTTTTTTTTCAAAGTCCATTATTCAAGATGGATTGTGGATAATGTGAGGGACTGTGTAATTACATCTGTGATAAATAATTACTGCAAAATGGTGCTGTTAACAAAATCTAATTAAAATTCAAATGGAAGAAAGAAAAAGGTGAGATTGTCTTACATGACCCTTACAGTATCACCATGACCCTCTGTGCCTCCAAGCCATCCAGGCATAGAAGACGGGTGTCACAGCGAGAGTGCGGCACGATTTGGAGCGGGATCATAATTTGAATTTTAAAAAAGCTCCATAAAAACCTGTTTGACAGAGATGTAGTCTGTTGTTTCCTGTGTTTGTATTTAGTCTCTGTGTCTCTAACAAGCATTCACATCAACCCTGTGACTACTGACAGTAGCCTACTGTTTTCACATAAATGTTTCACTAACCACCCACAACAGAAGGCCTCTACACATTGAGTGAATCAGCACACCTTTGCTGAGGAGGGGGTACGCTCTCCTAAACTGCTGCCAACTTCCTCCATTCTGGGGCATCTTACACGCCTCCCGCTCCCTCTCCAGCTCCACTGGGATGGTGGCACTAGAAGAGGAAATGTGGTAAAGCAGCCATTACTCATATGGAGGCGTACATGGGATTTTATTCCTCTGATTTTCTGGTTCACAAGAAGTCAGGAGACATGTGGTCGCTAGTGGATCTGCCCATGTTTTTGTGTTTTCACGAATCGGCTTTTCGCATGCTAGCACGCTAGCACCAAGTATGCGACTGGATGATTGTCATAGATATGACACATGTATATCTCCACATTGCCATACTGCATCGCCACAGAAAATGCTAATCTTTACCTCCAGGGAGGTTTTCAGCACCTCCCTTTTCGGCATTCCAGATATTATTAGGGTTGTCCCTATCAAGTTCTTTTGGCCCAGATTTAGCCTTCTAAATTCAGCCCACCTTTATTTTCCACGAGCTACTTGATCCAAATACTAAAGGTCCTGATTCAAAGTTGTTAAGTTGATAAGCTCAAATTATTTACATGAAATTCACACACTCAAAATGCTTGCAGGGTATAGCAGCAGTAAAGAAAGGATCGGATTTTGATCGGCTTTATTTTAGCCGATACGAACCATTAAAATATGTCCCGATATGATCCTTAGCATCATCTCAGGACATCCCTAGTTATTAGTAAAGCAATGTACTGTAATTGCTGTTTCAATGAGTAATTTGTAATGAGCAACTGAATTACATTTTTCAAGTAACTTGCCAAAAAATGTTGTTAAAGAGCTAAAAAGTCCGCAGTCAAACGTAACTTTGTAGCAGACAAAGACAACACACTACAGCCCATCCAGCCCTCCCCTCCTACCTGTCTCTTGCAGTCACGGCTCTCACAGTCTCCAGAAGAAGACAGCCAGGGCCTTCAGAGTCTGTAATTCGGGCCAACCACAACAGTGCTTACCATCTGCTGCCAGACTTGGCGTGTCACCTGTAACATCTGCTGCTGGAGCTCTTTATGGGTGACCCTCAGCTAAAGAGCGTGTCTCCTCTGCTTGGCCATGGCCCCCCTGTTGTGTTGGACCCCGCTGCAAGAACCTTCCTGAACATGCACTAACAGGTAACTCAGCGGTTGAGTCACCTCGACCTGCCTCAGGATCAGGCCTCATCTCAGTGACCCTCTCACTCTACTCTCTACTCTCCGTCACTTTCTGACTCTTCTAAAACTAACTAACACAAAACAAAATTTTGTTGATTTTTGAGCCAGTAGCGAAAAAAGGCACTACATCTGCACAGCACCATGTTTAGACTCTGACTCTATCCCTGCTGTGTGTTTAGGACAGCAATCCCTTACAGTGTTTTCGCTACTATCTTGGCATTCGCAAAGTCAGATGAGTGTGACAAATTAGAGAGACACACAGGGAACATACACTGACCATGAGCATAGCATGCCAAGAGAGGTTTGAAACCTAAATGAATGGAACAGTTGCGATTTGCAGAAGCGGAGCTCAGCGTGTTTTTGTCTTGATCTCGGCAGCGGCGATGGCAGGCAGAGACATAACAGCTTTTTGTTTGCCAGTGTGGTCACAGGATGGTTTGCAAGGGAAGTACATCCACCACTAATGGAATGAATAAAATGATTTATTTAGTATGTGCTTCTAGGATATTTGATTTGTTTGGCTACGTTTAGCCCATAGCCTCATCATAATGAAACAGCAAGAAGTCAGAGTTGCAGAACAGGCATCTTACTGGAAGAGGAGAGAAAACTATGCCTGAGGCTCTGTTAAATTATGCTCCTCGTCAGTCACACCCTCATTTCTCTTCTTGTCAATACAATTCTCCATGACAGACACGGGTGAAATACATCTAAATATGCCTGATTGCAAATGTCTAAATAACATTGTTTTA
This sequence comes from Macquaria australasica, assembly GCA_005408345.1. Lineage (NCBI taxonomy): Eukaryota > Metazoa > Chordata > Actinopteri > Centrarchiformes > Percichthyidae > Macquaria > Macquaria australasica. The sequence continues at coordinate 4,301,567 of SEMN01000003.1, read as the reverse complement.
TATATCAGTCATTTATAGATTTCATGATACATAAATTACATTTGTATGTTTTTTTATTTAACCACTAGTCATAATTTTATTTATATTATCAGTTTTGCCTATTCATATTAATTCTTATTAGATTCCAGTTTGAAAATCCTCAGATCCAATCTGTTCAATGACCTGTGAAATTCCTGGAGGATGATGTAGTTCTTAAAGTACATGGCATAATGTCTTCTTAATGTCAGCTATATTCACGTATTACATAAATCATGTTATGCTGACATTTGGTGTGCTGTAGTGAAAACTAAACTAATTAATCTTTAAGTATTTAAAAAAAGATAGTTAGGAAAGAGAGCTGCACCAGAATTCCCCAATGTCGTCTTTTCAACTGCTTTCTGGTATTACTGGTTGACAGAATTGTTTCCAAAGACTTCCAGACACTCATTTTTATGAGTCTTGTTCCCTTGACTCTCTTCAATCTTAGATGCTGTTTGTAATGCCATTTTTTAAACTGAAACTGAAAACAGAAGACGCTGTAGGGGAACTGATTCTGCTTTCAACACTTTTCCCTTTTCTGTTGGTCTAGACTGCTCAGTGTCTTCACTGGCTTAAATTAGCCAACAGTGTGCCTCAGGGATCCATCTTTGGCACAGTTGTGTTATCTCCAGCTCTGGCCAAATAATCCCTAAACACAGTCACATCAGAATCTAACTATAACATCTAGTGATTTTAAAAGATTGTACCTCTTCAAAGACTGTATGAAAGTAAATTGAAAACAATCACCTTCATCCACATACAGTCACCTGCTGCCAACACTGGATGTCTGTGAGAAATGGAGAGAGCTTTAAAGCTGCTTGTGCCACAAAACATGTTGTAAAATATTACCCCTTATCCATACTTTCACACATGACACCTGACCAGCACTAGAGTAAAAATGCAGCTTCAAGGTTTATAACAAAGCAAAATGGAAGAAAATCCCTTTTTTTCCTGACCTCTGGATCCCTGTTGTGTTTGGCCCTGGCCAACATCGCTGACCTTGTAGCGACATCAGCACCACAGGGAAAGCACTCATCTGGTCCAAGGTCAGAGTCGAGAACTACTGGTGGCCTTTGCCATCATGACACACAGGGTTTCAAATGATCTGCTTGGCAACCTCAGGCTGTCACACATTTTAGTTTTATTGTCTGGTTACATGTCTTACACTGGATTTTTCTCGCACCATACATCACTACTTCTCTAAGAACTAGACTGAGTCAATTTACTCTTATCTCCAACGCAAAAATAAATTTCGTGTCATTGTCCATTTTCTGAAAAAATTAAAATCAATAGTGTACTTGATGTACTGTATAGAGCATTGCGTAAGTTCAGGCAGAGCCCTAACATCACATTCATATAGGTGTACATGTCAGGCGGCCTGACCTTTCACATCCTGCTGATACTCTCATGCCAGCACTTCATGCTGCTGCAGCAAGGAGTTAGAAAACAAGTTTGTGTACAACAGTTCACTCTTTTTGGTAGAAATAATTGTGTTAGGTAACTCAGGGTTAGGGTTTAGGTTAGGTTATGACCAGTCATCAAAAATATGACGGGTTGGGTTTAGAGTTAGGGTTACACAAATTTATGAGGAATCACAATTTGACACTAATATGTATGTGAAGTTCCTTTTTGTGTTGTTTGGTTGAAAATGTCATATAGCGGCTGAAATAATTACTTTGGTTGTTTGGCTCACGCATTATTCATTCATGTTGTTGATGTTCACAGAAGTCAAATATAAATATTCAAATTCATTTATATGCATTCACATTTTCCCTACATACTTTACTATTCTATATCATAACTGGATATAAATAGCTGAATGCCTGCTGCGACTCACTAGCCATACTCATTGCTAGTTTGGCTAGCTTCAGGGAGGTGAGAGGGCTTCGCTTGCATGCCAGTGCAACACTGTTCTTCATAGTCTTGGTGCATTTAGTTGTGTTGTTGTTGTATTATGATACTATTAACTTGTGCGTGTTCATTTGACAGTAATCAGCATGATTACTGAATTAAACTAGATAAGACAAACTTTGCTCACATTCATCTGCAACATGCTTGTTTCTTGACATTTGTTAGATAAATTCCAGGTAAAATATTTCCCTTGAATCAAGATATTTTCAGTATCTTGCAAGTAACTTTACTTTCTGCACTACATCTTAAATAAGAAAGACTTTGCTAGCATTAAAGGGGAATTACAACATGCCTGTTGCATAGATGACGTTCACAAAGGGTACAGTATTGCTATAGCTCCGTTGTTTTGGGTGTCTAACCTGCTTCCTGTTGTTAAATATTAAGCTGCACAATCCTCGTTCCTTCTTGGATTCTTTGAGAGGTCCCTTCATAAGCACAACATTTTCTACCAAATCCGTTTGCAACAGTCATTTCCCTGACTTCTCTCACTGGCAGAAAATCATATCAAACTGATCAGTTAATCTATTGCAGTTAGATCACTCAGAATTATACTGTACTGCTATTATAGCCTTACTTTTTTGGTATTTAAAATGATTCCTCATTGGTATTTCTGAGATATCTGACAGTCATAATTTTGTCCTGAATATCTTTTATTGTGTCTTTTTTCTTTTACTTTAAAAGTTTTCAATAACCATAAAAATTTGGATTTTTTTCTGGTGGTAGTGGTAGGAAGAGCAATATGAGCAGTATTAAAATTAGACTTTTTTACTGTTTGCATACTGCATTGCTCTTCTAATAACGCTGGGCACAGCTGTACCTGTCTGTCCTCAGGGATCTACCTGGCACTGCCTCATCAATACTTGGCTTACTGGGAGAGTCTGCTCACTGACTACAAAACACAATGGCAACAAATTAAATTCTTAATGAGCACAACCTATCACTAATGACTGTGCAGAATCAGTGTAGTGTTACACAACACTTATATCAGCAAATTTAAACTATATGGCAATTATAACTCTGTAATTTATATAAAAAGGGGCAAATGATTCCTTGAGAGAAGAGGATTAATGTTGTGTAATGCAGCCATTCTCAACCAGTGGGCTGTGGCCAGATGGTGGTCGTCAGAGCACCATCTAGTGGGCCGTGGAGGCAGCGGTACTGCCAATTTAAAAAAAACTTTGTTAATTTACAAAGCTAGTTCATTTCACCAGTGTGAAATATGGTCTAAATGTAAACATTTAATCAGCATCTACAAATAGTCAGTGAAAAAACATTTGATTTTAAACCCATATTGGGATGCCCTGGAGTGCATTATCACATATATACCACGACCACTTACCAATAGAGAAAGAAGGCTTTGTTTAACTAGTCATACAGTTTGTTTCTAATCTGTTTAAACTGTGTTTAGGCTTGAGGTGTCCTATTAAATTATTTCAATGGATACCTGCCAGCCAATCAGCAGAGCTTAACATTACATCATTAACTGAATACTAGTAGATATTTATTTGTAACTGTCCCAGAGACACGTTTCTTTGAGGTGTTTAATTGATATGTTTCTGTCATAAATCCATGATTGTTTGAGTTCATACAAAAATGGAAAGACAGACGGCCCCAAAGTAACCAAATTCTGCACGTGGTCCAAGAGGCGCACACGGTAATTGTGTTTCATTTGGTTTGTGAATAATGTTTGTCTGATATCCCTTTACATGGACAATGTGATACGTTTTCAGTGATTCTATTTGATTTCATCACATTTCTGTTGTGCTAACGTGTTTGGGACTGTTAGCTAGCTTGAGAGACTGTAAAATGACTCAGATGTAAATTTGAAACATTTTACGTCTTTTATTTGTTGTAGTTTTCATGGTGTCTGATGATGAAAGAGAGAGAGACAAAATAAATCTTCACAAGACATCTGTATGAAGCATGGCCATTATTCCATTGGACCAGTGTAGTTACATTATTTTCACATGTTTATGGATCATGTTTGAACATTTGAATTTCGTGCCCAAAAACCTTAAAGCAAAAGTTCAACATTCTGAGAAATACACTTACTCACTTTCTGGTAACACAATCCACATACCAGCACCTCTAAAGCTCACCAATTAACATGTTAATTAACACAATTAAACATTTTGTTTGTTACATCTGTATAGAAACTAAAGTGTAAAAACAGCCTTTTTTTTTTCTTTTTTTTTTGTGGCTGGGAACGGTAACTGGTTGCCTGGCAACAGCTACCAGCCAAGAAATATTCTGGCACACAACCCCCTGTAAAATGGCCAATTCTGTTCTTTTTTTTTTTTATGGAGAAAACAAACAAAATATAACATGTTAATTGGTAACCTGAGCTGAGGGGTTGGTAGGTGTTTTTTTGTTACCTTTGGACAGAGCCAGGCTAGCTGCTGCCCCTGTTTCCAGTCTCTGGACTAAGCTAAGCTAACTGGCTGCTGGCTCCAGCTTCATATTTACCGTACAGATGTGAGAGTGGTATTGATCTTCTCATCTAACTCTCGGCAAGAAAGCATATAAGAGTATTTTCCAAAATGTCAAACTAATCCTATAAGCCAAACATGGCACCAATGCCTTAGTCTACACTGTCCATCAATTAGGGTTACTTGTGCTTTTGAAGTCAGGGCTGGAGTTTTTGCTGGGTGGTCTTTATACAGATGTCCCTTTTACCAAAAATGTTTTCCTTCAACGTTGAAAATTAAGGATGTCTCCCCTGTGTGAGGGCACACAGACTTGAAAATGATCTGCACTCTACGGAAACGGTGCCAACCCCGAGATGAGGCATAATCACAGTTGTTGATGCGAGTGCAAAGCTTGCAATTCTTCTGTTCATTAGGAAAAAAAAACAGAATATACATCAACTTGACACAAACAGAAGTCTTACAATCTGGCATAATTAATCACTCCCTGACACAATCCATATCTAATGAGCTATCCAAATTGTAAACAGTTTATCATAAAATGCTTTTGAGATCTAAACTCTGCACATGCACACTACATGTGGAATATCTCTGTGATCATATCAAAGACCGGAGCAGTAAGAGTGAGGCTTTTTGCCAACAATGTCATAAACAAATAACGTGGGGGAAAAAAGGCAAAGCATCTCTCTGGTACTCTGGTAGAATTATCAAGATGTTGAAAACAGTCTCTGCAGATTCTCTATGTTTTGTCAACCTTGAAAATCTTTTAAAATAGATATATGATCTTAAAAATAAATATGAACTGTAAAATTGAGAGATTTAAAATACTCCTACTAATGAAAACATGGAGATAATGTAAAAAAAAAAAAACTAAAAAAAAAACTGCGGAGTTGTACTTTAAATCGTCATAGCTGAATAAAATGGTGACGATGGTTCAAAATTATGTTTGAAATATGTGTTTAACGGTTGTTGTTAGTCTGCTGGACAGAAGAGGGGTTGTGATATATTCATGTGCTGTGTGATGACATTGTACAAGTGTTTACTGCAGGATGGTGTCCTGGCATGTTGCATTCTTCAGGGGACACAAATCAAGCTTCCATTGTAAGCTCGTCAGTCATCAACTGTGTTTTGGCAAACTGCTCCGCTCTCGCAGTGGGATGCTGGCAATACTAGTTCTGCGTGTCAAAATAATGATAGGACACATCATCATTGCAACATTTTAGTCTCATTATGATGTTTTTTGGTCCTTTTTCAAAAGTGGTAAACAGAAATATATTTGAGAAGCTAAGGTTTTTAAGCTTTTCATGCAGCAGTTAGATGATATGTCTCTCATTAAAAAGCGTATATTATATTGTCTAAATGTTTTGCTCCATGCATGTTGTTTGATGAAATGCTAATTAACATTTATACAGGCTGATCCATGAAAGCACGATTACAATACATGAAAATATCGTAATGCCAGAGGAATTTTATTATTCTTACAAATGTCAATGAGCTTAACTGACGTGTGGTAACATGTCATAGGTGTAACTGCTCCATTTCCATTACATGTTTTTACCAGTGCGATGCAGAAACTGAATTTATCAGATAAACTGAAAAAGGAAATTACAGCTTATGTAACTATCTTGGGTTCATAAACCAGCAAGAGAAACAGTGCTTAATTGTTTGATTACTTTACCTTTATTGAAGTTATGAAGATAAAATGTGTGTACACGTTTAAGATTAAGACACCTTAAATAACCATATTAAGACAGAACTTAAAGACAATCAGGATTATTTTTAAACTCTTAAACTATTACCAAGTTAAAGGTGCCCTGTGAAATGAAAAACATTCATTTACATTTACATTCAGTTGTACTCACCAAAATGCTCTGTGTGTATCCCTGAGGTCTAATAAACTTGTTACATACATTTCCTTCCTCGTATTTATAAAGTCTTTTTTTAAAGTTTGAAACCTGCATTTTTTACATCCATGTTTACTTGCTAGCTATCTTTTTCTTCATTGCTTTTGCCAGCAAAATGCTGTGTTTCTTCGCATGTTACCGCCACCTGTTGATCAGGGGAATAGTGTGAAACCATTGGCAGGGCTGTGAATCGCGTCGCCAGCGTGCACATTTGTTTATCATAGCCCAAGACGGGGTCCCACTCATAAACGAACTGCTCCTTACTACAAGAGGTAAAAAAATAAAATAAAATAAAAACCCTCCACATGGTACCTTTTATTGTAAATTGTATTAGGTAGGTTTGCAAAAAAAATGAGGATGTGTGCACAGCCAGGGGGCAAAACAAAAAAGCACATTTTCATGGGACACTTCTCTCTTTTCCACAACTTTTTTTATGGCACATGTTGATAGAAGCTAACATGACACAGGGAATACCAGAGTGAAATGGCCGCTATAGTAGTGGACTGCACGAGTTTGTTCATGCATGTGATGAAAAATGACCTGATTCCTACAGTGTCTCAGACAAAACAGGCAGGATTTATTAAGAACACAGGAGGCCACTAACATCCACAACTTCTAGTAGTCTGAATGAAACTCCCAACGTTTTCCAGCAAAATGTGCCAGAGACTACTGAATGTTTAGTGCAAAAATCTATAGCATTAGATTCCTGCCATTTATATAGGCAGTTTCACTGTGCTAAGGCAGGATTTAATAAGTAACATTATTCACGCTGCAGGGAACCATTCACACATGTGAATCACTGACTGTCTTACATCTGTTTGTAAGGTTTTTTTTCCACTCAGAAAAATCAAAACAAAGTGATGCATTCTCCATCCAGAGCCATCAGTCTGTCATCTCTATGAAACCTGAATTACTGCTAAGTGACAGCTGTTACCAAGTCGCACACTGAAACTCCACGCGCCCGATTCAACACTTATTGATCAGCGGAGCACTGATCACAAAGCATCACAAACTATTGCTCACACAGTAACACAGTGAGCTGTTCTCTACCTTACCACAGATGTTTTATTATTTATTTTTTTTAATCCAACACATTTATAAGACAAGGAGCTGAAACACTCCTGAGTCATTTAGGTTGTTAGTTAAATATTTATACGTCCCAATTTGGAAAACAAGCACTCTCCCACACAATTTGTGACTGGCCAGTGTATGCTTTAAAACTCACTGGATTAGAAAAAATGAGTAGCTAATTAGGGTGCAGTAGTTGGAATAACTTGCACAGTCCCATTGATTCCTTCTTTGGGGACGGGAGTTTCTCAGCAGGAGTCGACCACACTGTCGGTGTATTAATTTGAAAACCATACAGCTGGAGGCCCATGGGCGCCGGCCCAGACGGCCCGATTCAATTTCTGTGCTTGTAAATGGGTAAGTGATAGTACAAGTGGCCAATTTATACACCTATCTGAAGCCCAGAGAGCCTGTGTGCTTATAAATCACTGGATGCATATAATTATGTACTGTGTGCTGAAAGGGATGTTTCCTCTTGGGATATTGAACATTTTACTTCATACTGCAGTTCACTGCACTACGACTTCTCTTGAACTTGCCTTATCATGGCTCTCTCCACTGCTGTTTTCTGCCCCCTGTCTGCACACACAACTCAACTGGGAAACCCATCTATGGTCACTGACAGGAAATCATGTTGGCACAGAGGATAAGCTGATTTCAAACTTTACTGTCTTCCAAACAGCAGACGGAGCACTCCATTCAAAGAAAGCTGGGTTGTACTGCCAAATGATTGCTTTCCAACCACCTCCACCCTCATGAGAGGAATTTCAGTAACAACAGGTACGCAATGTTTTGACGTCACTTTATTTCATACTTCTAAATTTAAAAAATTTACTTCAAACAATTATTTTCCCTCCTGGGGCTGCAAGATTACGCAGTTACCAAGTGTTGCCTAAACACAATCAGCAGAAAGTGTTGAATTCCCACACCCACATTCTTAGAAACACATACAAACACACAGAGACACACATGAACACACACATACACTGTCTACACGTACACTCACAGAAATATATATATTTTTAGCCATTCCCTGTTGTATCCTCACTTCCAACAGCGCTTTCAACTCCAAGAGTCGTGAGTGGGAATAAGTGTTTCTTGGATGGATCCCACATTGATACAATAGAGCAGATAACGTAGCACTAGCTGGGTTCGTAGAGTGGAGAGCCAAATGTGGAACCATCAGTAAGGCTTGGACATGGAAATTGTATAGAGGTACTGTTAAGCACTGGAAAAACAGTACACCGGTATAGTTTGGAGATCAAGGTTTTGCAGTATGTTTTCTGTGTGTTATTAAACTTCATAGGTGTTTTTTCAAAAAACCTTTCAGTTAGAACAAGTGAAATCACGTTTCAAATTTCATTCTTGATCTTGGAAACAGCAGTTGACCAAACAATCTCACCTCACAGTCCATTTAGTTGCTGTTCCAGAGCTTTCGATGATATCAGAGGATCTTCTTTTTCTGAGCTCTTTGAGGGCTTTTTGTAGCCTGGTTCCAGACCTCCGCCCACATCTCAATTTGATCAGCAATTCAAATAGAATACAATGAATAAATGAAGTGAAACAATGTGGTGATGCTGTCTGATTATCAGGCTTGATTTGTTGTCCATGTTGGCTCAAAAGTTGAGTTTCAAAGTCTATTCTTGACCTTGGAAACAACAGTTGACAGAACAATATGAGCTTAAGGTCCAATTAGTTTAGATCAGTTAGTCCAATTAGCTTCCAGAACATCTTCTAAATGGACCTTATTCTGTGATTGTTCTGTCAACCACATGTAAAATGATTCCATAGATCATACACTGTACATAATGCACTTAACAAGCCCATTTTTGACTTAGGCCTCCTCACTATTGGCATGACTGGGAGCTGACTCAGCCTAATTACCCTCTGGTCTGACCTTTAAATCACACGAATGAGAACAAATAAATAATGACCGGTTAAAGCGCCGCTGTCTTAGCGCTTCCGTCAAAATCGGCATGCACAAATGAATTGTAAATTTATGGAAATGCAACAAGCGTGAGAGGAGCATCTTGCATTTTGGGTGACAAATTGAAGGCAGGGGAACACCCGAGAACTGTCTGCCTGAGTGCCAAGTAAGACAGTTAATCTCTACACTGTCCTGGGCCACTTAATTCCTACTGAAATGTGGCACACATTCCCCTCTCCTTCCTATTCCCCATGTTCATTTTCCCTTATCACTGTAATTTGGTGTGCACTGACAATTGGGAATTTGACAGAGCTATTGACAGTAGCTATTCCACAGTGGGCTAATAATTTCAAGATTTCAGACAATGAGGGGAATATTAAAAAGGATTGTACTGTAGCCTGAATAGAAAAATACAGTAATGACAAGTAAAAAGACTGATAGTACGGTATATTACAGCACCATCACCCCAGGAACTTTCCTTTAATTAATTTTATAAAGTTTATAAGTTCACAGAAGGATTTGGATTTTTCAATTTGAACCTGAGTTAGAGACAACAAATGTAAAAATCAGAAAACTTCAATTTTACAAAAATGTAATGCTTGCCAGCAGACAATTATGACCTTTGTCTAGTTTGTCTAGGGCAAACGTGCACACAAAATGCTGTAAAAGAAACCAAAAAAGGTCTTCTTAGTGTAAAAGAAATAAGCTGAAGCCAGCAGCTCATTAGCTTAACGTAGCATAACTGGAAACGGGGGGAAACAGCTAGCCTGGCTGTGACCAAAGGTAACAAAGAACACCTCTAAAGCTCACTTATTAACACATTATATCTTCATTGTTTTTGTTTTCATACAAAATTAAAAGTGTAAAACCACAATTTACTGTTTCAAAGATGATTAGCTAAAGTACAATAAGCTAGTTAACATAGTTTAGCTAACCGACTGCTGGTGGCAGAGAGAGTGGTATCAACCCTCTCATCTCTCTAAATAAGCATATTTCCCAAATTCTTTAACTATGGCTTTAAATGTTTAGCCATAGTTAAACATTTGCCATTGCATTACTTATATGCTTTTATTTGTGATGTGTAGAATGACTTCCACACACGTCTGCTGCTTTGAGTACAACAACAACTTGATCTAGCTGTGCTGAAGCAATGGATCTTGAGCTTGAAGATTTTCAACTCTGGACAGCAAACTCAATTTGCTGAAGTCTCCATTTATTTTTTATTTTTTTTACCCTCTCATATGCTGGGAAATGATTAACAGCACAGCTTGCCACGGAGCCACACTGTATGTACAAAATGTACAACTTCTCAGACAGCAGGGACTTTTATTTGACATGGTAATGTATGAAAATATACATCATGTGAATCCAGAGTTTGAAGCTCATCACACACTTTTTGTTGACTGGCCATTTTCAAGGTTAACCACAAGAGCTCTGCTTTCTTTTTTGAGGAGTGTGTGAACAAACTCAACTTTGCTGTTCTAACAATTCCAAAATTTCTTATAATAACATGATGTAATTGCTGATGAAATCTATTTAAGATGTGGCTGCAATAATTGCTTCTTTACCAAGTTTATAGTTGAAGGGAGATATGACTTTTTAAGAGTCTCACAACTTTTCGAAGTTAGTGAGCTAAATATATTCTAAAGCACAACAATTATTCCATCTTGTAAAGGGCTATAAGAGCTGTAACAAATATGAAGTTTGACAGCTTTATTAAGTGATCCTGGGATTTTTCTCTTGTGCTTGTTTGGCCATAACACGCTCTGCTTTAAAGCTGATGCTACGATAAACATTGATTTGTGTGGTGGATGTGAACACTAACAAAGGCCAATCAAAGGCTCTTGTATTCTGGAGAAAATCTGGTAGGATATTTGACTCATATAGAAGGCTAACAAGGTTCTGGTCTCTCAGAGGACTTTAACAATCCAGCGGGCTCCTCCATTAAGAAGTTTGAATTTTCTGAAGAGTTATTTGATAGTTTGAAAGTTTAACAAAAATACATGCGGGACTCAAATTGCATCTTTGCAATTACTATAATCTGACACAGTAACATTATAGGTTTCTCTTTTAAAAGGTTTTAGTGGAATTAATCCTACAGTCAGGAGACATTAAGCAACTGCCTATGGAGGATGAACCTTGAATTTAGAGAGCTGAGATTGTATGCTATTAACACTGTGTGTCTTGCCACATTGTATAAAATAATTACAGTTTTCCATCCTTGTTTCTGCACTGTCCTTAAACTGTTCTCAGCTTAGCTCAGACGTTTCACTGAATCTCTAATTTCAATTGACGCACATGTAGAGAACTCTTTTGATTCGCATGATTTATTTTGATCATTCAAGCAGAAGGGACAGTCAAGCTGTTTTAAACACCCAAGTACAACAACGTTCACTTTCAGTGGTGGAAGCTAGTAAGTACATTTACTCAAGTAATGTACTTAGGTACAATTTTGAGGTGCTTGTACTTTGAGTATTTCCATGTTATGCATTTTACACACTTACTTCTACTCCACTACACATCTCAGATCTCAGATTAAGATTTTACCTAAAAAAAACAACAACCTGTGCTTATAAATTGCAATGAATTGTTGAAATGCATTTGAAATTCATTCCCCTTAAAAAAAAAAGCTGTTTCTACTTGGGGCCCCTTTTTATGTTTAAGATGTCTATTTCTTGAGACCCAAAGAGGTAACATTATCCAATATTTCACAAAAAAGCTAAGATGAGCGAGAAGTCCAAAATAGGAACACTATTTTTGTCAAGTGGAACTTTGTTTTTCTTCTTTCTTACCCTATTAATCATCTCAAGACCTCTCAGATTTATCTTGTGACCTTTGTGCGGGGGCCCAACCCGTACCAAACATATAAAGTAGTTCCATAAAACTAGCTCGAAGTGCATTTTGACTAGATTCAACAGTAAAATACTACATGCATCAGTATTAACATTCTAATAATGTAATTCTATATGTGATTGACATAATATACAGTAATAATATATTAGTCACAGGGGTCATTTTTACTTTTACTTTTGATACTTTAGGTGCATTTTGCTGATAATACCTCTGTAGTTTTATTTAAATAAGATTTTGAATGCAGGACTTTTACCTGTAATTTAGTATTTTCACATTGTTCTATTGGTACTTTTACCATAAGGACATGAGTACTTCTTCTGCAATGTGAAAATTATCAGTATTACATTTACAATTGTCTTAATGTGATTTCATGTTTGATGAGATGCATAGAAACTACTCTGGCTTTTGTTGACATTGTCCTAATTATTTACAGCTACCTACTGTTAAGGGCCAACCCTGAGTTATAGTTAGTGGTTCCCAGAGCTGAAGACAGTGTTTGCTGACTGTCATGCTGTGGTGACAGAACGAGCAGGGGCTCTCACCTGCCCCGTGGGTCATTAATAGCTCCCTAGGAAATGTTTCTGCCTAGTTCTCATTTGTCCATTAATCCTCTTTAATTAATTTTCTTTCATTTACCTTGGTTAGAAGGAATCAATAGCACAGGTTTCACTTAATTTGACAAATGTACTTTTGCTTTATCCCTTGATGCTGTGTGTGCGAGAATGAGTGTGTGTGTGTGTGTGTGTGTGTGTGTGTGTGTGTGTGTGTGTGTGTGTGTGTGTGTGTGTGTGTGTGTGTGTGGACAGCATAAGTGATGTAGAGATTACTTTGAAGTGACTAAATTGAGTCAGAGCAGAGTTGCAACCAAGGTGTGAGTTATGTTTTCGAGACTGAAGCAAATATGTTGGATGGAAATATTTACTGGCGAAGAATCCTAATATTAGTCTCAATTTAATCCTAACACCAGTTTTTCAAAACCTCTGTCAAGTGTGGAAATACGTTTGTTAGTCAGTGTTGTGGAGGAGGTGTCTGACACATGTCTCCCCCCAGTACATATTGTTTTTCACCACGAAGGGCCCTGATCCTTTGAGCTCTTTGTCTCTTCCCTAACATTTATACGCTTTTTCTGAAGCTCAAAAGTCGGTCCCAAAGGTTTCAATTAGAAAAGTGTGGTGCATCTGAGTGTATTCACTGTAATAGTAGAGAGTGATCTCCTGAGTGTTGTAGAAGGGTACTGCTGGAAGTGTTGCTCTGTCTCTAACTCGGGTTAATTGGGTTTCTTTCAGCTTCAGCCGACAACAGTAAAAAGGGAAGAATTTTTTTAATGTGAGCTGTAGATCTTAGCCAAGTGTACATTTTGATGCGTTTCTTCTGATCCACATACAGAAAAAGCTGCTACTGTGGTATTTTTGAAGTTATCTGCCATGCAATAAAACAACTATAAAAATAAATTAATTAATAATTAAAGACAGCTTCATGTCGTATAGGCTGTCTGAGGTGCCTACTAGGTTTTCAGCTGCAGATCTTACACACATCTGATTTCCCGTTTCCCCAATCTCATTATTTTACAAAACATGCCATTTTGTTAAACGTTGCTCTGTATTCCAGTTCATGAGATATTCAATGACACTTTAATAATTGGACAAAAAATATTGCACAAAAAAAACTATACTATAGATAGTTACAATTCAGCTATGTTTATGTGAAGTTAAAGTACAATTAGGTTAAGATTAGGTGAATTACATTTATTAAAGTTAATTTAAGATTAGTTGAGATTATAAATGGATGGAAAATCAATGTACTGCAAGTATGACTTTATGACCTTTTATATTGTAATTTCAACATGAAAGCAAGTTGTATCACTTCAAAATCACGTATGTGCTTAAAGGTGACAATTGACAAAGTTAAATTAAGAGCAAGTTTAAATTAATATTATGTTAAGGTTAAGATTAGTCATGATTAAGATGAAGTTGAATTAAAATTACTTAAAATGAGAAAAGAATAATTAAAATGGATTGAGATTGAGTTAACAATAATTTAAGATTAAATTAAATTAGGATATAACATTAAATTAAGATTACAAGATTAAAAGAGTTAATCTTTCTAAATATTCAGATTAATCTCCAATTTTCCAAAATTCAAATGATCTCTTGTTGAAATTCAGCCTGTTAGAAATAAGCAGATGAAGGCTGAGGAAAAAGATAAATCCACATAAGTGTGTTAAGACTGCATAAAGCTGCTGAATAGCCTGTGTTAATTATCGGGTCTTGCCGTCCTGCCGATGGCACTGAAAGTGGAATATGAATACGACATTGGTTCAGTTATGGTAGGGCGACTTCATCAATAGCACACGTCCATTTTTGATGATGGAATACCAAATAAACTGTCCCAAATGGCCTCCATTTTCCCTCGCCTCCTCCTCTCCCCTCCTCCTCTCCCCTCCTCCTCTCCCCTCCTCCTTTTCATCCCTCTCTCATCACATTTCTTGTTGAGGAAGTGCTGAGGGAGGAGAGGGAAAGATCTACCGGAGTGGTACTCTAAGGGGCCAGGATGGAAAACCATTGTGCTACAGGTGTGACCTTTTGTGCTGCAGTTTCAACATGAAAGCAAGCAACACTGCTGCTAAATCACAAGCATGCTTAAGAGTCAAAATATGCTTTTAGAGTTGAATATGATGCTGAGAAAGTGCAACAGTGCTCGGAAGAAGCTTTCTGACTATTTGTGGCTTTGCTGTGTTCTATCCCTCTGGAGCTCACTGATGTCTGGAATCAACAGAATTAAATTATTTTTTATTTCTTTTGAATTAGCTGAAATGAGATGAAAAGTGTTTGCCTCAATTTGCGGTGAAGTGGAACTACTGGTGACATTAAGGCTGTAGAACTGATGGAGGAAGTACAAATCTTTCACTTAATTAAAAGTAGACATCATCTAGTGGGATACTTCTCTAAATGTCCTCCAAGGAATCCTGAGGGGTTACGCTTCACGTTCAGCCTCAATTTAAACCATAAATGGCTACAATCTATAGTCTTGCACACATTATTCTGAGGATTTGGGATTTTTTTTAGAGCCATGGGCTATTAATTGAGTTTTTGGCCACTTGGGAGCAGTAGAACATGCTGTAAACACAACACTGACATATTATTACCTTGTATAATAATAGCAATAATAATAACAACAATAAAATCTTAATTATTTAGCATATTTTATACAATGTACTTCACAAAAGATAAAAAAATACACAGATGCAAGAAATAGTAACATTAAAAATACGGCAGAATTTTTTTTTTTTTTAAAGGCAAATAAGACAATAAAAATATGGATTAGTGCAGTTTTAAGGAAAAACGCAGGGCAGTTTTGTACTGATTGCTTTGATTTGTAGCTAACGTGTTAGCAAGCAGTGGCTTGCAGACACCGAGCAACATTAACATTATAGTTCCAATATTGACTCTACTTTACCTCTAGT
This sequence comes from Macquaria australasica, assembly GCA_005408345.1. NCBI lineage: Eukaryota > Metazoa > Chordata > Actinopteri > Centrarchiformes > Percichthyidae > Macquaria > Macquaria australasica. The sequence continues at coordinate 4,285,997 of SEMN01000003.1, read as the reverse complement.
AATAGTAATGCCTTTCACACGAATATAGCACACAGAAATATATTGATTAGTGCAGCTTTAAGAAAAATTGCAGTACATTTTTGTGCTACTTTCTTTGATTCATGGAGGTGAGGACTGAGGAAAAGTGTGAGTCCAAACACGAGGACATGGTGAACAGCTTGTTAACAAGCATTCTGATTAAATTGCTTATAGCACAACATTTCTGGTGGTTTTCCTACAGTATACTGGCATCATTTTATGAGCACTGGTGGGTTCGATGGTGTAAAAGTGTAATTACATTTTACTAATTATAATTTCAAGCCCAGGTAGCATCTGTGGAGATCCGCTGGTTTTGCCAAAAAGGTTGCGACTGCGAAACTAGAATCCTGCAGTAAGAGAGTAGTTACTGTACAGGAATCCACAGCTTCCCACACAGAACAGAAGTTGAGAAGCAATAGATGGCAGAGCAGCGCCAGAGACTTCCCATGGTGCAATAAAATCACATGAGCAGAACTGAATACTGACAATAAAAAATAGAATCGATGGGAGTGCTTCACGTTTCCTATCCCATTGACAGATTATTTCATGGATCACAGCAAACAAAACTGTGGCTCATTCAACAGAGGGAGTGTCTCAGCTCCCATTCTCCAATATGTTCTTTTGATTACTTTAAAGCTGAGACTGCTTTTGTCAGGAGTAGAATTAGACAGACAGCGAGGGCATGGGAATGTTGCAGTCTGACATACTGCAGATGCCAAAAAAGAGACAGGCAGACGGGGAGATTCACATAATCTAAGTCATTATCAGACGTAAATGAACAGAAAGTGCAACCATCTCAAACGAACAAAGTGATTTCACAGATCACTGATGCCCTTTTCTGGAGATGGCAAATTAATGGCTGCACTATATATTTTTTTTCCTGTGCTGTGCAAGTCCTCCTGAGCGCAATAACACTGAGTGTAAGGGCTTGCCATCAAAGAGGTGAAATCGTTTTCTGCCCTGGACATAGAGGAATGGGGGGGAATTGATAATGGGATTCACTTAATTGTAAATTAACAGAATCTTGTTAATAGGATTCTGTTAATTTAAGATTTATTTCCTTATTGACTAATTTACTCTTTTTGCAGTGTGTGTAAAATGATGTTAGAGGATAATTACCAGCAACCTTAAATTACTAAGAATTGAATCTATAGCATGTCATTAATCAAGCTGGTGATCATGAATAAGGATGCAAATTTACTTTATGTTCACCGTTGTTGCCAGCAGCAGTCTGCAAACTCTAGTTATCCCAAATTGGTATTGATGCAGTGGTGTGAATGTAATATACCACTGCACTGATGTAATTTATGTTTAGGCATCCTTCATGATATGTACATATGTGTGTTTCAGATACATTAGAGATAGAAATGTCTGTGTTACAAAATGACTAACGATTTGGAGGAGGCTCTTTAAATAACATCTATTGGATTCGTTTGGATCAGTTTGTTCAGTCAATACACAACAGTAAATTCTGAAAACACTCCTTCAGGATGTTATTGAACAAGCAATTTGAATCTATAGAAATTCCTGCAGGGGGGTGAGCTATTTATTATCCTCTAAAAGCTGACTGTGTCAATTTACATTCTGTAAAATTTAAATACTGTTTGTCTCAACCCACCCTCCAGACTCGTCCTATTCAGTGTTGCCAAACTGCCACAATGCTCTGGCACAGAATCAACAGGTAACAGACAGAGAGACAAGAAAATATTTGTGCATCAGCACCACCTCCGAAAATATTGGCGAGGTGCTTTTGAGCCCCAACTGTGACCAGCCGGGGCAGACTGTGGTTTGTATTGGACAAATGGCTCATAACCATCTTTATCTGTGTGAATGTGAATGTGTAGTAAAGTGTTGCTGAAAAATGATAGTTAGCGTTTTGCAAGTAACACAGAAATCACTTCTACAACTTAAAGGGATAGTTCAACATTTTGGGAAATATGCGTCTTGGCTTTCTTGTCGAGAGTTAGATGAGAAGATTATTGTACATACTTTTTATAATATTTTTTCATATTTCTATTGTCAATTTTTCTATTTTCCATGTTTCCATGTTTTTTTTTACTGTTTTTTTGTAGTACTTGGGGGTTTTTTTCTTCTTATTCTCATACTATGTTTATTGTTATGCACCAAAATACCAAAGCAAATTCCTTGTATACTTTGCAATAAACCAAATTCTGAATTTTGAATTTGAATTTGAAGCTGGAGCCAGCAGCCGGTTAGCTTAGCATAACATAGAGACTGGAAACACAGGGAAATGGCTAGCCTGGATCTGACCAAGGGCAGCTGGGTCACAGGGTTAACCTGCAGCTGCCTGGCATCTCTTGGTAAGAAAGCAAATAATCAGATTTTACAAAAATCTAACTATTCCTTTAACTATTGTTGCTTACATACACATAGCAGGGCCCACTACTGTAATGTTATATGTGTGAAGGATTAAAACCACGTACTCTACAATTATTCATATATCACATTCAAGTTCAAGTAAAAATGAATACAGTAATATACTGTTTCATTTTACAGCGGTAATTCCTGCTGCAGTAGAGTTAGGAATATATTAAAGCAAGGTGGTTGAATACATTTCAGTTAATTGATTGATTGATTAATAAATTGATAATGTAATCAAGACATTGTCATCCCAAACACACATTGTTGTGTCTCGTCAACGTTGTTAAGTTTGTCATGTCCTGTTTCTAGTCTTATGTTGAAGTCACTCATGTCCAGTCTTGTCGTGCACTTCCTGTTTTATTTTGTAATAACTCTTTCCTCTCGTTTCAGACCCTGACTTCCTCCCTTTGTGTGATTTTCCCGCCATTGTGCCCTGATTGTGTTCACCTGTTCTCCCCTACCTCATGTATAAATAGTCTGCGTCTCCCCTTGTCCTGCGCCAGTTCGTCTTGTTTTCGTTCGTCAAAAGAACCAAACCAAGCGTACCAGCGAGTCCCCTTTATGTCAGGTTTTGTCATAGTTCATGTTTTTTGATCCTCCTAGTGAGTGTTTTTGCTTTGTACTTTGATAATCCTCTTCGTGAGCGTTTTTTGTTGTACTTTGATTATCCTCTTCGTGAGCGTTTTTTGTTTACTTTGGGCATCTCAGTAAAGTTTTTGTGAAATTCAAAACCTGGTCTCATGAGTCGTGCATTTGAGTCCACCAGTCTTGTGTCGAAGTTCATGACACACATATCTGTACGGGTATTACAAAGTGGCCTACATAATTCTTTCCTCATATGTTTAAATGACAACACAAAAAAGGGAAAAATCCCAATAAACCTGACATTTTCAATAATGATATCAGATGCTTTCATATGTGATCATAAATCCGATATCTGATTTGTTGCTATGTGACCTCAGGCTGAACAGTCATATCATAATTCATGCTTCTTTTACCACGAACAGCAGCAGTTAGTCGTCTCTGGCATCCTCAAATTCTGCATGATTTTCATTTTTCTGTGAATTCATCCATGTAACTGACCCACCACTCCAGACGCCGGTCTCACATCCAAGTGTCCATCTGCACTGGAGTGACCAACAATGCTGCACAAAAAAACCATGAATAAAGTCTTGTCTTCCCACCCTTTTTTATTGTGTTTTTGCAAATTTGCTGCCTACATCCACTGCACATTTGCACACAAATGACACCATACACAAAGGCATTAGTCGAAGCTGCCTACATTTCATGTGTCTATTGATGCATGAGAAAGATGTGGGTCAGTTGAGGAGTTTTAAAGACTTGACCAGTTAGATTACAACTAGGGATGCTATCTTCAATTTCAATTTTTCAGTTTCACTTCAGGAATATACATCATGTTGAATACAAATAAAGTTAAAATGCAGCTTTTTTAAATTGTGATATAAAAGTAGATGTGAGGTATAAATAAAAGAAGAAGAAGTTTTAGAATGATTGTAAAGAGAATTGCAATGAATGGAGAAGTTGTATTTGGCTTTTTTTATTTATTTATTTATTTGCCTTTGGAGAGAACCAAGCTAGTCCCCCCTTTCCAGTCCTTATGCTAAGATAAGCTAAAAAAATTACGACCGCCTACCAACACCTCTAAAGCTCACTTGTCATTTAGTGAGCTTTAGAGGTGTTGGTAGGAGGATTTTGTTACCCTTTGGACAGAGCCAGAGCTAAGTGTATCCCCCTGTTTTTAGTATGCTAAGCTAAGCTAACCAGCTTCTGGCTGTAGCCTTATATTTAGCGAACAGGCATCAATCTTCTCAACCAGCTCTCAACAAGAAAGAGAACAAGCATATTTCCCAAAATGTCGATATATACCTTTAACACCACACCTTGCATGTACATCACTCACACACTGTACACGCACAAGGGCAGACTGTCACAGACGCAGTGAAGGAGGAGAGGTTAGGGGTCAGTGTCAGGGAGGATTGACTGGGTCTATTCAAGTGGGGAAAAAAAGATAAGAGTGCCTAATACACACCAAAGACCGGTTTTATAATATTTTTTCTATTATTCTCGAACATTCAACACCACTTCAAATGTGCAAGCAGGTTCAAAGCAACACAGATATGAAATGAAGGGCAAACGAACAGCCACTACAGTATAGATTCAGCCTGGTCATCAATCCACGTGTGGAAAACAACACACTTCGAACAGTTTGTGTAGCGGTGACAGAAATTTGATCACACCTTACTGTAGCTGCAGATGTCACATGTCAGTGAGAGGAGAGAAAATGCCTTCAGCTCATTTTCACATGTGGTCTATTTAAAGGGGAAAGCTAAACAAATTAGCTTCACATGTGGAACAACTATTAACAGTTTTGATTAACGACGTGGTCGACAACACCTCTGAACTGGTTCTTAACAAGCATAATCTGACCCTTAGCCTTCTTAGTAATAGACTATTTATTTTTGGACAAATTATCACATTTAATACAGGTGAATGTCTTTAACTGCGTCACGAGGGAAATGAGGAGGGTCTGACAGACAGATAATAGATCGTCAGCTGTGAAAACTTTGAAAGAAAACGGACGACAGTTTGACCAGTTGAAATGTTATGATTGTACTTGCATCAGATCTGTTGGCAGAGACTTCTAATGCTGCTGCTGACGACTTTAGGCTATCAGCTTTCTTTGGTATAATATCTTTGATATTTGACTGCTGTGGCTCACTTTTGTCAGCGCTTCCATGTCAAACTGTCAAATTCTTGAGCTTTTCACAAGAGCAGTGTGGATTCAAATATTCAACTTGTATTCCTGCCCATATTTTTATGTTAATGACAGAAAGCTGAAATGCTAATTCGCATTTTCTCTTATTTTATTTTACTTAAACACAACTAAATGTAGGTTTGTTAACACTCCCTGTACAGTTAGCTCAGGCAGTAATTAGGTTTTAACAAGGCAAGCGAAACATCAGCATTAGAAACATATTATTTAATGAACAATGCAGTTCTTCTTAATAAAATAGTCTCTTTTTCCAAGGATACAACCCTGTCTTGGCAAAACACTGATTAATTCCCTGAACCTTGTTTAAGATTTTGCCCGAGGGTCTAGAAATGACTTTAATCCTCTTCCTTTAGTCTCTCTGAAAAGCAAAACAAAGGGACTGATTTGCAGCCTTTGAGATGCCATCCCCCTAATCAACAACAGATTCCGGTAAATATCCTGGCCTTTTGATAGCATCCACGCACGTCTTTCCTCAGTAGGAAACAATAAAGTACTCCAGTTGTTTGATCAAAATGACTGGTCAGAACACATGCACACCCACAGTTATTTCAGCCAAGGTTAACATCATAGTAACAGAAAGAAGTGGGAGATTTCTGTGAGCTGCTTCCCTTCAAATGGTCTGCACTCTCTGTGCTCTCATTTGTTTTAGTGTCGAACCATAATTTCTACACTCTACTGGAAATGATCGGATTAGCCGTACACACATTATCTTTGGTCTGCTCAAATTTCAGTGTAATTATTCACATTGAAGAGACAAACCAGGAAATAAAGTCTACATGCCGCCGCCATCGAAGGCGCCCTTATCACCCCGTTCAAACCAGCTCGAGCTGCAGACCCCCCTCCTCAAATGAAAGAGAAAAGGTTTTAGCCGTCCTCACAATTAGACAGAGACACTGAGCTGGGTTTGGCTCGATTGCCTGAAATTATTAGCTCAGGGTAATTAAGCTTGCATTATTCTCCTCCAACATCAAAATGATTTTTTGCAGTTTTCTGTCATTGTTGGCAGGGCGTTTGCCGGTCTGACTCGTGGAGATACCCATGAGCCGACCCTGTGAGAGCATGAAGACATAGTGCCAGGAGGAGGGGAGGGGGTGACATGGGGGAGACACAGAGACTGTCCTCAGCAAAGTGAAAACCTTGTGACTTCAAAGGTCTGTCAGTGTCTCAGTAGGATTTTGATTGCAAGGGTTTGGGATTTGAATGGTTGAACCACTGTGTGAAGGGTTGAATAAAAGAAGAAAAATGTGTTTCTGGTGACATTTTGTAAAATGTATTTTTTAGACTTTACATAGTTATTGATAAGGTTTATTAAGTAAGGTAAACAGGCTCATAATGGCTTGTAGCATAAATGGTTTCTTCTACTTTAAAGTGAAACTGAAATTAAAATTCATTTTTGCTAGGAAAATAGCATATTGGTGTTTGTTTTGACTTGTGGACTTATTTGGTCAAACTTGTTGTTGTTGTTACCAAAAAGAAAAGGAAAAAACATTTAATTTAGCCTATTTATCTGGAGTGCCAGCGCCCCCTCCTGTACATTACTGTTCTCCTGGGGGTGTGAATGTTTGTTTCTGACTGGCAGTGTTAGTGCTGTAATTTGATTGGTCCAATATCTTTGTGGGCGGGCACTGAAGACAGTTTGTTATATCTCTTAAATTCCAAAGAACACACAACCACAGTTAACAAGCTTGTTAGCTGTTGCTTAGTCCCATCTGTGATATGAGCGCTCTCTACGTTACTCCATGACTGTGCCATGGATGTATTATAAGAACTGGATACCGGACCCAAAGATGGTGCCTATTCAGTCCAATGAGAATTGTTCGCCTGGTGCGAACGCCAAAAAAGTTTCTAGCTTCTGGGTTTACTTGCGGGTTATGCGGCCCACTGAACATGCGCAGTAGTGTTTTCCCCCGCTGGCCCCGCCCGCGAGTTCCTGCTGCTCGGCCCATAGACTTTACATTGTGGTGACGTCACGGATTTTTAAATTGCTTTTCTCAGCTCAAGGAAAGTTTTACAAATATAAAACCTCCGTGGATCAAAAATACATAATAGAAACAGTCATAATCGACCTTTTTTGCAGTTCGAGGTGTCCTGTCAACAGTTTTACAGATGTCTCTTTTACAATGGTGGTCTACGGGGAAAATGCTTTTTGGGCCGCAGGGGAATTTTTCGCTGCAATACCATGATTGGCCACTGGAAAAAAATGGAAGCAAGGCTGAGTGGCAGCAATGTATCCAGTTCTTATTATACATCCATGGACTGTACATACAGAGTACTGAGGTTACATTGACAAGTACTCACCACTACTAGACCCATGACAGAGAGACAGCTAATGATAGCTAGCCCCACTCCTTTCTATAATGCGGGACGAACACACTGCTTAGTGGTCACAGGGCAGTGGAATGAATATTGGACCAGTGTTAAGGCTTGTAGGGAGGGGTTGAGGATGAGTAACAGACAAAAATCAGTAGCTTGAGCCAAAGGGTAAGTTTGATGTGGTAAAAATGTATGGAAATCCCTATATGGAAAAATAAAAATATTACAACCTAAGCCGGCATCATTACCTTTCAATAACCAAAAGAATACTTTATGTAGTGCACTCAAATCGTTTCACAGTAGGCTTAAACATAAACTATATTCATACACAATATCTCAGTATTGAACAGAGAGTGAAGGAAGGGACGTTTTTCTCCTCAGGAATGAGGGATGATGAGGTTCAACGGTGGCTAGAAAATAATACTGAAAATAAAATAATTTTATGTAACATTTTCTCTACTGGGTTACAGCTACTTTTACTTAAGTAAAAGATCTGAGCACTTCTTCCACCACTGCTTGAATATCAAGTCATGACCGAAGGAGGAGTGAAAGGATGTTGATGTTGGCAGATAAAACAAAATAACAAAATGAAAATGAAAATATATATCACTGACTCCATATATTGAAAATGTTCTATAATTCATTGCTTCACTCTTGCAACTGCAAAACCTTTTCCTGACAGCGACAATGGTAAAACTCATATGTCTCACAAAAACAAACAAGCCCAGTGCAGGTACATATGTACTGTAAAATGCACTGGAGCCGCCGTGGGACTGTTCAGGCTCTACTTGTTCTGTCAGAGCAGGAGTGAGCCGGCTGAGAAGCCAGCTAAAATAAACACAGCCTTCTCTTCTCACAACTCTGGTAAAAGCTCATAGCTCTTTATTAATTCAGGGCCTTTACTGCATTTTTGGATGACTGGAGGTTTGCCTGTCAGTACATCTCAGAAAATAAATAAATTAAAAGCAGTTGCAACTGCAGCTCTAGATGCGGATGATTGGAACAATGTAGCCTGGAATTCCTTTTCCATCTCCTTAACAGTGACATTAGCTCTTATTTTAACATGAATATGTATAATCATAGATATGTCTTCATTTGAATGACAGCCATTGGCCACATCTACCTCTACGTTCGTGGTTACAGCTACATGTCAGAGATGTTCCTGAATTTTTATTATAGAAAAAAACAGGCAGGTTAAAAAAAAATAGCAATTTAAAACTGAGTGGGGCACATATTTCATCTACGGTTCTAATGCATCCTGATTTACCTCTAATGGATCGGAGTCTGAGTCAGTGTATGAACAGCAGTCATACGTTTCACATTAATGCAGGTGAAACAAAATGAAACTGTCTGCCATATCCATCACTTTGAGCCCATCAACATCAGCACAAGCCTTCAACCCACCTGATGCCCGGTAAGTGACACTCTTGCTTCCTGTTCTGCTAAAAGCTACAGAAGAAATTTGAGCAGCAGAAGGAAAACGCCAACCTTGTGATTTGGATTCAGTCTCAACGTCAGAATGTCAATATATGTGAATTTTAAAGGAACTATTGCTAGTGTCTGCATGCATGGTGGTTTACTGTCCTATATTTGCGTACACACTGTAAATACTGTGCATGTTCATACTTGTTGGAGCAAGATCATGATACATAAGATTACAGTGCTTAGAGTAGCAGGCTTCTGGGGAAATGAATGAGTAGCACTCATTACCCACCGGTGAGGTACCCTTGAACAAGAAACTTATTCCCGCTCAGTGGCCAAGACTGAGACTGCTGGGCTGCTTCCAGTTGTGACTGTTGGACTGAACAGCAGGGCATCGCAGGAAAAGAGCACCAGTGCTCAGCAAACCATCCCTGGATAAATGAATATAAAATGTGTGGCTTGTAGTTATAATGTTGTTGCTTTGTGTTATGGGCTTGTCACACTACCATTACAGAAATGTGTTGGTCTTGTAGCTCTACTTTCAGAATGTTTTTAGCTATGCAAGCAGCATGGCTTTAGGGATTGAAATGTCAGTTTGTCAGTCAATCCACCACTTTGGTCCAGACTGGAATATCTCAAACAATATTAGATAGATTGTCATGAAATTTCCTACAGATATCCATGGTGACCAGAAAATGTATCCTAATGACTTCGGTGATCCCCTGACTTCTCCTGTAGCGCCACCTTGAGGTCAAAATTCCTATTTTTCCAATACTTTGGTTTATGACGAAATACCTAACATGTTAACATGCTACACTAAGATGGTAAACATGGTAAACAATATACCTGCCTAACATCAGTATGTTAGCATTGTCATTGTAAGCTAAGATGTCAGCCTCACATAACTGCTAGCATGGCTGTAGATTCCTAGTCTTGTTATTTTCAGAACAGTCTTCAAAGGAATATTTTTCTTTTAATAAGTGTTTCAGTGTTTGGATGTGTTTTGTAAAAAGTATCTCAATTGGGCTCAGAGACACTTCAAAGCAATGTCAGAGTCCATCACCAGTAAAGTTTTGCCAAATCAAGTCTTTTGGTGTTTTTAAAGCCCCTTTAAGTAGGACTTTGACATTTCTGACTCTGACGTCCCCTAGTTGTAATATAAAGAAATACACCATGTCAAATGGGATTGTCTAATTTCTCTACAAACAAAAATGTATGCTTTCAGAACGATTTTAAAGATTCTATAATCACATAAATATCTACTCACAGAGGCTTTAAATGTTGAAAACATTTCCTTAAGTTATACTGCCATGAGAAACAAATAAATATGAAAATGCATCTTTCCTCATCAAAATAAGACCATCTGAGATATTGTCTATGAGTTAATAATGCTTAACCAAAAATCTACAGTAAAACCATTATTAAGCCAATCAATGTAATTCTCAAACACTGGAATTAAGTCCAAAGACGAGAGACATCATCCGTCTAGGTTTTGTCAGCATTAGACCATATCACATTTGACAGACAAACAAACACACACACACACACACACACACACACATCACCAACCATTAGGTATAGGATAATACCCTGCTGTAGCACAAACCATCCTAACAAATTAGTGTACCGGTTGTTTTGTTTCCTGTTGTGCAGAAATCCCTTTTGTCATTCGCCTCAGCCTCAGCCTCAGCCTCCGCCTGCTGTCTCTCTGGCTCAGAGTGGCTTGGCTAAATTAGTCCCAATAAAAACAAAAAAACAGACAGACAGAGTTGGCATCCCAGACGGTTTATTGTGTGGATGTCTGAAGCCCAGAATGTATTTTAAAGCTGAATTTTTATCTCTTGATGTCAATGCTCTGTAGCCATAGTACAGTGTATCTTGAAGTTAACTGTCTTCTTGTCCACAAAAGTGCACTGTGACTCCTTGGCTACTTTACCGACTTGTTTTCAATACTGATCCTATCTTGTAACAATTACAGCTTGCTAGCTTTTCTATAAATGTTTGACTGTGTTGTATTGAGGTAAAAGTACTGAGGTAAAAGAATTGAAATTCATCTGATGTGTGACCATGTTGTTATTCTGGCAATTTTCCATTTGTACTATCCAACAGTTTGCAACAATTGATAAGAAAAGGGCGACAGATAGTGATAACAGGATCAAATCTTAATCTGTTAAAATACTTTTGGCAGAAGTACAAAAGGGTCTGTGGCTCTTTAATAGTTCATTTGATATGGCTGAAAATCCCCTCCAGCGCTCAAAGCTGACAATGTGAACGCCTAACATCACAGTCATTGTCTCATTTCACAGTCAAAGTACGAAGAGAATGAGGCCAAAACCCTCCTGATGTGCACGGTATGAATACTCACAAAGCTCTTGTGTGGGTGCCTTTGCAGATATTTTCCTGAATCTTTACAGTTTTTCAACCTGATGTGTAAAAGTGCTAAAAGAGAATCTGACCTCATGTCAAACAATCAGTGTCTGGCAGTAGCATCTGCCATTGTTCCTACGAATCCCATGAACGGACCTCCAACCTGCTCTCAAGGACAAAAATGCAGTAAATACATGTATTTATTAGCAGATTTCATTGTACCAGGCATCTCTAGGGACTGTTGCTTTGCTTTAAGCTGTAGATCTCGAGGTGCCAGTAGCTTTGGCAGCGTGCAGCAGTAGAGCTGAGTGGTTCAAGAGAAGTTGGACTCTCCTGTTTACAGAACATTTGCTGCTAAATGTGTAGCCTGTCCACCCATGCATTACATAAGGACTGGTGGCCATGTTTATATAATATACATAAGATATACAGTAGGCTGTAAGGAAAAGAATAGCACTAAGTGGTCCTTCTTTTATTACAGTGGAAGATTAATGATCAATCCAGGAACATTCATGCCAGATAACATAACATACCCGTACATCAGTAATTAGTACATCTTGTTTGTCAGATTTGTCTAAATGTATCAATTAACATAATTTGCAAATACATTTTTAAAACCAAGACAGACAAATACAGTTTTGAAAGTTTCCTTATATATGTCTAATTACACTTTTGTCAACCAATTATGAATTTGTACTAAGTGGATATTTAGTGGTAGAAGAATTTTTCAGTAATACCATGTTAAATGCTCCATTACAAGTAAATGTTACTTAGATAAAAGTACTAAAGTATTATTAGAAAAATGTACTTATTAATGTAGAAAAATGCTGTCAGTGAGTGTTATTCTATTATATATGATATATATCATATCATTAATATAGATGTATTAATCAATGCAATTCATGTAGTTGGTCGAGGTGGAGCTTATTTGAACTATTTTTATACTGTTTAGGTGGTATAATTCCCATAAATATGCATCATATTTGATAAACTCATCACATGTTATGTATGTAAAATCTTAATTGGTAACTAGTAACTACAACTGTCAAAGAAAATGTTGTAGAGGAAAAAAAGTACATTATTTTCCTCTGAAATACAGTGGAGTGGTAGTATAAAGTGTGAAATGAAAATATTTAAGTAAAGTACCTCATATATATACTAAGTGCAGATCTGGAGTAATTGTAGTAACATTCTGCAAATGAAAATCTATATATCATAAGAGATTTTTCTTCCTTATTTGCTAGTAAGGTTTCAAATGCTAAATAGTTTGTTGATTTGTTGTTATTTTAAATGGTTTTCAGTGTACAGTATTTACTTACCCAGTTAAGTACATAATCAGTGATGTTGTGATGAGGATCAGTGTCTTATCAGCTCTTTATAAATCAGCCACTCTCTGTTAGACAACAGGAGGATTGATCAGGCCTTGGAATGTGTCCAGGCAACATGTATAATCTATGGATGACTCCTCTTAATCCACAACCATCGTAAGACCCTGCCTGCAGCCTGTGCTGCAGTGTGTGCACATCTGTGATGCCCCAGGAGACTTTCACAAATGATCCTGCTACAGATCCCTCGGCTACTGCCCTGTGCACCCACCCCCCTCTCGGTGGTCCACCTCCCCGGGGAGAGGTGTCCTGCATGCCTGCTCAGTTAATCCAGGCCTGCCAGGAGAGAGCAGGGTGTGCGGAAAGACAACTGTGTGACCTTCCTTGGTGAGCACATACTGTGTACATCACTCTTAGCTGTGCTGTCAAGCCCTGATACTCTGTCATCTTCTCATCATCAGGTCTCCTCTGGCCGGTTCTCTCAGGACACAGTCAGCTCACTTTAAGTACCTGTGCTGATATGTTAGACAGCGGCACATTGTTTGGACTAAGCATGGTCACAGGGGTGTGAATTTGAGCTGAAAACACTGCTGCACTTTGAACTGTCTGTCTTAAACTGCTCAGTTGACCCTCTCGGCTGTGGCTTCTCCCCTGCTCTGATGAAAGTGGAGCCATGCCATGCTGGTTGGAGTATCTCGCCTTCAGCACCTGGCTGTCACACCGGTGATGACTCTCTCCTCCCAGCGCTTAGAGCTTAAGATGTCTTACAGTCTTTCTCTTTTGAGGCACAGAGGACATAATAGTCGCTCAGCAGAAGAAATAGGAGAGGCAGAGGAAGACAATATAAACCAACTGAATCATGAACTTGACACAATGAGGCCTGGCCTATCGGTGCTAAGAACAAGAGATCTTATGGTCCATCGCCTGCTCTCATCCTGTCCATGCACCTTACTGCTTTATTCCTAACATCTTATCTTAACTCTTTCACTGCTGCTAGCACTTCCTCCTGGACCAGTTGTCAGTGGAACTACTGCTTCCTGTCCATCTGGATGGCATCGTCATCATACAAATACTGTCCACAAGATTCCTCTTCGGCAGGCCGGCTGGACTGTGTGCTCTGGATGGGAAGTAACCACAAAATTAACACAAAATGCAACTTTATCTTGTCCTTGTCCTCATGTTCGATCTTCCCCTGAGAGCTCTCAACAGCAGACAGATTTTGCAGACAAATCCAGGCCTTGAACTCGCTTGGCAGCCTTGATTTCCTCACTGCTACCAAATGTGGGTCTAACACCAAACTAATCATCACGATGGATGCTACGTCCTCCAGGTTGCAGTCAAAGCATGGATTGGATGATGGATGTAATCAGTGAAAACATTTCCCATCTTCAACAGAGAGAGCTTGTTTTGCTGAAGCTCATCTCTGCCCAGATGACGTGAATCTTGACGCCCTAGATCACTAGGTTTGTGAGGCAACAATCACTATTAAATGGCTTTTGCTCAAGCAGGTAACAACCATTGTTTGAAACGTTGCTGTAGCAGATTATGAAACACTCTTTACTCTTTTATTATTGGAGTCACTACTTGACTAGAAAAAAGAAATATTGCTTGTTTACTATCATTCCCTCAGTGTTGATTTCCCATCACGTTAATTGTCAGTGTCCAACAGTATTTTCCTAATAGCAAAAAGAAGCAAAGGAATCCTGAAATACACTTGTCTGTATAGAGATGCCTCCTTTTTTGCAAAATGGCCATAAGGCAAATGTGTAATTTAGCCTTGTATAGATATTTTTTGCTGCATTTTTCAACATTCATTTTAAACCTACAGCTGCACTTTCAGTTACATTTCCACCATTTGCATGTGTGAAGAAGAAGTGTTAAAAGACATGGCACTGCCCTCAAGCGTTTGTGCATAAAGTCGTCTTTCTTCATCGAGAGACAGAAAGAAAAAAATCACATACACATAAATAATGCATTGTTTTGAGTTGTTGCAGAGCACTCAGCAAGAGGAGAGAAAAGCAAACGCGACATATTAGAAACATTCCAGTTTGTTCTTGCTCTTGCTCGGCTCTCACGACATGGAGGCTATTTTCACACCTGCTGCTGCACACGGGGCTTCTGTCAGAGTTATGATACCAAACAAGTTCAAGAAAAAACGTTCTGAGATACAGTAGGATAAATTATGTCCAAATATGCTGCTGCTGCTGCTCAGTATTCAACAAACAGAGGCTCTTCCTCTTTCTCACCTCGTCTAGATGTGCAGCTTCTTGATCTGAATCAATACACCACCAGAGTCTGTCAGTGTGCAAAAACTACATAAAACAGAAAAATGCCATCACTTAACATAGATAGTTACAGCCTATTGTCTGTTTATAATCGGGGCTATAATAATAGTAAAAATGTAAAAAAAAGACTTACATTCAAAGCCCTGGTTCCTGGCAATAAGAAAGTGTACATTATTAGTTACATTGCTTATTCAGTATAATAAACAAATAAACAAAATATTCTAATATGCAATAATATAAATAAAAAGCTGCTATTTGTAACTCCAAATAGCCTACAGCCATGGCCCATGGACAGATAGCAGACAACGGGGCCCTGGGAACAGACATGTAAAAGGCCCCCCACCCCTCCTACATAGGACAAACGACACAGGCATGTCAATTTAATTCACCTAGAAAAAATGCATGTTTGTTTGTATTTGCATTGAATTCTATAGGCAAATAATATGTATAAATAAAATGTAAAGAGAGGATAGAAGTAGCTATGTGTATTCCATGCCTACAGATGCTTTGTATAGGGAGGAAATTCAGTGTCTTAAACTTCATAGACGTCATTCCAACATACATCACTTACTGCCGATCATGAACTCATGAACAGTTATTAAAACAAAGGATGAGTCTCTACATACTATCTCAGGTTTTGTTTTGGTCCAAACAGAAGTATATGCCTGTGTTTTGCAGAGTATTTAAACATTTGTCTGGATTTCTAGTTACAGCAGTTTAAGATCGGGGCAGGGAGTCGCAGTGTTTAGAATGGATGTGGTTTCATCCACATGCTATAAAGCTGATACTCACTCACTGGTTTATTGCAGCATTTGCTGCTTCCTCGAAGGGCGCAATCGAATGAAGGAACACTCTGTGTGAGTTAGATTTGCTCAGTGACCCTCTTCATAACACTAATGTTCATTACTGGCTAATGTGAAACTTTGAAGTTTCCCAGATGGTGTTGGTTGTTATTATTCATGCTCAGTGTTCAGGCTTCATGACCTGTAAATAATACTCTTAACTGTGTTGTTTTCAAAGATGGAACGGAATGGGAGCTTCGCTTTCTGAAAGTGTCAGTTTCACTGGCTTCACTTTTAAATGCACGACTGCACTGCTGTGGAATTATACATATATGCACAATATATTATATCTCTCTTTTTTTTTTGGCAAATTGTGTTCACAAGTTCACGGCTTTGTATTATTCTAAGGCTGGTGACAATAAATGAAATGAGTTTAATGATTCCATGCTGGAATCTGGATCATGGCAGAAATCTGCAGTCACAAAACACCAGTGTGTAAAACACAGAGCATTTTTTACATAAACAGAAGTGCATCAGCAAGCCCACATAGCATAGTAAAGGGAACACATTGCATAAATAAAATGAGATAGAATAAGATGGTAATAATACAACTGAAACAATAACAGTTTTAAAAAATGACAACAGAGAAATATTGAAAATTAGAATTTGGTGCCAGTAAAAGTTTGTGGTCCCTTATTTCCTGATCACACACATTTTGATACTTAATGTTCGGCAAGTCCAGGACGAGATGCATCCTGCTGGTTCACCGAGATCCATTAAGCCTTGAACAAACACCTCTATAAACTCCAAAATACAACATTTCAAGCTGCAGGGCACAAAAGACCTACTTAGAAAACACAAGAAAACACAAATATAAGGTGACTTTCAAATTAATTGAAGACACATAATGTAAGCAGCTACAACTAAAATGTAACTTCCTCATAATTGACACATCCACTACCATTGTACTGACATTATCATGCTGTTATTCAATCTTTTAAAATGTAATATTGATAGGTCACATGTAAAAGAAGATACTGAATTGATGATCATGTACAGAGAAGAAGGATATTGTTTTGAAAATTAAGCTCATTATATTTATGTGCATGTCTGAAAACAGGCTCACCTCCAATAAGTGGAATTCTGCAAAATCCAAGAGGGATTTTTTTTTTTTAACCTTGTAATAACATAAGTCCTGGGGCTTTGCTTTATTTGCCTAATAGAAATAGGACTTGGGTTGAATGTAAGAACCTCCTATTTAAAATGCCAGCTAAATTTAAATAGACCAACTCTGCATATTTGGATTTTTCTGAGGAGGATAAAGGTTGAGAGTGAGCACTCATTTCTTATCAGGGCTCGTTGGTCATGCTATCCGCTACCACCTTGGATCTTGTCTGGCCTGTTAAATGGATTACTGATAAATCGGTTATGTTTTGGGTGGCATATTTGGCTTATCACTCACTGCAAATTTGAGCTGTGTGAGCGATATTTTTGGATACCTCTGCACAGTAATTTGGACGAATAAAAGAGTCTCTTTAGTATGCAGGTGTAGTTATGGTGGCTATTAGAGTAGCTTTACACCTCAGGAATCAGAAAGAGAGCTCCTGACTGATCCTGTGCTCAGGGCAGGCCTCTGCTACCAGCACAAAGATTCATCCTTTCATACGATACATTTATGTAAAGGATAATATTTGAAGATATAAATCCACTTTCAGTGTCCTTAAACCTACAGTATATTGTGCAAAGGCCAACCTTCTCTATTCTAGCTTTAACTAGCTTCAGTTTTATCTGCCTTTTACTGGCTCTTCATATTTTTTTACACACATTCTGAGCTTTTCGATGGATATACAATAGCGCACAGTCAGTGAATCGGGTAAGTCTGGTTTATAGAAGCCTAAAACTGAACAAAATCTTCTTCCGGTGAAAAAAATCAACTTCTTTTTGATGAAGATGTTGCAAACCTCCCTGTACTCTTTGTTTTCTCTACGCACTCAGTCTCATCTCTGTAAATGCATGCACGCACACACACAAGTGGAAATCATCAATGATCATGGAGGTTACAAGGCTGACATTAACAAACAAAGGGGCGGATTTAAACACCTAACCTGAAATAAGACTGAAAATAAATCAAAGTGATTAATATGACAAGAAGAAACATAATTGAAATTAATAACATAAGCTAAGGTAAATGGAAAAATAACCCTATACCATTGCGGAAACGGCAAATGAAGCTATAAGAAATCATGTTTCTAAACTGAACCAGCTTATGTTGTTTTACAGTGTAATGTTTGAAATGAATTCAAGGATTGCACTGAGGGACAGACAAAACAAGAAAGAGTCTTGTGAAACTGAAGATAAACATGAAGCCAGCTTGTTAATCAGAAAGGTCTAATTCTGTATCCAAAACTGTAAACTGTTAAGTCAAGTATGCCAACTCCGTCTCCTAAATATTACATTTCTATATTACTACATTGTGGTGGCAAACATAATCGCTTGGGTAATGTTCACAGGCAATGTTTTTGTACATTTATGCACCGTGCTGGAATTATAGGAAGGTAGTCGGGGTGGATGGTGGGCGTACAACCTGCAGGACTTTGACACAAGTATTCACATCCAGAGTCCTGTCTGTGGTAAGAATTAAACAACAAAAGCACTTGGGTTAAGGTTAGGGAAGATTGAAGTTTCAGTTAAATGTTAATGAACATGTTGCGTCTCAGGTCTTTCATCCACTATCTTTCTCTAACTTTAACCAAGTGCTGTGAGTGCCTAAACAGAACCATAAAAAGTTTAATAATGCTGTAGTCACTACAAGCGGATATTTTATTGCGAGGTTGGATATTTTACTTTAGTGGCATATAATACAACTAGGAGACAGGATTGTGTATGAACTCACAGTAAACAACCTGATTCTGAAATTGTGCAGGAAAGAATGCAGTAAATGAGTTTGACTTGTGATTAAAACAAAACAAAAGTGGTGCTCTGTGTTCAGGCCGGCTGCTGTAGTGTAGCCTGACAAATCTCCTGCGTAAATTATGTGACAGACAAAACAACACCGAGGTATGTTAGTCAAAACTCTAATGCCTGTGAAGGCCTGTCTGATGGACCAAACCAGTGAGTTGGATTTGCTCAGTCATTTCATTGTAAACCAAATGAATCTGTTTGCTTTCCAGCTCACAGATTCTTCATTCATTATGTCTGACCATCTGCTACATGAAACATGGCTGATTTCAATCTCTCCAGGTTCAGAACAGTGGGAGGACACCAACGATTAGTGTCACACGCCCCATCCACCCATCCATCCATCCATTGTCTACACCTGCCTTTTCTCTCTAGTCAGGCTCAAAATGGGGCTGCATGGCAGGACACGTCAGCAGTCTACCACAGGCTAACACACTTTCACACTCATATTCACACATGTGGGAAAAGTCAGAGGCTGCAGTCAGCCTGACCTGCATGTTTTTGGACTGCAGGAGGAAACTTGAAGCACCCAGAGGAAAAGCCTCATGAAGTCAAGTCAAGTCAAGTTTATTTGTACGGCCCAATATCACATAAAATGTCTCAATGGTCTTTACAGGCTCACAACGGCAACTGTTCCCGACCCAGCCCAAGCGCTCTAAGAAGACAAGGAAAAACTCAGTAAAAAGATAACCATCGAAGAAAAAAGAAGAACCTCAGGAGAAACAACTCAATGAGAGATTCCCCTTCCTCTGACAGCTGAGATACAATATGAGTTATAGGTGAGAAAATGGCAAAAAATATAAAACAAAAATAAAGAACAAAACAGGTAGCAGTTAATAGAAATATAAATTCATGAAATGGGTGAAGCCAATGGTAATTCCTGTTTGTAGTCTGGATGTTCTCTTTGTGTTACGTGGTATTTACCATTAGGTGATCACCCACATACTAGACACCCAGTGGTAAAATACTATAATTACAAAGTTGATTGCCCCCCACTGTGGTGATTGAATATTCTGATATGTGTGATTATACCCATTGATAAAATTGATTCATGAAGCTTTTCCTCCTCCTCACGAATCAGTTCATCATATGAATGTATGATATAAAAAGAATCTGTATGGTAAAGGGTTATCGGATTATGGCACTGAACATTTACCATAAATGTCATAGGAAAGTGAAAAAGTGTTTTTAGTTTTGATTAACATTCACATTGTATTCCAGACCACATTACATCCTAATGCAGCAGTTGTTTTTCTGTTTTGTCTTAATTTGGGTGGTACACAGGGGAAAACAAATCTGTACATAAATAATATTTGTGATATTCCACTTAGTCTATTTATATAAACGGGTTAAAAGACCCTAGGGGGCAACAGTCATTAAACAGCATATGTAACGTGTCAAAGATGTGTCAAATGCAAGAGTAAAAACTGCATTTAACACTATCAAAAAACAGTTTATATAAATAGACTAAGTGGAAGAACAGCAAAATAGATATTTGCTGTATTAATATGAAAACTTGTGGATCAATAGTTTGAAGTATAACTGCACACCAAAATACCATCATATTTATACCAGCATTCTCTGGAACAGCAGTGTTATTATAAGCAATAGACTCAAATATTTACTGGATGTTGATGTTCCATTGTGTAGTAAATGCTGTTGTCTTACACAGCTGGAGGTAATATATTGTATACAGTAAACAAGAGAAAATGAGAACTCTAGCAGAGCAGTTTACTCTCAGGAAATCATGTTCAGTATGTTATGTGTGTATCGAGTGCATATGGATAAAACTAGCCAATGGTTTAACTTGTGTCCTCTGTCATGAGGTCTGTCTCCCTCTCTCCCTCTCTCTCCCTCCACAGCCTCTCCTCCTTCTCCTCACCTGCACTCAGGCTCCTCTGTGCTGGACCATCAGCTGTCCTGGGACCTCTCTCTCTCCTGGCTGCCGGAGCCTCGTGTAGTCGTTGATCTGGATCTTCGTCCCTGATTTAACCTCTCCCCTTCTCTCCCTCTCTACCTAGTTTGCTCTCTCCGGGTGTCTCTCTGGGTGTTTGTTTGTCTCTCCCCTCTGTGTGAACGGTGTTGTCCTCTTCTGTGTGTTTGTGTCCTACTTAGTGGGCAACACCTGAAGCTGCTCAGTTGTCCTCCTGCGATCCATCCTCTTCACTTATGTTTTACAATCTTGGACATTATGAAAAAGTAGGGAGAAGAAAACATAACTTTGAGTTTTCTTGTTGTATTATTGTATGTATGGCACTACATGCACTTAACATGCAATTGCATGCACGTAACATAAATGTTCTTTGACCCGTTTATGTTTCTGCAACACAGTTAAATTTAATTTATTCCTTAAACCTGCAAAAACAGATTTTCTTTTTTTTTTTGCCACTTGGGAGCTGCGGAAACAAGTTATGAACACAACACTGACACATCATCAGGTTTTGAGATAATATGACGCACTTGTTAGCAAACAGTTGTTTATTCACACATCCAGCAGTTATGGAGCAACATTATCATTCATTTGGACTCGTGTCTCACTCTTTTTAACTCTATTTTTGATCTCTACGAATTCCTGGTTGGAAATATCTGGCTCTTCAGCTAAATGCTCCACTATGTTCACCAGCTAGTCGCCAACTCTGTCTGCCGGTTGTTGCTGAGCAGGTAGTGTACAGAGGGTTTTTGGAGCTTTCCCGCCAAAAACGATGCTATGAGAGTGGTAAGAGTGAACTAAAAAAAGGAAATCTGTGGGCCTGAAAACCAATGAGCTGAAACTCACTATAAAGCTTCATAAAGCCGAGGGGAGCTGCAGATTCAGGTGATAATTCTCTGTAGGTTCATCACTGCGAGCGAGCGACCCCTTTCACATTATCATTTCATACATTTTTAAGTGTCAGTGTATTGACACACATGACTCAAAATTAAATATGTATAAGGGTACATTAGAAACATAGATGAACAGAATATTTCTGTTATTTGTCTAAACCTCATTGCAATACACTCTGACTTTTTTCAGATTTTTAAGCCTCTTCATTATATGATCAAGATCTAACAAACTGGTTTCAGTCTTGATGCATATGACGATGTGACATTAGTGCATAGCAGGCTGGAGACTAGGTGGATGAAAGGCAGAGCTTCAGCGGGTGTCCTAATTTACTAGTGGGAGCACTTCAGGGCAAAACTATACATACGGTTCTCAGCAGCAGTGTGCTAATTACATTTAATTATTTTCATCACACCTGTGATATTCTCTTTTGATTAAAAAAATATCTTTCTGCCTTTATCAGGACCTGTAAGACCCACAAGAGTTCTGCAATTATGCAGGCTGTCAGGTACAATTCAGGCCATGTGGGGATGCATGTACAAAATGATTGAGATGGCCTCACATGGAGCCCTGCGGAAGTGCTGGATGTAGGAATATACTATAGGTGGAGGTAGCAGTATTCCTATAGCATCACAGCATGACAACTTAACTTAAAGGTTTAACATGTTGATGCAAAACAAAAGAAATGCGACTGAGAGTAAGACATAGATGAAACTAATATCTCTAGATGAAATTCTTCTTGCTAGTTTATTTGAAGGTGCAGAATAAGGTGCCACAGCTAGCCATTACCTCAAATTACATTCACATCGTTTCAAAGAATCATAACCACTTAAGGTAAAGGCAGATGTATCACAGTGTAAGCGGGATTGTTTTAGCAGCAGTCGGCTCTGAAAAAGATCTACAGCCCTCATCTCTCTTCTGAGGAAGACACTCCTCCAACAAAGCATGTCTAATTTGAAAAAGAATGAAGGGGAAAAAAAGCTATTTCAATGAGCCAGGAAATGTAATGCATCTGGCCCAGCAGCTTTGATGGGAGTCTATCAACTCCAATATTAATGCGAGGATTTGAGTGGCCATTCATGTGTCATGCTCTGCAGCTGAGAGAGTACACAGTTGTTCTATTACATGGGTTAGCACTTCTATAGAGATCACCTGAGACCTGCTGGACATTTTCCCTCCATATCCCACATTGTCACTGCTGTGCTGAGTGAAGGGAAGACAAACAAATAACACTGACTGGACGCAGATGAGACAATCCTGAAAATGGCCGATATACTGTTTGTTATTTGATTCACTTAAGAGCTTTCATGATGTCATCAAGAGGCAAATTATGGAGCTCTTTCATGGCCAGTGAATGGGAGACTGATTTGTAGACATGGTAACAGCACCCAGGTTGATTTTACAAAAATATGGGGATATTTTCTGGTTCATAAAAGTACAATAAAATGAAGCAAATGAAGCTCATTTTTATGTCGAAAACCAAATATTATGGAAGTCTAAAAAAAGATTCTTTGGACGTCAAGGATGTTCATAATCACTGCATATTGTGTGAAGAAATAGAGACAACAGCCAGTGCATGGATTCTGTTTTGTTTCCCTTTTTGTTTAGATCTGATTAAAGGAACTTTCTTGCCGAGAGGTAGATGAGAAGATTGATACCACTCTCGTGTCTGTACTGTAAATATGAAGCTGGAGCCACTGCCGGTTAGCTTGGCTTAGCACAAAGTCTGAAAACACAGGGAAACAGCCTCATTCTTTCCAAAGGTAACTAAATCAGCATTCAAATTCCAGCATATAAACCCCCGTCATAGGGACGCTAACTGGCTCAAAATGTAAGGGCTAAAAGACAAAGTAGCCTACTTAAAGACATAGTTTGACAGTTTGCTAAACATGCTAATTCTCTTTACTGAGTGGTATCAATCTTCTCATCTAACACTCAACAAGAAAGCCGGTAAGGGTATTTCCCAAAATTTTCACTGATCAAAGATTAACCTTTAAGAAAGCTAAAAATAAGACCTTTAAAATAGCCAAACACGTGTGGATTTAAGCTCTGTAGCACTGAAATTATCTTTCTAATTCACAGACAGAAATGGGAATTGGGACAGACCAAGCATTCAAACATCATGGCAGAAGTCTGGCATTCCATAAGTGCAAATGTCAAAGGGCATTTAGGTGCAGTGAAGAGCATGCAGAGGTTGGAGCTTCTCGAACAAGCAGCGGCGCAGCTCACCAGCGGTGGGAAATGGAGGACATCTTGCCAGGGTTATGACTTCAAACATGTAACAGCCTCAGCAGCTCCAGGCCAAGGGAACAGATTGCTCCAATTACAGCAAGCCTCACGCACCAGAGTCCCCTTGACACATGCAACGGTCTATTGGAGTGGACTTAGGGTAGTGGTATGTTGCTCTGGAGCACTGGGGGCCCACACATCCCTCTGCCAATCTGTATTCTGTTTGAACCCGCAGACATCTCCTTTTACCCCTGCTTTCGTTTCAAATTCTGTTCAGACTGGGTGTTTTTGGCTGCCAACACAGGTGATTGGCACCTTCTCTCTGAATTTATAACAAAATCAATTCTCTAACAGCATCCCTGAGCACATCAGTCTAAGAGAGATGCTTTCTACCCCCTCATTTTCAGCTTCACAGGCACACAGAGTGGTTATAGATGAATCCCTCAGTATACTTACCCGTATCAGCTCTGAGAGCTGTGGCGGAGCGCTGCTTTAATTGGCAGCGGCAAGTAATGCACAACATGTTAGGAGCCAGCAGCACTGGGAATCACCTTGTTAATTGAGGGCCGCAGTTGAGAGATTGACTAATTGATCAAGGCCTTTACAGAGGTAGATAATTCATGGCGACAACACCGCGGGGGGAGGAGCCTTGTCAGAGATGATTCATGTGTCTCTTGGAGGAGAGTTGGTCTCCATGGTCTCTTTTGTTCCGTAGGCACGGTGTGAAGGGGATTGTATCATCAGCACCTCCGCCCAAGCGCTGACTTCTCCCTCTAAATCAGAATTAAAAAGGTGAGGCTGGTGTTGGTAGGTTGCCACAAATGATACAGTGTCGTATGTCTGTATGCTTCCCCAGATGGTTGCTGCACTCCCCGAACACCATCAAGATAGAGGGAAGATGTAGGGTTGGGTTGTAATGAAAGCATGAAGGGACCCCAAGTCATGGAGGAAATGTCTCCATCACACAGGCAGAGAGGTAATCATGCCCCTGTGTATTGTACTGTAGGAAAAAATGAAATGTGTGGCAACAATGCAAAGCTTATAAATTGAAGGAGAGGCTGAAATACCTCTGATCCGATCTGGGGACTGAGTTGGCACACTAGGTTGTGGTGTAAATAATATCTGAAGTTTGTGTCTTTCTGTCAAAATGTTCATGTTAGGTGTGGATGTGGTATGGACAGGATGGAGAGCAGGACATAGGAACGCAGGGTAAATAACGATTAAAAACACATTAACGAGACATACGGTTGCACAAGCTGACATGTTCCTTCATTGCAATGAACCTTGTAGTAGTTTATTTTGAGCCAATCCCAGATACACCATCTTAGATATTTACCAGCCAACAAGTCCTCCAAATTAAACCACAAAATACGTCTTTTGTCCTTGCCCTCTAGGAGCGTTTTCTGATCTGATGCCCCTGATGCGAGATCTGCATCTTTTCCTCATCTGCAGCGTCTACTGTTTATATTTTTCCCAGAATTGAACTCATCACTTCCACATAAAATCAAGCAGAGCTGGAGGGTCTCCGAATTTAATTTTGTAAGAGTGTCTCAGGGGAATTCAAAAAATATATATTTTTGCATAGTGGTAATTTAGGGGCGATTCCTAATAGTAACTTGGTGCTAAAATTATAG
This sequence comes from Macquaria australasica, assembly GCA_005408345.1. Taxonomy (NCBI): domain Eukaryota; kingdom Metazoa; phylum Chordata; class Actinopteri; order Centrarchiformes; family Percichthyidae; genus Macquaria; species Macquaria australasica. Next base: position 4,260,667 of record SEMN01000003.1, on the reverse strand, counting down.
GTGAAATCAGCATGTATTATTCATTTTTCTTTTAAACTTTTTCTCTATATTGGGGGATATGTGTTTATTTTGCAGGCACAAGTATATTTATGTATACTGACTGTGCAAGTGTGAAAGTATCTATATATGTGTGCGTATACAAGTGTGCATGTTAGTTAGTTAGACGTGTTCATACATCTTTTTATGTATGATTGATATTATTTGATACACATAATGTTTTTTTGTTTTTTTGGTAAGGAGTTGTTTGTCTTTACAGTGCATTCATTTGTTGATGGTGTTTGTAGCATTTGCATTGCTCTAAATATACAGTTACATTTAATTCACTGTGATAATGCCGATGATGGAGATAATGATGATGATTACAGTGACCACACATGCTAATGTAACATGTCTGAATAATTACAAAATGACCTTTAAAGTTGGCAAAACACAGTGGAGGCATGTTTCATCTTCCTCTTCTCACAGAGCTGGAACTTGGACATAAGAAATTCTTGGAGAAATGAAATGTTCAAGTCATGATGTATTTTGAAAAATTAGTTTTTTTCTTCCTTTTCTGTTCTGGAAGAGGAGTCACCGACTGCAGTGAAAAATGACTTGAGGTGAACAGCTTGAATTATTTTCATGATTTCACACAGGCTGCTCACTGCTACAATATTACCATAATGAATCACAACATTTGTATGTTTTACTTAGCATTAGCATTGAGATTAGAGGTGCACATCAGGAGAGAGGCTTGAGTTTGTTACACCAGATAGACTACAGTCTATCCGAGCTAAAATGCAAACTAGTGAGGCTTGCCAAGTTTGCCTGGAGTCAGTGAACTGCCAAATCTTCCACATCCTACAAGTAAAGGATTCATCTCAGTGTTTAAACAGCGTAAAATATGGCAACTGGAAATGTTTTCTGTGGCCAGACAGAGAATCAAAGGATCTTCCCACTCACATTTTAACTGTTTTTATGGATATAGTCCACAAAGGCTGTTATTGATTACTGCAGGACTGCTAAATCCTCTTTACTTTGCTGCAAATAAAAGTGCATTGTGAATTATGTTGATCAAAATGACACTTATGCTGAGGAAAATTATATCCTGACCACCAGTGTCCTAACACTGAATTCCTTTTTTTTAAACCAGTGCAGTTAAAATGCTGTTGAATAAGTATAACTTATATAATTACTTCTCATGTAGGTATTTCAATTGTCAATGTCAAAAATATAATCAAGTTAACATGAGATACACTGTGAGGCTCACAGGCAAGGCAAGACAAATCCCCCCCAAGGCATATCTTCTCTGAACTAGACAGAGGGAACTAATGAATCGGTTGGGTTTTGATTTCAAAGGAAATAAGAAGCTTATGGAGGACAGCAGTCCTTCAGCCAGTTCAGCTGTGTGTCCTCAGTATCATTTCTAGACGTTTATTGATTCCCCTTTTCACAGATTTTTCAGAGAATACATAGGACGTAGAGTATTAATCTTTGTCATAAACATTTGAACGTGTTCCTCTCTTTTTCAGAGAGCTAGCAATGTGTCCTGACAAATCTGATGAGGCAAGAACACATGCAAACACATTTTATGTCTACGTCAATGACGGGGATAGTTGAATAATCTGAAATTTTGAAAGAACACTGCTACAGCCATTTCAAACAAGACTGCAGTTTCCAAGGTTACCAGTAATGCAGCTTTGTTTTTTTTTTAGGTAGCAGGACTTGGGAATAGATCACAATTTGTATTTGATGAGGAGGAAACATTTGTAATAGGAAATCTGTAAAAGTATGCTGTGTTGGGTGGAAAAACTAAGTGCACGAAAGACTGGCATCAACTGGCCACAATGTGTCTGTCCTCGTTGAATTGTCCCTCAATAGGACGATAAACACCTTCTAAAGGGTGACATATACACACTCAAACCCACACACCATATAAATCTGTATGAGAGAAAAGTGACAGTTTTTTGTTTTTTTTGGTAATTTGAAAATTCATCCCTGTAAATTCCAGCACAAAAACCAAGAACATCCAACTCATTCAGACATATTGAAGATTTATTCAGAGAGGTCAAAGTGTCAGAATGTGAACACAGAACCTGGATGATGTATCAGCACCCATTTGACAGCTGGATGTGAAAAGAGTCCTTGGGCATGTTCAGGGATGTGTCTGTGTATTTGTTCCTCGGAGAGGCAGGTGGCTGAAGGACTGAATTACTTTCCTCTGCTTTGTTCATGTTCTGTCTCCAGCTCCCGCAAAGAATTCATGGTATAATGCAAAGAAAGTAATGTATATTTGTGCATTTTGAAAGGGGTTCGGGGTTAATGATTATTATTACAAGCAACGGAAAATATGGCCACTTTCCCCCCATATGGAGCATCTCTGTCACACATGCAGAACCGAACAGAGAGCCAATGAAAGGGAAGCTCCAGCGTCAAAATCATCAATCAGCTCCTCAGGTTTCCTAAATCAATACCATGTGATGACATTTTGGCAGCGCTCTGCATACGTCCGCCCAAGACTGTTGGGACAAAAACACAAGACTCTGCCACGATACATCTTCCTCTCTCACTCCGTATTTACAGAGGCAGTTGTTTGTGGCAGAACCAGTGGCAGGTCACAGGTGCCACGAAAATTAACCATCTTCTTCCTTCCACCGCAAACAAGTGCGAACATTTACCCTCCCATATACTGACACACAACTCTGTGGATGCATTCACCCGGTGCATTACATTTCAACTTGCGCACAAATGAAGAATAGACTTCTTTTCACAAGTAGAGGTGACTGCTGACCCAGTTTGAAGCTGATAACGTGTGCCAAGGTCAGACACCCACAGCTTTTATTTGTTCACAAACCGCCAAAAGGCATTCTTGACTCAGGTGAATACACCGTTATGTGGGTTTTTGTGCATGTTCATTTTCAATTCTGGATGTCTTTCTGGTCTTCTGTCACCTTTGTGAGCCTGTGCAATACAAAGAAAAAAAATAAAGGATCCTTTTTGTACCTGTAATAGGAACATAAATATAAATTTTACATCTCTTTTTTTTTTATTAATCCCTTTTTTTAATCTTCCAACTTTAAATTCAACAAATATGGAAACAGGAAAAAGAGATCTATATTCTAGATACATTTTGTTTAGAAGGATTGGATGCACTCAAGTTATTGTTAGAAAATTATAGTTTTAATAAGGAGCACTCTATTAGCCATTTTCTGTTTATAGCTGTGTCAGACACACCTATTTATTTACCTGAATTAATCATTCTGCTTTACATTGGAAAGTATAGCAAACAGTACATTTTTTGAGTCTGTAGTGTATATAGCTAATAATAATTTTCTGTCTCTTGACAGGGTTTTGAAGTCTTAATCTCTGTTTTACAGTCTCTCTCTGTAATGTTGGGGATGTCATTCATTTATCTGACCTGATGAAAAGCCTTTGGAGTCAAAACACTGTCAACAAAGAAAGCATGAGATACGCGACTATCTCTGTTTCCTCTTTGCATACTAAATTATTAAGCCATGATGGGGGAGGACTTTGCTGCCACAATACTGCTCTCTGCTGGTAAATGAACTTCTAATGTTAGACTGACCTTTGAACTGTTTCAGAACAGAGCTGGGAGAGGATGAGCATTCAGATTTTCTATTTGTTAAAGGAAAGTGACTGAAAGACATCTCTGCCATTTTCAAAAAGATCTCTTTCAATTCCACGTGTAAATTTAAATCTCTGAATGAGTGTACACTGTTACCATATTATTAAAAATGCATATACTGTGTATTTGCATATGTATGAAGAGAGATTAATCATCACACCGGTGTCATTAATTATTTCATTCCTGTACCTCAGAAGTGCAGCACGTCAGGCATGCTGTGTAGGGACTATAGGCAGATTTAGAAATGTTCTGTTTCTCCAGGTTTATAATACAGATTCTCCACCTTGTGACTTGCAGATTTACAAACTATGGGGGCATGCAGTTTTAGAAATGAGTCACAGGATCCCCAGCTTCAGGGGCCTCCTGAACATTTGGAGTAATATCACTTTGTTCAGTCGCATGCATGAGCTCTACACTTGCACCCTGTCAGGAGCTTAGAATTTCCTGCAGAGCCCCTGGAGCTGACCACCCACCTCTTTTTAGCCTTGTTAAAGAACCAAAGGGAAATCATATTTCAAGATGGATACCTTTTCTCTTCATCTGCACTATGCTTATTACTGCATCCAAGAAAGATCAAAGCTACCTAAACTGCCCTCAGAGCTTGCAGCCCCCTGAAGATTCTTCACAGTACTAGAATAACGAGGTGAAGACTGCCTCCACTTTTATCTTCACCTTGCTTTAGCAAGTGAGTCGTATTTGTCAGAAGTGAGTCTTTTGGGCCAGAAGTACCATCCTCTTCTTTTAAATGCACTGGGGGAGGAGTTGAAAACAGGGCGATTATTCAAGCAGGCATACACATTCAATGTCATTATTACTTTTTTTATACACTCCTAAAGGGTGAAACCTATATTTCTCCACTGCCAGGTATTGATTTATGTATCGGCATTACCCAAAACCTGCAGCAATAATCAAATGTGACCAGTATTAAGCGGTGAGGCAGCAGTCTAACCTGGGGAACCTCTCCCTCTCTGTCTATCCTGAAACAGCTGTTTGAGTTCTAATTAAAGGGAAGTAGCAGGTGTCACCTGAGCCCCAACTGCAGGGGCACACCTGGTTGCATTAATTTGATCCAAAGTGGTTTTGACGGACTGCCTGCACTCTGGCGTCCCACATTAAGCCACTGGAACTGAGCACCTGCTTGGAGCGAGCAAGCAAGAGCGCTCCACTAACACCACTCTGTGGAGGTACGCCAAGCTGGCGAGCCCATGTCTTCACAGTGACCCAGGGGACGGCTCTGTCATCCCTGCCTCTGACTTACCAGCAACATTTGTAAGTGAGCAGACCTGCGACGCTGACCTGTAGTCACACTGAGCTGAGGGCTGGGTGTGCCCAAGATAATTGTCTGTGGAAACCTCCCAGAGGCTGTAAAGGCAGCTTGTTTCAGATCTCCTGATGATTTCACAGGACATTTAACTTTACACCTCTCATTTGTTACCTCCTCAGGGTGTTTCCAAATATCCATTACCAGGTTCCCAAGGAATGTAGCAACCCTTAACCTCCACTAGCTTTTATGTATGCATAAATTGCCTTGGGGATAAATGTGGCACTGCATTTGGAGGTAGGGACATGATGTGTGTTTGTGTGCAAGCTTAAGCAAACAGATGACCTTCAGAAATGCCCAGATTGTGGATTTACAGATGCAACATAGCGTCGTCTCTCTGACACTTCAATTGCCTAATGAAATTTACATCACACACCAGAATGAAGCTGCAGCGGTTTGAATGGGTCCTGCCTCGGGTCGTGCTGCACTCTCTGTTGCAACAGTTTCTTTGTGCCACGACAATACATTAATTTCATGAGTCAACAGGCTACGACTGGCAGTTTGTGTCGAGCTAAACAGTGTTTAATTGGATTCTGATCCATGGCAACACCACCGGAGGCTTGTTTCCATCTTTTATTTCAGCAGCACCTGGAGCGTAATGGTGGTGATTACATCCCTCCTGTGGTGTCCCGGTGGTTCAGCCCTCGCAGGCCTCTGGGAATACGCTGCTGACAGTCACGGTCCATGCTGCCCTGCTGCCCTGTTTGGCTGCTGGCAAAGCCTGAACTCCTGCTGCTCTTTTTGTTACAGCACTGCTGAGACAAGCAGGTTCAAAGGGAATCATGATGATACAAACCAAATTAATTAATCGGGCACAGATTCCAAATAACATATCAAGAAAGACTTGTAGAGGCATAAAATTGAAACTGTTTACTTCAAAGTAAATTCAATTTATTTTGAGAGAACTTTTATGAAACACAATCAATTCACTTTTGAGCGAAAACAAACACGCAGCACTCATGGTTACAGTGAATATCAACAGAGATTATTAAAACTTGTTTTTTTTCAGGGAGAAAATAGTCGGAGGGGATTGAATGGTGCGATTGAAAGTTCATTCTTGACCTTGAAAAGAGCAGTTGACAAAACAATCTCACCACAAGGTTCATTCAGTAGCTGTCCTGGAGCTTTCAATCATATCACACAATCTTCCTCAGCAACTCAGGCAACTCCGTCTGCTGAGGAAGATTGTGTCATATGACTGAAAGCTCCAGAAGATCTAGAGAATAGACCTTGTAGTGGGATTACTTTTTCAACTGTATTGAATGTGTTTAGAAAACATGTCTTTCGGGTGAGGATGCATGTTGTTGTTTTAAATAGTTAAGAATTATCATGTAAAACTCCTAAATTAAAAAGACTAGCTCAACATTTTGTGAAATAGGCTTATTTGCTTTCATGCCGAGAATTAAATGAGAAGATTGATTTCACTCTCGTATCTGTACAGTAAATATGTATCTGGAGCCAGCAGCTGCTTAGCTTAGCTTAGCATAAATACTGGAAACATAGGGGAAACGGCTAGCCTGGCTCTGTCCAAAGGTAACAAAATTTGCCTATCACCTATAATGCTCACCCAGACTATTTAGGTTAAATTAGATCAAATGTGTTATTTAGTGAGCTTTAGAGGTGTTGGTAGGTGGATTTTGTTACATTTGGACAGAGCCAGGCTAGCTGTTTCTCCCTGCTTCATATTTACTGTACAGACGATGAGAGTGATGTCAATCTTCCCATCTAACTCTCGGCAAGAAAGCAAATAAGCGTATTAAGTATCTGACTATTTCTTTAAAATATGAAAGACCTAATTTAAGGGAATGTAAAAATTCAAAAATGTTTTGGGGTGAAAATAACTCCACCAGCTTTACGATTTTCTCAGCTGGATGTCAGAAATGGATTGAAGGTGATTAGAAAACCTCTTCCTAACCTCTCGGCTCACTAAAATCCTTTGATTTATGAAATAGTGTCATTGGTGAGGATGCAGTCATCACAGTTGTGAACTGTTCATTCTCATGTAAAAGTCTTACATTTAAAAAAAAAAAATGAAAAAATAGCACATACATTTTAAAATGAAATCTTTAAATATCTTCAGATTGACACCAGTTAACGAGGCCCCGGGAGGAACTGATAGAGCGATCGTCCTCGCCTTCCACGTAAAGCGGAGAAAGGTCACTGACCCCTGCTGATGGAGATTTGGGAGGAGGGCAGGCGCGTGAAGTCAGCGCTGACGGCACAGAGAAGGATAACATTGCTGGGCCTCTGACCTTCAGTGTAGCCCCACACCATCTTACAACCACAGAGTCAGACACATCTGAATAATGCATCGGCCTCTCCTGCTGGGACCACCCCCCACCGCTCACACAAGCAGAGCTACACAAACACAGCATTCACATCATGGTGAGAGGTTTGTCTCCCACAGCATCCCATACAATAATGAACACAATGTGTTTGACCAGCTGAGGCCAAGTCCATACAGGCATTTGTGTTATCCACAGGCTTTTTTAGCTGCAATGCAGGTTGACAGATGTTTTTTGCCCCAAAATTTTATTGTAATTGATTATTAGTCTTTTTTGACATTACACACAATTAGTTATTCTTGATTCTGTTTCCTGTGCAGGTCAAACCTTCAGTTTATCAAATATTCTGAAAGTTTTTTTCTTCTCTCCATGCTTTCCTTTATTCTTTTACCTTAAATGTATTCTAGTCCCTTTATTCCAAAAGCAAGAGCTTAAAAGAGAAAAAACACACTGCAGTTTTTTTGGCCTCAACAGTAATTTCTCACCTCCATGCGAGTAAGTGAACAATAGATCGAGCCACAAGAATTCTGCTGTTTACACAGTGAGAATGAACAGAAATGCATGAAACATTTTAAAATCCCCTGTGATTCCTGGAAAGGCAGGCTGTCTCCCTCTTGTTTCCATCTGCTTTACATACAGGAACAGCTCCATGGTTTGCACTGAGATTATTTGAATTTCATAGTGTTTGACATTTGATAATAGTGCCGTGTGTTTATAGATTGTAGACTTCCCTGCCGAAGGTTTCCTATCATGTTTGTTCAGCCTACAAAAAGCAATTGAATACGAAAAACTAAAATATCTCTGTGTGACATCAAAAACACAAACCCAATTATTGTTTTAGCTTCGTGTGAGCAGATACATATCAATCAGCCTTCTAGGAATATCTGTATTTACATAAAACATTCTGAGTAGCAGGTGCAATGAAAAGAGGGGGAAAAACAAATGTTTGTGTTACAATTGCACCACCATTTATTATGATGGAAGAATTGTTGTCTCGATACCACATAATGACTGGATGTTGTTCACCTGTTGAGACAGATTTATTATTTATATAAGGTGTTTCTATGTGTATGTAAATCAGGCTGTGCTGCCACAGTTACTACAGTTGGTTGATAATCTCAAAAAGAAAGAGCTCAGATGAGGGAGAGACAGACTTTTGTGCAGCTACAAGACTGAGAGGTTGTGGACAGACGGGACAGTGTAGGAGCAGAATGTAGGAGGGTGTATGCACAGTAGGATACTGGCAAGGTATGAAAAACAGGTGTGTGTACAGTGTGTGTGTTGGGGGGGGCGTGGGTCTCCGATACAGTCCAATCACTTCACAAGATGTCATTCATTTCAATGCTAAATTGGCTCTCCAGGATATTTTGTCTGATGGTGCATTTTACAGATTAGGGGGTGTGCGGATGTTAGTACCCTCTACAGGAGCACAGAGTGAATGCAGATCAAAGGTTATGCTATAAAAAGAAATCAATATAAAACGTCGACATCTTTGAAATGCTTTAAATTGTCTTAACGGTGAGCTCACGTGTTTTTGCACCGTTTTGAGACGCTTTTTTACTCAGTTTTGGACACCTTGAACGTAACGTGGAACCAATGTTTTCCGAAGCCCGAGTTCCCTGCCGGTATGTTATTATTGTCCCACAGGCGGTGAAGTTGTGGTTGGAGTTGTAGCAGCGTCGGTACCGGTTACCGTCTGCTGTCTCACAGGTGGTGCTGGATTAACGGTGTACATGTCGTTATAAGAGGTAAATACAGCAGGCAGTATTAGCCTGCCTTACAAATCAACCCAAATGTTACACTTAAATGTAGCAGAGACCATTCAGTGTTTTCTCTGAATGCCATGTTCAGAGTTTTCCTCATGATATCTAATGTATTAGATTATTGTCATTGTCACACTTTACACAGTGGAGGCTTTTGGGTGAAAATAAATTTGTATGTTAAATTGCGCCTATTCATCCATGTTTGACACCCATTATTTAATATTTTTTTTGTCTTTGCTTGAGGAACTAAACGCATTCAGCAACATTTTCATATTTTCGGGTTTTTATATTTAACTTGCATTTTGGTGTTTTAAATATACCTTTTAAAATTAAAGTTGTTATGATCCAACAAAGCTGACATCAGGTCCTTTGTGAGATTGTGGGATAAACATGTGCATACATGGTTATCTAAAAATGGCACGAGTGCGATTTCTGTGGTTTTTAAGAAAAATATTATCTTCCTCCTACAACAGAATTAGAAAATGGATGATCGTCCTTAATGACTTCCATAATAGATTTTGACAGCAGAACCATAATTCCCCAAACATCCTAAATAACTGGAGTTTTTGCAAAAGGTGCATAAAGTCAAAGGTTGCACTAATGTTTCAGCTGATGTGACTGTGCAGAATTTCATACTGATATAAGTCCTGTGGGGCGTGCACGGCAGCGTCATACCTGCCCTGACACTGGTGATTACCTCAGGCATGTTAAATGCAACCATTCAGTTCTGGTCAGTCTGCCTCAAAGTTCACAAAGCTGTGTTTCTGTGCTCAAATGATTCAGGTGCTCAGAGTTGGCTGCCTCGTACTTTGGCATCGTCTCCATCTAACCAGAGCATCCAAACATGGATGGAGTCACATGGAGGCAGAGTTGGCGGTTTCAGAAACCATGCGACAGAGTGTCGTCATTGTGCATGTGTCACATTCGCAGTTCTGGCTCATGATGTCCTCACCTGCGTTTTGTGGTTGCCAATTTGGAAATTAGGTGCATACATCTGTTTCACTGCAGCAAAGAGGCTGTCAGCGACGGAGAAAGCAAGTATCCTGTGTGTGTGTGTGTAACGATGGTAGCAGATTGTGATATCAGTGGACCCATGACCAGCTGAGCACAGAACAAGTGATTAAATGACAACCTTTACCTCCGGAAATCACAGCGAATTGTTGAAATCTCCAAACAGTGACATGGAAATTTAGCTTAAAATTAGAAGTGCATCATTATTCGGATTTTGCTGTGTCCTGACTCACCTTCACTGTCTGTCCCACAGCATAGATAAAGACCTTCTCATCAATGGCCACGCTGTGGTCAAAGATCTCTGCTGTTCTGCCTCTTAATGAGGAGCAGTTTCCACTGGAGTTCAGTGACAAAGTGGAGTCAAGTGTGGTGGAAATGCTGAAGCGGTCCAGGCAGCAGCTGTACAGCAACACTACGCGTACCAGCCGAATGCTTAATGCTCAGATCATTTTGGATTTTTCATGGGAGAAACTCAACACGGGAACGTGGCGCCACGTGGACAAAGAATGGAGACGTGTTTATTCTTACGGCTGCCTGTTCAAAGTGGCCGCTCTGTGCCGCGAAGGTCCGTCAGGAGACGAGGTCGTGCAGGCTGTAAGGACTTGTGACATGGGTTTACTCATGGGTGCAGCCATCATGGATAATATACTTCAGGTTATTGTTCGGATTCTGCAGGTGGAAGTCAGGAAATCCACTAAAGAAGAAGATGAAAGTGAACATGCTGAGGTCAAGGTCAGAGGTCTTTTTATTGTTAAGTTTGTCACTTTAGTTTATCATAAGTTATTAGTTACCTCAGTAGTGCCATTAAAAAGTGGTGTAAAAGGATTTGAAGTGGGGATAGTAAAGTGATATATCAGTAAGATTTGAACATTGTTTTCTTAGAATTCTTGAGGCTTAAAGTAATTGCTACAGCACATTTATTATGAAAGTTACAAAAACGGAAAGAAGGAAATCATCAGTCATCATTACCATAAAATAAGATGTGTACTGCTGGTTTAATTAGGTGACCAATAGTATGCTCATTTATCCATGGAAAACTACTTAGAAAGGTAGTTTTCTCACAGTTTTACGGGAGCAGTTTTATGTGGTGCAGCAAAGAAAAGGTTCTCTTCTAGATTCTCGATGATTCAAAGTTTGTGACAAACGGTGAACAATGAGGACATTTGAGAATAAGGCCGAAGTTTTAGAGACATATTTCCTTTTGTTGCCCTTCAGCTTGTTGCACTCCAGCAACAGACACCTTGTTTAGAAAATTGACAGGGAGAGTTTAGAGTAAGGTTAGCAGGATTTTTCTGGATTACATGTTTTTGTTTTTTTTCTTTGCCTTTGAAAAACTCAAACTTAAAAAAACGCCTTTTGATATATTAAAACATAACTATCCGTGTCTAGCTGCACTCTATAGTGGGGCTGCAACTAGCCACTATTTTCATTATCTTTTAATCTGCCTTTTATTTTCTCGGTTATTCGGTTAATTAGTCAATTAAATGTCAGAAAGTAGTGAGAAATGCCCATCACAATTTCCTAAAGCCCATAGTGACATCTTCAAATTGCTTGCGTTTACCACCAACAGTCCAAAACCTAATGATAATGAATTCACTATCACACGAGACAAAGAAAATCAGCACATCCTCACCACTGAGAAGCTGGAATTTTGGCCATTTTAGCTTGCAAAATGTCTTAAAAGATTAATTTGATTTATCAAAATAGTTGCCAATTATTTTTTCTGACAAATCATTTCAGCTCTACTATAGAGAAATAAGATCACACACACACACACACACACACACACACACACACACACACACACAGTTTTTCTTGTTATTTTCCTCTTAAAGCTCCTCGTTTTAGAATGCAATTAAGCCTTGACAAAACTTTGTTGTTTTGGCATCATTAACAGAGAGTAAAGATCGAGTGCCCACATGTTCCTGTGATCAAAGAAGAGTTGGCAGTTCCCAGGATCGGGTGTCCTTCACTGGAGAGCTTCAACACAAACTACCTGCTCCCACTCAAACCAGTGATTCTAGAAGGGATCATTGACCACTGGCCCGCCCTCAGCGAACACCCCTGGAGGTTTGGTTTTTTTGTGTGTGTGTTCTTGTTAAATTAAGTGTGCTGTTTGCATGATATGGCCTGGTATCATCCATCAGTATCGTCCTGCATATCTTTGTCCAAATGACTGTCATTCTTCCCCTATTATGAACCCATTTATCATTATTAGCATGTTAAACTCATTCAGTCAAAGTCTCTACCAAAGGTCTGCCAGAAAATTATAGATTAGGTTAAATCATAGTCACAAGGTCACAAAGTAAATTTTCATGTAGAAAGCCACTTCTGTCTATAAGCACTGGCGTCAACATGTAATCAGACTAATTTACACTTGTAATGCCAACTGAGCGCACCAGCAGGATGTAACATACAATTTACATTAGGCTAGTTTTACCAGGCACTATGATGTATAGTATATACACCCCTGATTCCTGACTCTAATGTCTGATATAACTGCCTCCCCATTTAAGAATATCCTTCACTGTCCTCCCTCTCACTGCTGACTCCTGACAGCTGACTATTCACTCTGACATCTGACATACGGCTCTTGGCATCTGACTCTCAGCTCTGATGGTGGAGGAGGACATCCAGAAGCGCACGCATGACATATTTTTGAGCAGTGCTAGATTTTCTTTTTAATGAATTATGCTGTAGGCCTAGTATTACAGTAATGTTTAATTCATTCATGTTCTCCCTCCCACAAAGCATAGAATACTTGAGGTCTGTTGCTGGTTGTCGGACCGTTCCTGTTGAGGTGGGATCCAGGTACACAGACGAGGAATGGTCACAAACACTGCTTACGGTCAATGAATTCATTGATCAATACATTTTAAATAAAGTGAGTGCATCCTCATCAAGTCTTGCTCCTGAACAAAGAAAGATAAAACACCTCCATGTGATTTCTAACATGGTATTTTGATTTTCTTCTTTTTTTTTGCTCTGCGGATCAAAATCACCCAGGATGGAGTGAAAGGTTTGGGTTATCTCGCTCAGCACCAGCTTTTTGATCAGGTATGGTACTGTATGGTATTGTCCTTGGAAATCTATTCATTTAGTCAGTTTACTAATTGATTATTCAGCGTATGTTTTTCAGCACTATGAAGAATAGAATTCTCCTTTTTTCCGGCTTTTATCCTCACACCACATTGCTTTCAACATTATTGACTTTTTAGTCCTAATTTTACCATACAAGTCAATACATTGTCTGGATTGAACTTTACAAAAAGGGCACCTTGTCAAGCTAAAAGTTGGGTATTTTGGGCAGTTTTATAGATCAGAATGATGCCAAACGAGGCGTCATCACTTATCCTGATTTTTCACACTACATCCTCATCCTTCAGGAATCACCTGTAATTAGCTGTTTGTTTATATGTATCTAGGACCTAACTTTACAGTGTCATATTATTACCTGGAAAAGACAAATTCGAAGTTTTACTTATAATTAACACAGGTTAATTAAAATTTGTGATCTTTTCTTATGAATAATTATTTAATTTCTTACTATTAATAAGAATAACTGACTATATCCCTGATTGCCATTAGCAGCATTCAGCATACATATCTGTAAGACTGAATGGCACTAAAAACATCCAATAAATAAATAATTGTTAACAAGACGAAGAGTCTACAGCCATGCTAGCTATGCTCTGTGAGGCTGTACTTAAGCGCAGCGGTGATTTGAGCTAATTGCTAATGTCAGCATTCTAACAAGCTCGCAGTGACATTGCTAGCATGCTGATGTTTTGCAGGTATAATGTTCACCATCTTAGTGTTAGCATGGTAACATTTGCTAATTAGCATGAGCCACAAAGTACAACTGAGGCTGATGGGAATGTTATGAGTTTTGCAGGTATTTGGTCATAAACCAAAATTTGACTTGATTGCTATAAATAAGAAGTTACAGGTTTCACCAAAATTATTGCATTTCATCCAGAGGAGAACATGAATGTGTGAACCAAATTTCATGAGAATCCATCCAATAGAAATTAAACTAAAAACCAAAAATGTCAGCCTCATGGTGGTGCTAAATGAAAAGTCAGGGCTCAGGCTGAAGTCAATGGGCTTCATCTTCTGGGGACCGTGAATATCTGCACCAAATTTTATGACAATCCGTCCAATAGTTGTTGAGATATTTCAGTCTGGACCAAAGTGGTGGATAGACTGACGGACCAACCTTGCCGTCCTGAGCTATGTGTTTTTTTTGGGATGGCTAAAAACCACGTGCAAATGCAGAGTAAAAAGTAAAAAAAAACTTGCTGGGAAACGTCAGCAAATGTTCTGGTAAGAAACAACAAGATATTATTTAGTCAGTGAAAGTAGTCTTAAATGCCCTCTTGATGGGATTTTGTTTGTTTTGATGTTGCCTTAGATACCGGAGCTGAAGGAAGACATCCGCCTCCCTGATTATTGCTGCCTTGGTGAAGGAGAGGAAGACGATATTACTGTAAACGCGTGGTTTGGGCCCGGAGGTACAGTGTCTCCTCTTCACCAAGACCCTCAGCAGAACTTCCTGGCTCAGGTGACGATACCAACGCTGCTTTATGAATCCAGCTAGTGTCAAAGATCTGTCACGTGATCGCAGTTTGTTTACCACATGGGATTTCCTCCGTATATACATCAGGTGGTCGGAAGCAAATACATTCGCCTATACTCCCCAGAGGACACAGACAAGCTGTACCCTCATCAATCACAGCTCCTTCACAATACCAGTCAGGTGGGATTGACAGTCCATAGAGATAGTACATGTTGAGCCTGCAAATATATGCAGTGTTTCCAATTTCTGACTCCTTCCATGCAGGTGGAGGTGGAGAATCCAGACACAGAGCGGTTCCCGGAGTTTGCCAAGGCTCCGTATCTCGAATGTGTGTTACAGCCTGGAGACGTGCTGTTCATCCCTGTCCGACACTGGCATTATGTCCGATCCTTAGAACTCAGCTTCTCTGTCAGCTTCTGGTGGTCATGACTGCAGAGCCATAATAAAAAATATATTTTTGTAGAGTAGAATTTGAGTTTATCTTGTTTTTTGCTGCTGTGGAGGGAAATCAATCTGGAGTTTATAACTAATGCGAGGCTAATTCTCATAAACGTTAGCACAACCACTGATCACACAAACCTTTGATCCATGAACAATGAACACACACTGCTGAATGATTAGTTTAATTGTGCTGCTGATGATTGCAACAACATCTATTGTGTGGAAAGCTACCAGCAGGAGAAAAAAAAACAAATGAGCAGTAAAAAACTGTTTGTGCTCATTTCATCCTGCATATAATTTACAGAGGGTTGTTAGCCATCTAATTTGATAGGATGTTTCTCTTTTCAAATTGGCTTATTTAATTGTGTTCTCAACCTTATTCCTACAAATACCCTCAGATGTGTGATTTCCATAATTCATGGAAATGAGGCAAGTCTTCAAATTTAATAACCGAGTGAGCTACAGGTACAAAAACGTGGTAATAAACACGGGTCTCTGGTTAAACTGACAGTCTGAGGCAATCAAGCAGGTCACAGATGAAAATTAATAAATTAAATGAATTAATCCCCTGGGCACAGACAGACTTTGAAATTAAAACCGTCTCATTGGTTAAGTACCCTGACAGTACAACTCTTGTCGAGCACCAAAAACACAACACCCAACTACAAAGACAGCAGAGCTTCATTTCAGATTTCAGACCTCTGACAAGCCCCAGTCATGTATCCCGTAGGTCCATTTCAATCAAGCCCTCTAATTAGAACCATGAAGTATGTGTGAGGATGTGACAAAATGAAGTAGATCAGCACTGATGTACACATTTGATCTGCTTTTCAACCAAATTCGCAGTCAGCTAAAGTAGTGTTCTGGGAAATCAAGGCTGCACAAGGCAGAATACTTCTGAGGAGAAGGTGAAGAGTTATGTGGGATTTTTTTTAATAAACAAAACAGCTCAAGAAAATTTAATTAAATGTGCTGTTTTGAAAAGATGAGTGAGAATTTTGAGTATGAACGAAGACATTACAGTCTATAACGTGAGGAACTGGCTAAAACAAACTCAAGTTTGCTGCAAATGTAAAACATATAATGGGTTTAAATAGTCTGACTAAAATTGGAATCAGTGTTTTCTTGGAAATGTTTTAAATATGTGCTCAAATACATATTAAATGATGAATAGTTAAGTTTTACTTGACAGTGCTGCAGATAAAAGTTTTTTTATTTTTATTATTATGTTATGATTTTCAATTGAGAAACATGGAATAACTATTAGCTGATGCATTAGACATGCCAGTGTTCAGGTAATAGACTTATCCAAACCTAGTTACTTGCCTTACAAGGTTATCTCTTCAAATCAATAAGAACCCTGCCATGATTTAATATATAATATATACTCCACTTAACCCACCAGTGCTTTGTTGTTGTCAAGTAAGTGGCACAATTGACTTAAGATCACACAAAACTGCTTACTCTCATTATAATGTAATCAATACTCAATTACCAGTGAAGTAATGTGGGACCTCTGGGCCTATAACCCTTTCTCTTCCACCTCGACCCTCTTCCTCCTGCTCCTCTTTTGATTAATGGCCTCATGGATTTTCAAATAAATCTGGCAAATCAGGATTAAAACTGGTACTTTAATCTGTTTTGTGATACAATAAAGTGACTTCTGGATGTGCACTGGCTACATTATGGTGAGTAAAACCCCCAATCCAGTTCAATCTGAAACACAGACTCTTTCTCAGTAAAGTTATCCAGATAATTCAATAAACCTGCTTCTTACAACAGGGCCCTGCTCTGGGAATGCCACATTGTAAAAAGTGTTGGGGTGCTGAAGCTGCAGGCTGAAGGGAACATTTAAGCAGTTCTGTAACTCAGTTCAGGCAAGGAACATAAAATTAAAGTGTGGGCCCTCAATTTGTCGGATTTACAGGTCATCAGCAACTTAATCAATAAGCATGACCTCAGTAAACATTTCTCAATAATATTTATCTATAGATCGAACCTTTTATTTCAGTTGTTTTCAGTGGCCTTGGCTGTTATACATCTACACCATTTGAACTACGTGTTCATTACAAAATGCTAATAATACAGTAAATACTTTACGCGCCAGTTTTGATTAATTCACTGAAAATGCTAAATGCATAGAACTTTATTCATCAAAGACTCACAAAAAAATTAAAAAACACTGACAACATGCGAAATTTACAAAAAAAAGTTAAGAACAATGATTGTCAGGCATTAGTTAACACTGTACTGAAACATGACAGGAACAATATTGCATTATTTTCTCTCATGTAGTTTTATCAAACTCTCAGTCATTCTGACAAACTATGAACAGCTTTAAAAGTTATAAACAGTTTTAGCTGCAAACAATATTTTCAACAATATGACATTTGTCTTTAATAACAAACCTGAGCTGGAAGCAATGCGGATAAGTAAGAGATAAGGTGAGTTATTTTTAGAATCCTACACTAAGTACAACGTTGCAGTAGAAAAATGTTAATAATTAACGATGATACTGTGTATTGTTGGGTAATTAGAACAGCCGGTGAGCAAGGTACAATCCAGGCTGATAGATGACCATGTAATGCTATTCAAAAGTTTTCTGAAGGCAACTTGGTTTCAGTTGTGGCAATAATTTTGAGTGTGAATGTTATTCAAATGTGTACGACCTACAGTGCATTATACTAAAAAGAGATTGTTTTTCTGATGGCCTCAGTTCCTCCCAACAATGCTGATATACAGAAATGTCTCCTTTCTAATATTCCTGCAAATCTACAGAGAAGTTCTGCATCCTCTCCACCACGAAGAAGCAGAGTGTCCCAGTGAAGCCCAGGATGACCATCAGCAGGAGCTGCCACATCAACACAAGGTAACCGCTGTAGAAGAACGCCACTGCTGCAAAAACAGACTGACAAAGGATCATACATTTGAGTTTGAGTTCCTCCCACAACACTGGACAACAGCTCACCCCTGGACTGTAGAAAGTAACACATTATTTTTATTCTCAATCTACCATTGCTTTATCAAACAGATCCATGACCATTCGCCAAGCAACTCCCTCGAACAGCGATGGTCCAATCATAGTTTAGCCACCGTAACTAGGCACGACAGGTCTGTTGAGCTTTGGAAGCTGTTTCTGTTGGATGTTGAAGCAGTGCTCATGGGGCTGTATAAAGAGCAATACTCCGTGTACAAAGAGTTTGGACGGTGGTGTATTTTTCCCACAAGAGCAAAAGTATAAGGAATGGTTTAAACTGTGTTTATCTGCAAACGTTAGCATGTCAGGCTAACTAGCTTATGACTTACAATAGCTAGCTAACTGCATTATTTTGTGTTACAGGTTATGTTATAAAAATACTTCAGGATTAAAACATTCACCTTGTGGGATTCAGAAGCTACAATATCACATTTTAAGAAACGACAGTGCCCCTGCCCTGATGTTGGGTTTGTTAAAATTTATACTCCAGTAACTTGCAAACTCATTGGTTATTTGTCACCGTCAAATTCTTTTCTCTAGTGAAAGTGAAGCATACTGTTTTAACCTTAGTTTTTTTTAGCTTTGCATCATGTATTGAGCCACTGAAAAAAAAGGACCACACCAGAATCTAACCAGACCCAAGTGGCATTTGCAGGTATGTTGAGCTTATTAGCTAATTAGCTGCCTAGCCTGCAAACTGATTATAGCAGTGCACTTTTACCAGGTGAACGTTTGTTTGGTCACTCGTTCAACAAGTGCAGGACAAGACGTGTTTGTGTCTGTAAGTTAGATAAGGAGACCTTAGCAGGAAAGTTAATGTGGGTTGTTGTTCAAAGTCTGTGGCTCTTGTGTTGTGTAGGAGGCTTCTGTCTGACCGTCTCCCCTACCTGTGATTTATGCAAGATTTGATTGGCTCTATTAAAATAATTTCTCAATTTACGTAGACATATACGCGCCATCATGAAACATGAAAAAATATTAAATATACATTTTGGTTTCTGATTTTTTTCTCAAAGGAGAACACAGGACAAGTGATTTACAGAGCAGATATGTATGCTGTAGTGGACAAAAAAAATAAAATGCTATTTAATTTCAGTTGAACTTTAAGAAAATACCACAATTTCTAGGATTTATTCCTTGTTAGAGACCAATTTTGCAGGAAACAAAAGGGGAGATTAAGAAGCGTATGTGGGTCTTGTTCTTTTCCTTTTTAATGGGGCTTCAGGTGAATTTATTTCATACTTGACACGACAACATTTTAACCCAGCTTTGCTCAGCTCTGCTAACAATGTCTGAGAATTGGCAACTCGGGATTACCTGGATGAATTTGAAGATGGCAAAAGCAGGCGTGCTTTGTTCAGCATAAACACGGCCTAATATGCTGTAGAGCTGTGTGTTGAAACAACTGTCCCCAAGTCCAAGCAAGAAGCTGCACAGCAGGGCAATGGATACACTGAGAGAGAAAATATAGTTCTTATTAAAATACAAAACAGAACCGTGACTGGCCTTCCCTGTGTTCACTCTTCCTTATTGTTAAATTGTTAGAGAAACTACCTTGGAGTCAGATATGGCTTCTTTTGGGTGGTGGTATTAAAGACGACAGAGGCATCATCTGGGATGTTGAGGAAGATCAAATAGAAAGCAACAAAATGGACAACCATTCCCAGAAACACCACAGAGGTCCGTCTGAAGCGATTATTCTTACACAACAATCCAAACAAGCCTCCACCTGATGAGAAAGAACATCTTTGTGAATTCAGTGACTTTAAATCACCTAAACACGCTCTGATAGAGGAATGTAGACTTACCCACAATTTCTCCAATGCCTACCACAATCCCAGAGATCCCAATCAAGCTTTTAGCTGCTTCTCCAAACTGTGTAGTTGCTCCAATACACGTCCCATACACTCCACTGTAGAAAGATAGCTCCAGGCCTGGAGAACAAGGAAGGCATGCTGTAGCTGCAAGCCTTCACTGGAGGCTAAGTTACTTATTACATTAATGCATTCTCCATTCGACTTACCGCTGTATGCCATGCAGGGACTCAGGAGCAGTATAGTTTTAGCCTTCAGAAGTTGCAGGATGGTTTCTGAACAGGAGGGCACACAATACACCAATTTGAATTGTTAATAAATACATATCACAACACTTACCCTATTTACATCTGGATTGAGCTCAGATAAAAATGCAGACGTTAAGGCACCATTACCCTTCGACAATTAAAGTTCAATGCAGATAGAAGATGGGGAAATATTCTGTCTCAATAAGCCAAAAAGCCATATTTAAATGCAGAGAGAATTTCCCTCAGAAATTCAGATTTTAAAAGAAGAATCCCACTAGGTTTGTTTATATATATGCCTGGATGCCCTTTCTTGACATAAATCAGTGTGCATCTTCGATAAACCCGATACCTTTAAGACAGGTGTACAGAAGTCTACATGCACACAAGATACACGCAAGACAAAGAGCAATCTGATCATCCAAACAACTTCAGGGTGCACTGAAGGCGGGAGCAAGCGCAGCAGAGTTTCCTGTTGACAAACAGAGATATAATCTGAAATAAAAGTCTCGCACAGGCAGTTTTTTTGTGTACTTCGTTGTAATGCTAGAAGATTTTTATCCACATGAAAGCAATTTTCACTTGGGAAAAAAACAAAACTGCCTGTGACTGCCTGCTAGTTTCAGACTGAGAGCAGTGAAGTGTGGAGAACTAGAGGTTACCTGCAGTATGCCAAATAACTGGAAAAAAAAGAGGAAAATAACACATTTCTGTAAGGTTAGTGCCCTTCTCTGTCATCAACTGTGAAAAATCTGTATCTCAGATGACACAAATCTACACTGCAAGTGGAAAGAAATGCAGTATGCATGTGCATTTTTAGCCATGCTAGTGGCTTAATGGATGCCAACGTCCACCACTTTAGTCCAGACTGAAATACAGTATCTTAACAACAGTATCTGATGGATTGCCATTATATTCGTATACAGACATTCATGGTCCCCAGAGGAGGATTCCTACTGACTTTGGTGATCCCCTCACTTTTCCTCTAGCACCACCCGCAGGTTAAACTTTTCACTTATCCAGTGAAATATGTCAACATCTACTGGATTGATTGGCACAAAATTCCATACAGGCATCCATTGTTCCCAGACAATGAATCCTAAAGACTTCGGTGATCCGGTGACTTTTTCTCTCCCGCCACCCTGAGGTTCAAATTTGTGGTTTTGAGTGAAATTTGAAATTTGGTACGTTCCCCTCAGGATGAAGTGAAAGAACTCGTGATCCAGGTTCATCTAGAATTTCAGTTTGGCCAATCATTGGTTTATGACACAATACTTACAAAACTGATGACATTCTCACCATCATCGTTGTAATTTGTATTTTGTGCTAATTGGCAAATGCATTTTTGTTTTGTTTTCAGAGGTCTTTCTGGAGTTGTCTCCCCAGCCCCCACAAGTTATTCAAAATTTTCCCAGCTGTGAGCAGCTCCTCAATTTCCTTTGTGCATTGTATTATGGGAGAATAATGACTCAAAAATCGATCGTATCTAGTATGCATATCGTCTGGTTGGAGTACACTTCAATTTGTCACTTTTCCAGTGTGAACACGATACATACTAAAAACCTTCCTAGAATGAGTATGTAGTATGGATTTGGGTCACACCATTAGTCTTGTTACTACATATAGGTCATTATGTATATATATGTGTGTGTATATATATATGGATACATAATGAATACAGTAAATGCATGCTGATGTAGTGTAAATGAGCAAATCCCAAGTAACAAAACAAGTGATATACACTCTAGTGTGGTATTCCAAAAGCACTGATAACACTTACTGAATTCTGACTTGGCATCCTGCATGGCAGTGTTTGCTCTGTGCTTATACCTAAACAACAGAAAAGAAATCAATTTTAACTTCTACAAAGCTGAAATTAATCAATAGAAATAAAGTGCACATACGAACAATGATATAACTTCCTTCAAGGGCACAACAGGTGAAGTAATTTACAAATCAAAAAGACTTTAGCTGCATAAAGATCACAAGGATGCCTGAAAAGCCCAACACACTGCAGAAAAAGTGTTTTTCCCAGTAAATGATGGCTCCCTATAGGATTCCTTGTTATGCTGCTGGAATCATGCACACACAAGGATCAAATACCTGTATCTAGGAAATACCCAAAAGAGTTTGTAAACTGCTGCCACAAGACAGATGGAAACAAGCTAAGAGAATAGGTTTGGTCCAAAACAAGATTTCTATATGATCTACTAATTTGTGTCTCATCATAAGCTGATTTTCTTTGTGTTAAAATGTCCTATACATATCCTTGCACCTGGGCTTTGTCTGGCCATGACTTTCAGTGGTCTTTGACGACAGGTATATTTTTCTTTTTTCATCTCATGATTTGAGTCTTTGTCCAGATTCACGTCATAAAAAATGAAATATGTCTGAAATAATGTTAAGGGGCTGTGGCTGGAGAATTTGGTGTCTTTAACCGCTGTCACTCTCAAAGAGGAAATCTCCGTCTCAGCTGCCCCAAATCTGCCTGATTGCATCCTACTTGTATAAAGTGCAATGATTAGGCTTGACTCTGTCAAAATTGCAGGGATCTGGAGAAAAATGGTGTCATCAAGAGTGTTTTAAAACTCCTGCAGAACTGCAGCGGAAAGTCATCTTGAAAACCCTTGCAAAATCTAAGGTGGGTTATTTGAAAGAAAAATTATTTCTGAGGTGGTTTGGTTATAGCTTGACGTGGTCGACTGGGTGAAAGGTAAATTAACAACTTTTATTTGTATATGTAGCATAAAACACTTATTCATCACTTCAGGTTCGTACCCTCCTTTTTCAGTAGTGGTTCAGACATTGAGTGATTTTGTGAGACTACAGTGAAAACCGTGTGATTATCTAAAGGATATTCATTTACATCATGCGAGTTGAGAGCAGCGACTGCCCTTCCTCTTCAGAGAGCATCTCCTCTTCATGATGGCTCTTTCTCAGCACCAGGAAGCTGAGTGTACCGAGTACGGAGGCGACCAACAGGGACAGAAAAATGTTCTTCCTGCTGCTGTCTGAGAGAGGAAGATTAAAATAAGCCGCTTAATTAAAATACACAATATATATATATATATATATTTACAACATTAAGCTAGAGCATATTCAGAATAACCAATCACTCACATAATCCTCTTGATATTTTGCTTTCATTATCATTCTAGATTTTGCTATTAGAGTCATGACAGTACTTACTCAGGTTTAACCCTACCTGGTATCTCTGTTCTTCCATTCCATTCTAAATAAATGTAAAGATTGCCAAACAACATGCTGTAAAGAAAATAAAATGGGTAAATCGAGTGAGTAAATGACGGACATGACAGCATAAAAAAAAAAGGCTTTTCACATAACATTTCATGGCTGCTGGGTGAAAACCTTGTATCTCCAGTGTTGGGAATTTTCATGTTTCAAGTAAGTCAAAGAAATATGTTTTTCCACAAGACTATTTTCAAATTTTCTTTGCCTCATTAAACCCTCTTTAAACTCTTTGGATAATTTGACAAAATAAATCCCACCTCAAGGTCCATTAAGTAGCTGTTCTGGAGCTTTCAATCATATAACAGGATCTTCATCACCAGATAGAGTTTGCTCCGTGTCATGGAATTACAGATGTTCAGATTTCCATTTTGTCTTTTTTTTTTTCTTTTTAGCACTTTAGGGATGAAGATCATGTGATATGATTGAAAGCCAGAACGGCTACTAAATGGACCTTGAGGTGAGGCCGTTTGTAAGATCGAGAAAGAACTATGAAACTCAACCTGTGTTTGTCTAAAAAGGTGGCATTTGGGAGACACGTTATAAAACAAAGTAACATTTTGTTTATCACTTGGACCAATCAGGGACCAGATAAATAATTCTTCAAAAGCTTGTCATAATCAGAGCAGTAAGGTCTGAGATTTCCCTCCCTGCAATTAGTTATGTACAGCATTCATGAGAATCAAACATCTGATGTGGGACTCAGGGGCTTTCACTGTTTAAAATGTTGACCTTTAATTACAATCAGTGTAATTAATAAAACACTGTCTATACAGTGCTATCTGAAATGTCATCTGATCTGAGAACTCACGTTTGACAGAGACAAAAAGCACTGCAGACTATTTTTTTGGTTGGATCAAACACTGACTTTCTAAACACAATCTGCATTTCTGCCTCTAAGGATGCTTCTTTCATTTTTTTTTTTTTTTTAAAAAGCTGTTTATTCGCCTTTCATGGTGAACACTGCAGTCCTATAGAACGCTGCGATCTATTTCTGTCTTTAATTGCATATCACCTAAACTAAAAAATGTAGATGAGCAATTAGTCTGTCCCAAAGCTTCAGTGAGGGATAACAGGGGTTACTCATAAAAGATAACAGTAACTGCATTCTGTTTGTGTGTGTGTGTCTGCAGGCTGTGAAGAACTGCTTCATAGGTTTACTGTGGCAAGGATCATCACTGCGGAGTCAGATTAGCATTGTCCTATTGTGAGCTTTGGCACAGGTGACAGCCAATGTAATTATTATACTAAAACAATTTGCATATTTTAACAAATACAAATTAGTTGTACATGTCAGTGTGCAAGAGCAGTGGGCCAAATACAAGAGATGAAAAGGCCAAAACTCTCACCTGCAGAACTCTGTTTTTAAGAGGCTTGGGTGTTTTTATGTTTTGCAGAGAAAGTAATGACTCACTGACAGGATATAACAATTTGTAACATGATTTAAAATACATTTTTAAACAAAGCATAAAGTAATATCCTGTCAGGCTTGAAAATACATACAGTACAGTATTTTGGCTGCTGCAGTGTAATTGTATCTTTGATCAACTGGAAAAAAACATGAAAAGCATGGTGATGAATTGTGTTGAATGCACTGAATGTAATGATGGGAAGGAAAACTATAATGCTGGCTAATTTAATAGCAACCTTGAGGTTGGTTGAGAAAGTAAATTAGTAGGAGGATTTTTAGATTCTCAAATAAAAAATGAATGTTTAATTCACTAAAGGCCATAGTTAAATCATTTTCAGAGAATCAAACAGTATAATCTGAGTATTAAAATGCAGTGTGGTTTAAATGAACCTTTGAAATGTTAAATGAAGTAATGCATGGAGGTAATGGTATTGGGGCTGCATCTATTACCACTGAATGGACTGAAAGACTGGACATTAGTGTGTCAGTAGCTGCATACCTGCACTGTAAGAGAGCCCAGAACATCCCTGTGTTCCTGTTGATGGTGGAAGCCTCCGAGTTTTCCACCAGAAAATGCCCTTGAGCTGTCCAGAGCACTGCAGGAAAGTGAGTAAGAGACGTCATTTGAGGGGAAAAAATTAACCAGTCGGTTAATTTGCCTGCATGAAGTGAAAAATTATCTTTCTGTGTTGGTAAGTAATGCATCTAACCACGCAGTAGCCCTGGGACATGATGAAAATTCATCACATTGCAATGATTCCAGGCTGCATTAAAAACAGCCCTAAATCATTTTTCTTCATTTTTCAAGTAAATTCTAAGCAGAGGGCAGCTTTCTCAGTATTTTCACTAACATATGCGCAAGCTCAAAGTGCTGCGCACTATTTACAGAAACAGCTCCTAACCCATTTAAGGTCTAATTTGGGATATACTGTTTATACACATCAACACATCCCAGTCATGATAATCCCTGTATGCATGATTAAACACTATTTGGATTTTAACACAGAAACTGAGCATACATAGGATGCAAAAACTAACAGGAACCAAGTTGAAGTATTTATGTGCCTCAGTATCTTGGGCTATTGTATCCTGATCAAATGTTGATGTGCACTTTTTTTTGTAAATGGGGATGTGATTCAGAATGTGCCAAAACAAAAAAATGGAAATCTATTGTAAACGGATATAAAAACTATTTCATGTCTGAAGTTACAGTAAGAGTTGATGGGAGAGGAACTTACTGGCTGCTCCTATGCCGATCAGTACAGAGGTCAAGTAAAAGGACCATGTTGAAGGGATGATGAACACAGCGATGTACCCACTAGACAGAAAGGATGTAGAACAGTGATGAGCAACATGTTTTATTCAGCATCTTTGTCAACACCCTGTGTGTAATCACCATGACAATGTTTACCTGTAAAGTAGGCCACTCAAAAACATAGTAATTTTTGGTCCAATTACGGCAACGACTGTTGGTGCAAGTAAATTGGAGAACGAAAATACCCCATAGATGATTCCAAGACTATAAAAGAGGCAAAGAGAATAATTATTTCAGTTCCACTTTAAAATGGACTTGTTTATTAAAATGAACAGCAGGATTATTCTTTTTTCTCCATCCTGATCTGAAGATGTGAACCTGCATGACCTACCTGTGGTATCCACTCCCGGCGAAAGTATCATTCTGCAGGCTTTTCACCACAGTTTGCTGAAAATAAGATGTGGAAGAAAAACTCAGTGAAGCACAGGGTTAGACTAGACACAATAGGCCACAGTTCTGTCCTCAAGTCATTCATCAGGGTTGATAATTTCACTGACCATTAAAGAAAATTAGAAACACGAGATGCGCCTGACTAACAGTTCTGATTGGCCTGTGCCCTACTGCTCATTAGACATCTGCGGTTGGATTTTTTTTTTTTAATATAAGTTTTTAATAACAAAATGCACGTACACAAACTTTCAGCATTAAAAAAAACATAAATTTTATGGTTTATTGATCTCTGCATAAATATATTTAGTAATTCTTTGCGATACATTAGCTATACAAATACACAAAAATAGAAATGCAATGATTGTACCACACTACATCCACAGAAATTAGCCTACGGTAGTTTTGTGTGTTGTCGAAATATATTTATAATTGTACATAACATATACAGAAGCGTGTAAACGCAGCATGGGACTGTCTTCAAGTTTTGAATGAGTTTCGCAGAGTTTAGGGTCAGGAAATCTGTCCCATCCATTAAAATAAATAAAGAAATCTCAACTGAGGGCAGTGTCTTCTATTAGAGGTAACAGAACAAACGCATGTGACTTACAGTATAAGAAGCACTGGTTTGGATGAGTAAAAGCTCAGTAATATAGTTTGTTGACTTACTTCAATGTTCCCACAGGTGGTGAAGGCGGTAAAAATGAACAAAAAACCCACACCCAAAATCACAACGTTGAAAGTCCTTCTGTCTGCCATGTCGTTTTCTTACTCGTCCTAACAAAACATTTGACATTTATTGCCGCTGATAATGTGCTGTCGACTCATTGGAACTACAGATCTAGGAAAGACTCCCATACGGATTCATCAACGACTCGGATATATCAGTTTTTGTTTTTCTTTTTTTTTTTGTCGCGCCACTAAAGTTGACTTCACTAACTGTTTAGTTACAGTTTAATGTCCAAATAGCAGGAATTAAATGGCAGAGGTGTCGTGCAGTGTTTCGGACACTATAGCAACACTGTGCTGCTGTTATAAGGTCACTTCCCTCCTGTCACACTAAGTACGCATGATAACTTGTGACTTAAATTAAAAGCAATGTCTTTGCGGTCCTCCTTTTTCTTCTTCCACTTCTTCGTCATGGTTGTCCTCACTCGCTCCTGTTGCTGCGTCTTCTTCTTGTGCAATTTGCGGTAATTTAGGCCACACTCATTCAGCTTTGCTGCCTTCCAGAGGTAACCAGGAGGAATATTCTCCCATGAAAAGGAAAACAGTCCTCTTTGACAATGAAGACTTTTGAGCTTTTAGTGTTAATACCGTGTTCATTGCACAGGGTATAATGTTAAGAAACTTTATATCTATTGCACTGTTACACAACGTGCTGCACAATTAATATAACCTCATGTAAATACAGCAGTCTAAACACAGAGCCTCTCTGAGAGTTAGGCAAATATACATACTCAAATTGATGGAATATTAAACTAAGATGAAACACAAGATCAATAAAGAGGGATGAGATCATTTACTCCTTGACCAAATAACTCATGGGAACTAAGCAGTGACGTAATTGTCAGTGCGTATTTATTATTTAATGTATTTCAGTCTCATTGATTGACTGGTAATTAGAGAAAATGCAATGACCAAGCTCATAGAACCCAGTCAAAAACTGTAGCCTAATTCTAATCTCATGGCTGCAGAACCCACATAACGAAGAACCATAAAACAATGGTGAGTCGTGAAAGATCAAGAGATAGCTGTGGTGGGGGGTTGAATCTTAATTTGTCATGGTTGGAGATGCTTGATAGGATCCAATAGTTGGCGATAATGCATCATTTTAAACCCCAAACCTCACGCAATATGAAGGAAGAAGAAAAACGTAACCAATAGCCTCAGAGTAAAGTGCCACCTCTCGGTGTCTGCTGCTTTTGCTGCCACAACAACAAAGAAGCTGAGCAACGCGAGAGGACTAACTGCCACTCACTTCCGTGTTTGCCAAAAATGCCCATATGTGGCTACATTACGCAGATCGTGTTTTCAGTGATTCTAATGAAAATATCTGTTTTGCGCCAGGCTTACTTGACTACATTATTTTGACACATTATTTGGTTAATCATAAATACAGCTGCTTTGTCAAAAACTTTATTTCCAGATAGTGTCGAAGACGCATGCGTATTTCCATTCTGTCTAACTGAAACCACAAACGTTTTAACGTTGTGACGGTAAGTATAGTTAAACTTGCCGTGCCATTTTAAAAAACAAGTGTTGTTTTTTCTTTCTGTTTGCTATGGTGTCACACTTAAATGTGCACTTTGAGCAGGAATTCGGTGCGGTCGGCTTTTGCTTCCGGAACATCAGATCTCATCCTGCTCTCTGTAAACTCTTTGCCACAACCTACAACAGATTGTACACAATCATCATGGCGACACAGGATGGTGGGTATTGAGAAAATGTAGCAGCATTTCGTTCATATCTCTGCACTGAGCCTAAGCACTGTTAATGAAACAGCACACGTTTGTAATTCACGTGTTAATATATGACGCTGTTAATGCGGTGCAATGTAAATGTGCGTCTCTCCGTAGCGTTATTCTTTAAATGTTCACCAGTGTTGTAGCTAGCTAACGTTAACGATTGCTAACATCAGTCAAATTCAGCTAGATTCGTTGAGGGCTAAAGTTAATGTTGGAAGATTTAACCAGTGTTAGGTCTGAATTGGTTAACTTTGGCTACGAAAGAGCTACCTAAATGTGGTTAGGTTATGAATGGTAACGACGAAGTACCGACGTACAGTGTGTTACGTGAACGTTACCAACGTTGTGACCAGTAAGGCCAACCGCTTCACAAGGTCCAGTGTTTTGCGAGTACAAAGGGCTATTTTTGTTCAAAAACCTGCCTGTTTAGGTGCAGGCGTGGTTCGCTTTTATTTATCCCCCCACCCAACACACAAGTAAGAATTGTCGCCTAAAGGGGGGGAAAAAAATCAGCGATGGAAAGAGCTGGAAAGACCAAAGCGAAACTATACTAAATTACACACTTTATGGTGTTGACTCATAATTACATTTGCTACGAATTGTGTGGAAGCATGGGGGAAATGCAGGTAAAACAAATCAAATTATTTATTTTATCAAAAAAGAACTGTAAACAAACTAGTTATTAAGAACCAACTAACCACACACTGTTTATTAAATTAAATGCTCTAAAATTAAGAGACTTGGTAGACTTAAAAATGGTACAGATCACGTATAAAGTTAAAAAGTACTTACTTAACTAACTTACTTCCTGAAAGTTGTTCAAAATTGGAGATAGGCAGTATGTCTTGAGAGGAATGTACAAAACAAAAGGTGAGCAGGGTTTCCCTCAACAACATTTCGTCTCCTGATCAATTTAGTATTTGTTCGTTAGCCACACTCATTAAATAGCCTATGTGGCATTTGCTGTGTGAAATAGCACATCTGCTCTAATGTTTTACATCATAAAAGTGTATTCATTTTTTTATTAGGTCAGTGGAGTTGGTTACTATTTCAGGCAAGGTGGTTGAGTATACAATACTGCAGGAAACACTTGTGAGGACTAATATAAGAAATCATTGTATTGCAGTTAAAGGGGTGAATTTATGGAAAGCGAGGAACTGAAAAGTTGTGACACACTTTGTAACAAAAAAAAAGATGTGTGATCAAAATGGCATTTTGGTATTAACTAACTTCAGCCCTTTTAAGCCAAAAGAAGGTCTTTTATGTTGTGTTATTGTGTTTCTACTGTGCTGTTTAGTAGGTATTAATGGCCTTTCTATTGTTTTTCCTATTTGTTTGTGTCATTACTTATAGACCGGAAAACGTTTCAATTTCTGTTTCAAAAACTAAACTGATCCTTCACTTTTTTTTGCCGCATTTCATTATGGTTACTTAACAAAAAGAAGAACCGATATGATTCCTAGAAACACAGATATCAGTTTTGCGTAGACTGCATGTACTATACACTTTTAAAATGTAATTGTTGCAAGACACACATGGATGTTGACTGTCTCTGTGGTAAGTATGCCAGATGTGCATTTCTGAATATTTGTATCTATGTGGGAAAATGTGGAATATACTGTTCTGAGAACTAATAACTTTGCACTTAGCAGCTACAAAGAATTTCATTTAATGGCTCTAAATCAAATGTTTACATGCTCTTTCAGGAAGTGAAGAAGTCATAATGGAAACTGAGGTAAAGCCAAAAGAAGCTGAACCACTAGGTGACGATGCTGAAAAAGGTGACACAGAAAATACGTCTCACACAGATGCAGGAAACGCCACAACTCAGGACTCTAGTATTAGCAATGGGGACAACCCAGACGACAAGCAGGAGATGGTGGACTTGAAGATTATCTGGAACAAGAATAAATATGATCTGAAAATTCCTGTTGATGACACCGGAGCCAAACTAAAAGAGAGCATCCATTCACTCACTGGTAAGAGAGCACACACACAGTTGTTCACCTTAAACTAAATGTTATAGTAAAAACTTAATTAATGTTCTCCTTTGTCTTCCAAGGTCTTCCACCGGCAATGCAGAAAGTGATGTACAAAGGATTGCTTCCAGAGGACAAGACGCTACGTGAAATAAAGGTTACAAATGGTGCAAAAATAATGGTGGTAGGATCTACAATAAATGATGTATTAGCTGTGAATACACCCAAAGAGGTCATTCAGCAGGAAGTTAAAGCTGAAGAAAACAAGAAGGAGCCCTTATGCAGCCAAAAGGTAAGATTAATGACGTTTCTGCAGAATCAAGTCAAACATTGATGAAGGTTTTTTTTATTTTAAACCTGCACTGTTATTTCAGCAACACAGGAAAGTTTTGGACAAAGGTAAACCAGATGACGTAATGCCTGCTATTAAAGGAACAAAGGTGAGAGAAGATGAAGGGAGATCAGTCTCTGTTTTTGTTTGTCTGGTGTTGACTGCCGCAGCAGTCCAAAGCTGTTTTCACAGATGTACACTGACTATATAATTGACTGACTGCGTTGTCCCGCTAACAGGAACGATTACCAACAGTGCCTTTAGCCGGAATGTATAACAAGTCCGGAGGAAAAGTTAGACTCACATTCAAACTGGAGCAGGATCAGTTGTGGATCGGAACAAAGGGTGAGCTTCCAGCTGTCCTCATTTTGCTAAATTCACTGCAACACAAACATACTGATGATTAAACGTTGTTCATTTGTGTGTATTTTTCTCTACAGAGAGAACGGAGAAAGTCCCGATGGGCTCCATTAAAAACGTAGTGTCTGAACCCATTGAAGGCCATGACGACTATCACATGATGGTAACCGTTCTTGCTGCTACCTGCATGTCAGACTTACCTGTTTTGTGAAAAGTCATAATGCCAAATGCTCAGAGAAGTGTGCATATGGGTCATGCAACTAAGCAAAACTAAGAAGGCAAAGTTTATATTGTATAGGGAACAGCAAAGGAACAGAACAGATATGCATGTTGAAATTCATTACACTAAACTAAATGTATTGAGTTCAGTTATGCTTTGTCTATAAAAGGTCTTTTGTGGAAGTGAACAGTGCAGGTTGAGCTGCTCGCTGAAGTCATTGTTGTATGTGTGCATTCTTTGTGTTGGGCTCTGCAGCAGAGTGGGAAATGTCAGTGCTTTCTCTAGATTAACCTTTCTGTCTAAAGGCACTCCTGTTCTTCATTGTCAGTGAAAGAGAAGTCCCGGAACAAGTCACTTAATTGAATCAGGTTGTCTCATGGAGGTCAAGGTCGATTTTTAAAAGAATAAAGATTATAACATTTAGGAGAATGTAGTAAAAGTCTGTGCGCTGAATAACTGATGTGTTTTTGAACTTGATGTTTCACTGAAGGAGGTCCTATAAGTGTAATTACCAGCATCTTATTGATATCCTGTACTTTTTACACAAATGGGAAGTAAACAAGACCAGGAAAGTCATCTGATAAATTTAAATTATGTACAAACTGGCAGCATAATGTTGTGCATTTCATGGTAGTTGGCCACAAGTGCATTTAAGCAAAAATGTTGATCAGAAAATGTAACGTCTAAGCTACTGTGGGAGTGGAAATTTGAGGGAATTTCCAGAGTTTCCTGCTTCCGTGTTGTTGAGGTTTACTACCCCCTCCCACTGACTGAACCTGATTGGACTGTGTAGCCAATAAAAATGTGGGAGTTTATTCCTGTTCAGTTCAGACACGTTTCATGGTATGGATTACAGTATGTACACTGGATTAGTACAGTCACGTCATAGCCTTTAGAACCAATTTACTGATCTAAATCAATGTGTTGTTACGCCTGCAGTGCAGCATAGTGGAATAACAATGACATTGCTTTGTGTTGTAATGTGATGCCAGCTACTCGCTCAAAGCATGTTCCTGCAATACTGAGGGGTTGACAATGTATGAGGAATAGGTGGAAGAGGAGATATGGATGATTTAAAATGTCAGTGGGCAGGGTAAACTTGATGATAAGGGTGAACAGCAGCATGGGGGAATATGAAAGTCACATTAATTTTTGCATTTCAGATGACTTTTGGAGTGATTAAGTGGGCTGTAATATACTGCAAAGGACTTTGTCTTTTTCATTGAAAGGTCTTATGAGAGGCAGTATATTATGCACAGTACACCCAGCTATCAGGTCTTTAAATGTTGATTTATTTATAAACATCGTTACATTGCAAACATGCAGAAATCAAAATTTACATGCAGGTCATTTCAGTTGACCTGACTTTAAATGGTTAAATCTAATTTAATTCCTACAGGTGTTGTGTTGATTTGCATTTGTTGGTCCTTAAAGTTAGGTTTGTAGAATATGTGAACATCTGTAAACTCATTAAATGTGATTACCATTTTGTTCCACTTTCGTAGGCTTTTCAGTTGGGTCCAACAGAAGCTTCTCAATATTGGGTCTACTGGGTGCCTGCACAGTTTGTCGATGCAATCAAAGACACAGTCCTTGGAAAATGGCAGTATTTCTAATGTGCCTCTTTTTTTGACGATGAACTGGGATCGAGAGGAGGAGCCAATGAAAAATGAATCTAGAGTCAACAGCGAGGCTTAAGGAACTTCTTGGAATATATTGGAAGGAAACGGATGGGTGCCTGTGGACTAATCATATTGTTTTTAGGTTAAAAGTGCACTATGTGGCAGCATAACATTTCTCAGCCCTGTTGATCATTCAAGATTTTCAGCAAATGCAAGGGAAAATGATGAAACAATTGTACAGAAATTGCTAACACTTTTCTTCAGTTATTCTTAAAGAAATAAAACTTATTTAATGAAATGAATGCACTAGGACATTGTTGTTTGTATCCACCCAAACTTTGTCTACATTTATTTTTGATTTACTTTGTGTGGAACCGAACTTTTTGCAAATTTGGACAATGCAAGTCTTCCCAGTTTCTCTTCGCAAAACTGCTCAAACTCTGTCTAGTTGTATAGAGGGTTTGAGTGAACAGCAAGTTTCAGGTCCTGCCCCAAATTGTAGATTAGGTTTGAGGTCCGGACTTGGCCATGACACAACTTTAACATTGGTCTTTTAAAGGGTTGTCATCTCCCAAGTAGCCCTAACCCTCCTTCCAAGATTTCTCTGTATTTGCCATTACAAGCCTTCCAGGCCTGCTGTAATGTGTAGTGTTTGGCTTATATTAAACATGGCTTTTAGTATGACAGCTAAAATGCTTGATTTTGGTCTCAGACCACAGAACTATCTTCCACTGTGTTTCCGTTTATCCTACATAAAGTGCTTTATTCAGCAGAACACCTCTGAATGGAGGAAATTATACTGGGTAAAAACATATTAGGCTACTATTCCACACTGCCTTATTTCCCTGGTCATTACTGGGGTGAGTCAAATTCAAGTGATAAATTCATGAATCAAAATGATTTTCATGACTTGCAGGGTTAATTGGTGTATTATTTCACAACAGAAGGGCATAAATAAATGACCCTTTATTTTAAAAAATGAAAGTATGGTTAAAAGCTACTTCTGTTGATTGTGCTTTTTTAATTAGTACAACCTGTTCATTTCATTGTTATTTTTAAAGCAGTATTTTTCACAACAAAGTGAAAGGATGTTTGTACTTCCTACCAGTATTTCAACATTAGTCACCAGAAAGGACAGAACTGTAGGAAGTTCAAACAGTTTTAAATAAAACTTGTTTATAAGGTCACACCTGACTAAATGATAGTGTTATTCTTAATACAATTTATCCAAAAATACTTTTCCTGATCCAAGGGGTTTTTAAATAGTTTATTTAGCTTAAGAACCCATAGAGGAACACTCGACCCTTCAGTTTATAAGAAAACTCCAAATTCAAAATCAACAAATTTGAAAATACATGGTTTTCATTGTACAGGAAGGGTATGAAAAACTATAATCTGAAAAGTAATGTAAACCTGTCAGACAAATACAGTGAAAAAGTACAATATTTGATGTAGTGAAGTAGAAGTATAAAGTTGCATGAATCGGAAATACTCAAGTAAAGTACAAATACCTCGAATTTGTACTTCAGCAGAGTACTTGAGTAAATCTACTTAGTTACATTCCACCACTGTGTGTGGTTGACATTCAGATCCTGAGGTGATGCTTTTACTGTGAAGGATTCCAGACAGGAACTAAATTTGTTGCTGCCGGAAAAATACGCCCACCACTTCCGAGATAACGCTACGCATGGCGGGACGCGGGTAATGCAAACTTTGCCAGCCTTGGACCACCGTTAAAACACAGCGGCAGGTAGTCATGTTTAAAACAGTGAACACAACCGTAGAGAGGAAACGTCCTCCGCCAGTTAAAGTGTTGTCCGGCCAGCTGAGGACGGCAGACAGCCGGGGGACAGCCGACTGCGGGGATGGATGTGTTATCAGGCTTGGCAGGGGTCGCTCTCTGCTGGTCTCACTGGTGTGGATGCAGGGAACTGTGCTGGAGGTCCAGCTGGACAGGAACACCGTGCTGCTGATGGATGAGATGGGGACCTTTGCTGTTCAGGGCGTCAACAACATCCCCAAAGGGAAACCATGTTTGTCCCAAGGTAAATAAAGCACACTGAAGTTGGTTTCTGATTCGAGAAAAAGTCAGATTAAGAGCTGAAGATTGTTTTAGGTTTTATGTTTTAGGTGTGGTATACTGTGGGGGGGGGGATCGAGAAGATGGGCCAGATGTCCTCAGGATCTTCACCACGCTTTGAAAAACTAACAGACTCTAATAAAGAAAACGCTGAGTCCGGATGAGTTCAGATGTGAGCAGAGTTTACTGTTGAATCAAGCAGTACAGCAAACACCGACTGAACATGCAATGCACAGATCCTTCCTTTGGTACTCTCCTGTTACCCCTCCTTCTGTGGTCCTAACAGCATGGTACCACCTCTTGACCTTGAACTGTTATTCCTTGCATCCTGTGCCAGACACCATTGTTTTTTCTTTTTTACAAATTTTCCTTTGTTCAAAAACAATGGTGTCATCTTCCGGATGATCTCAGGCTCCAAAAGTCTGACCTCATCGGATCACGATAAATGATCGTGTCAAATGCCAGGTAATTTCCAAATCCCAGGGGCCCGACCTCATCGGCTCATTAACTAATGGTGTCTACTCATAGCTTTGTCTGTTTTTTAAGAAAACATCACAGCGCTTCTAATGTTCTAGGTACTTTCCATGATCTTCTGCTGCTCTCGCTTATCTAGCCATGTCTGCTGTTTTCTGACTCCTATTCTTCATCTGAGTTATTGTGATAGTTTGTGCTCATTAACATTGTCTGTGTACATTACAGCACCATTATTTGATTATGTACTACCAGACTTCCAGTGATTCATTCTACAGTGATTCATCCTACAGTTCAGTTTTAGGTCATACTATGGGCCAGTATCAAGTCATGCTACATTATTCCCCACAATACCTTTGTTTCACTTTTCTACAGAAACACACAAATCAGGTCTAGATAAAACCTAAAAAGACGTAATAAATAAAAACGGCTGTACTTAAATTAGGAAAGGCTAGCAAATGCCCCAGGGCCCAGAAAGATAGGCCCTGGCCCACAGCATGTCAAATGGTTTCTCATTAATTGTGAATATGCACAATAGGGCTGCAACTAACCATTCTTTTTTATTATCGATTAATCTGCCAATTACTTTCTTGGTTAATCGTTTAATCTATAAAATGTCAGGTCACATCTTAAAATGTCTTGTCCAACCAACAGTCCAAAACTCAAAGATATTCAATTTGTAATAAAAACAAAACAGGAAAAAGTAGCAAATCCTCACAAATTACAAGCTGGAACCAGAAGAATTCTTGAAAAATGACAAATGATTAATCAATTATCAAAATAGCTGCTCATTATTTTTCTGTCGATCAACTAATAGATTAATTGGGTAATTGTTGCACTGACGTGTATTTTTGTGTAGAAAACTTGGGGTGTCAGTAGGTGCCCAGAGATTTGTTTTTAGCCCCAAGACCCCCAAGCAGGTTAATGCAGCCATGGTGCCTTAAAATTATTTTAAACCCTGTTTAAAACCTTTATTCTATTTGTGAAAACAAATACTTACTTGGACCAGTTGCACACGGAGAGTCTAAAGACTGTATACATCTCTGTCCAATTTATTTACGAAACCTTTATTGTGTTGGAAAAAAATTCTCCATCCAGATCTGGATTGATCTGGTCTGATGTTGTCTCAGTAGAGAAAAACTGTGAAATTTCCCTTTTGTGATTTTCAAAAATAGAACAAAACCAGTCTGAAACAGTCTGTAGGCTTTTATTAAAATATATTGAGTGGGAATTTTAAATATTACCAGTCAGTCAAGAAATATTTCAAGTTCCTTATTTCAAACTTTCAAAAAATAACGACTTCACATGAATATCTTCATCTGAAAAACAGCCACATCACATTGCTCCTTTCCTCAAATCTATCGTCACTGAACAATTGACCACCTGCTGGTGTTTTCACAGGCAAATATGTCATGGTGATGGGCGTCATCCAGGCCATCTCCCCAGAGCCAGTCATCCGTGCAGTGAAGATGGCAGACCTCTCCGAGCTCGCCGCGCTTCACAGGCGGATGTGGAAGCTGGAGGTGGAGGACCTGCAGCAGGTGCTAGCCTGACCGCAGAGCTGTCAGTGGAGATGCTGCCTTGCTGGTGGCCTGCGCCTGTCATGCGTGTCCGGCTGGGTGTTCACTGTTGAAGTGATTCTTGACAAATGAAAAACAATTTAACAGGATCAAACAGAGGATTCTCCTAGACGTCGGGTTCATGACTGGGAGGTATGATGCAAGAGTGAACTGTGAAGTGTGATGCTTAATTAACAGATGTTATTTCCCACTTGGCTCCCATTCCAAGGAGGGCAGTCTTATAGAAAAAGAAGAAGTGGAGCTGTAGGGTTTAATGCTGGATTTATAGTTCTGAGGGTTTACGGTGTAGCACACATTTAGCTGAAGTGCACCTTCTTGGAACCATCTTCCTTAAATGATTACCTCTATAATTGATCTGCTAATTCTTGGGGAGAAAAATAACACCCAGATACAGGGTCATCTTGTATCACTAATTTGTCTTGTCAGATTACATCACTAGCATCATCTCTGTAATAGTTTGGTATTCTTTTAGAGCAGATCTAAAATGTGAGATGGTTAAACTAATATTAAATAAAGATGCCTCAGATTTTCAAGTACTCTGCCTACTTTTCTCTATGAAAAACTGAAGTTTAATATTTATACATACTGCATCGGGATTGATAAATTGACTGTTAGAAAAAAATATTTTTCAGGGACAAAATATTTAATCTCCATCTTGATTCTGCAAAAAACAATTAAATCACAATGAAAAAATGTTATGAAAGCTCATTTTTACCTGTGACACAGTGGTGGAATGTAAGTACAATTTTTACTTGTACTGTACTTGTTACTTTCCATTTCATATTTTATACTTTTACTCACATTTTAGAAAGATTTTACTTTTTACTCCAATTATTTGACAGCTGTAATTACTTTACAAAGATTTTACGTACAAAATAATCTGAACCATTGTTATAAACTACCAAAGAGTGTATAAAATTGGCTTCAGCCCCAGTTAAAAGCTGCTTACACATTAATGCGTCAGTAATAATGACATACAATATTATAGAATTAGTTAATTTCATACATGCATACCTAATGGCATACTTTTACAGTGTTGTATTACTACTTTTAATTAAGAAAACATGATCTGAATACTTCTTCCACCACTG
Source organism: Macquaria australasica (assembly GCA_005408345.1). Taxonomy (NCBI): domain Eukaryota; kingdom Metazoa; phylum Chordata; class Actinopteri; order Centrarchiformes; family Percichthyidae; genus Macquaria; species Macquaria australasica. The sequence continues at coordinate 4,222,042 of SEMN01000003.1, read as the reverse complement.
GTTACAGATGTGTAATGAATAAAACAGCAGTTTAAACACAGATTATAAAAAGAGGCTTTATTTGGTGTGGTGCCCATTATACTGGTAACACTATTAGATAAATGGAAAGTGAGAATGTCAACCGAGCTCTCAATTTAAGTTTTCCATACTTTAAATGTATTGAAGGGTTAAAGGTCATTAACACACAAACTGGCTTATGAAAAGAAATTAGATTTTAGGTCAAAGTATCTGAACATGTCTCTGATCAAGGTTTACACATACTTTTTTTCAAAACCATTTTCAGATACTGCATGGTGCATAGCAAAGCTTCAAGTGTCTTACACTCAGTATTAACCGTTAACGATAACACTCCTTCTGTAGTCCAGATCAGAGTAAACCAGCCACCAATCAGAAAGCCGGTCCTGAACGCCCTCTTTAAAATCATGCTGATCAGGCTATTTTCCTGTGCACCTCAGAGGCCCTCAAGGATCACCTGACTCAGGACTGTTTGAATACTGCGTTACTTGCAAGTGAGCATGAGTATTGTCATCAGATCATTATATAATGTCTTTAAGCAGAAAACTGTATTTTCCAAAGTCATTGTCGTTTGGTGCTATAAGATGGTCTTTTCTGGCTTTGGCAAGTTTCATCAAAAGGAATTCCCTGCGCTCCATCCACTCTTTTAGTTCCTGCTCCCCGTGTGCCAGCCTACACAAGTCATCCTCTGTGCACGTGCCTTTGAGGAACCTGTCAAAACACACAATCAAATGTCAACCATCAAAAAACTACAGGAATCAGAAACGTACAGTATTCTGTGGCTGATAATCTCACCTCTCACAAACTTTGAAAGTGCCTGTGGGAAATCGATACTGCCAGCAGTTCTGATCATCCTCAGAGTTGAAAACTCTGTCTTTGTGCTTTTCCGAGGTGATATGCTGCTGCCACTGCTTCTCACTGTTGCAGTTTTTACCACACAGCCAACAGTGATTGCCAGCCTGCGAAAAACAGAGCAATCTCATTTACACAAATGACTAATTACCGCCTGTTTCTCAATCACTCAAATTTATTGCTGTTTTTTTAATCACTTGGCAAATAACTACATTAAAAGAAGATTCTATCAGTGTTCACACAATTTAATCATTAGGAACTAATAGTTTTTACTGCATCAACAGTTTCTGACAATTGAATGATTATCTTCCAAAAGAAAGTACAACACAATACAATACAGCTGCTAATGAGTCTGCAATTTCATAACAGGACAGTGTAACAGTTAAAGATCCTAAACTGATAAAAATAGAAAACTGCAAACTAGGAAAGGAAATGAACTTGGCTCTTAGAGATACAGTATAAACTAAATATCACCAACCGGTTGCTACACACACCTTGTGTTTATCACCAGACCCTTTGTCATTGTCTCAGATTTGCTGGACTTTTTAGACTCACCACTTCTTCGGCGTAGTCTGTTGGCATGTGGATCTGTTTGCCATTCTCCCTAACAGAGTTATTGGAGGTCTCTTCACCCCAGCCAGGCCTCTGAGACTGCAGCCACTGCTCATAAAGCTGATCCATATCTGGAACTAAATGAGCAGATAAAATGAAGTGTGATTACTTCTGGTGGATCGCGTACTAATTAAATTCTACCAAGTAAGAGAGCTTATCTCTTTTACAAAACTCACTGTTGTTTTCCTTCATGTAGGTCCAAAGGTCTCTTTCTTCTATGCTGTGAGCAAACGTGCAATTCCCAATGTACTGACACTTCTTGCCAGCTGTCACATGCATGCAGATCTAAGAAAGTAAAATAACATTCGTTGACCATTGCTGGAGATTTGTTTTAATTTGAAACTAGGACAAACAACCTTGGGGTGGAGAAATGTTTGGCACATACCTCGAATTGAGATGGGATGGGTTTTTTGGTTGGAAGTGATCTGACTGTTGTCCACTTTTTCCTTTCGTGGGAACTTACAAGCACCACCCGCCTGTCTTTTGCCCACCTGAGACAGAAAAACAGAAACTGAGTTTGTGGTGATGCATTGGACCGTTTCACTTATCAGTTCACCTCCTGTCCACCTTTCATGTCTTCAAGACTTTGTAATACTCACGTGTGTCTCGCCTTGGCTGAGCAATATTTCTTGTTTTTGTCGGCTTCGCTTAGCTGGCCATTCCTCCAGCACTGGCCACAAACAAACATCATCTTCAGATTTGGAGGCCCAAACCTCCTCTGTGCAGTGGAAAGCTGCTGATGAAATTGGAACGACTGGTTAAAATCTGTGATTAACACAAAGCAATAATGATACATACACTAAACTAATTCGCCAAAAATACACCCATCAAGTGATTGTTTTAACCCACAAAATCAAATTTAAAGTATTTATTTGGCTGTCAGCAGTCATGATAAATACTGTATATATCTATGGTTACATTTAAATCACAGAAAAAAAAAAAAGTTTAATGGACACATCTATATTTGATTTTTATAAAAGGTGTTGGTGGAAAAATATGTTATTTAAGTCGAAGTCAAAGCCAATGAGCTGTACTGAAGGTAACCGCAGACTGACAAGAGGTTAGGAAATGCTAGCAGCAAGAAATAAACCTGAGAAATCAGTGAACCAAGTCAGATTGTTGTGCTTACCTGGGCTCCCTGCAGTGAAGCGTGTGCACTCCAAAACTTCTTTGCCTCTTGGACAATATTTTCATGAGTGATACCTATATGATATAAAATTAAAATTAAATGATGGGCTAAAATATTAAATCTAGCAGTAAATAATACCGCAAAAAGGTGTTCCTGTTGGCTAGTGGGGAAATAAAATAACATTTTAGCAGAACTGTATTCCAGGTACAACACCATCCAGCCCCTTGGACGAGCACTTTAAAAAGCAGTCTTACCTAGCTCGTGCTGCATCATCCAGACCTTCAGCTCGATGAGGCTGTGGGCGTAGAAGCAGTCGTCCTCTCTCACGCAGCCATAGCGCACTTCATGGCGACAAAGATCCAGCTGGCACTGAGGACTTAAGGGTCTGATTTTGGAATAACGGACCGTATTCTCCTTCAAAATGTGGACCAGGCACCTAAAAGACAAACAGGACAACAATGTCTACAAGCGTATCCTGCTCTTATTCCCTGCTCTTATTCCCTCACATATGTGCACAAGGTCTTGTTTGCTGTGGTAGATTACTTGAACTATAAATTGATAAGCTAAATGATGGTTTCAGAGCTGCAAAATGTGAAATGACTTACTTATGATCCTCAAAGTCATGCTTTGTCACTGGATGAGAGCAAAGTGAAGGGTCATCTTTGTTGGTTTTGCTGATTATTCTGGGTTTGTGGTCAAAGCACACCTGCAAATTAAACAAAACATATTTGGAAAATTTCAATATTCTATCAAAACACTGCAGATTTACTACAGCAATGACAGAAAAGGACTACATGGCTGACACAGGAGTCTCACCCGGCAAGAAACCAAAAGCAAATACCATCAAATATCACTCTAAAAACCCCAACAACTGGTCCAAGAATGGCAGCTACTAATGAGCACCAGACAAACAATTTTTACACATAAGCTAAAAATGAAGCTCCAATGAAAAGCACAGAATTACATTTTTCACATTGACATTTTTGTATTTAATGGCCTTATTTTTCCACATTTGCTCTGGATAAAGCAAAAGCAGTGCTTAGAAATGTCGTGGCTCATTGTGAACAATCATGTTGCCTTGACGGCAGATTGTTTCTTCTAAGAATCATTTTTGTGGTAAATATCCATTTACAATGAGACAAGCATATTTTCTTCTCCTCACACTGGAATAAAAAAACAATGCTGCCAATGGACGTCACTGACAACATCTGCAGTTACTGTATATTAAAATCATACCATCACCACAACACTCTGAGGTCATACTAGTTTTAAAATAAGAAACTAAATAAATACTCACTCCACAGAGAAACATGAATATCCCATGATGCTCCTGTAAGATCTTGGGGACAGTCAACCTGACATTGGAGTTGGGCCCATAAGGATCGAAGAGTAGTTCTCTGGAGATAAACCCTTTTCGCTCCAGAGTCCAAACATCAATCTCTTCCTGGCAGTATGCAAATGTGCAGTGGCCAGGGTACAGGCACTCTTTTCCAACAGCCACCTCTGAAACAACACAGGTCACATTTTAGTATGAGCTGCTATCCAGACGTGATGATTGTGCATGCAACAACAGCAAAGTGTAAAAAGTGCCAAGAACAAAGAAACAAATGCTCCTCGAATAATAAAAATATTTATATGTAATGAATAAGAGCAGAACAGATGAATGGTGAAAATGTAAACCTAAAGAACTTTCATTTTTTTATCAATATTTATTACAAAATGAGGTAGCCTTTTTTAACCATTGTTTTCTCTGGGGAAATCAAAGTGATGGCATTTGTAGGTTAAAAAAGAAAGTGGTTATTGTTAATATGAATATAAAATATTAAATGAATATGAAGGCAAATGCAACCATTTCTGACCAAGAAAATTGACACATTTCTAAATGTTACCTTTGCAAATGTAATAAGGTCCAACGTATTGGGTTTTTGTTGGTCTGGGCCGAATGAGCTTCCATGTTTTGTCTGGCGAATGTTTGATTCTGCCAAGTAAAGCGTCCTTTTTGCATTTATGCTCTTCTGTATGAAGTGTGTAATCCAACACACCGGGCCCTGTGGATATAAACATTTAAAAAACATATAAGACCAAACCTTAAAAGACAGTGACCACACACAACTGGACTGTAAAAACAACTCCCCACCAGTTTTGACGTAGCAGACTGAGCACGCTTGTCTGAATTCATGTGTTTCAGCTAAGGGGTTCTTTGCTAAATCCACAGCAGCAGGAAGACCCTTCACTTCAGGCATACCCACAGCCATTCCCATCGGGGTTTCATTATTGTTCAGCTGTTTAAAAGAAGATGAAATATGACAAAATACAAGTATGGAACAATGTCTAGACTGACAATGCCTAATAATTTATACCAGAAACAAAGATTACCTGTGACATGAATGGACTCTGAGCATAATCTGAAATTTCAACAGAGGGGAGAAAAAAAACAATTTATTAAGCAGGTTAAGTAAGCTGATATTTTTTTGATACGTTCATCAATAGTAATATTAGTAAAATATTCATTTGAACCAAACCCCATGCTTGCAGGCCAGGTAACAAAGTAGCATACCTGTTTTAAAGTCTGTTATGGTGAGACTATCCAGGGAGTCCAGGGGTGGGGGGAGGGCGTCAAAAGTGTCCATACCAAAATATGCACTTGACCCTGACTTGTGATACAGAGGAGGCAGAGTCACAGTGCACTGCTGGGCACTACTGTGGAGAAATGGGTTGATGCGAGATGGCATCAGGAATGGACTCGATATGGAACTGCCCGAGGCAATACTGGTTGGCAAAGGAAGAGGCCCCTTCACTGTGGGTATAACCTGAAGAAGAGACAGAACTTCAGTTCAGATATCGACACGTTGTCACGTTTTATTCATCACTGAGACCCTGCGGTCATATCTGCTCACTCACCATGGTTGATTCTGGGCCAGCTTGGTCCAGTAGATCATCTAGGTCGTCCCCAATGATGTCCGCGTCAAAATCTTGACTGGTGTCAAGCATCGGGCAAGGCTTACCGGTTCTGCACCCATTAACAAATGTGGGTACCGGAAGAGGGACTGACGTGGGAACAGACACGGGCAGGGTAACAGATTCGAAGCCTGGTGGCTCAGACGGGGTCACAGATGAGATGCTGTTGTTGGGGGGAAGTTCATCCACCACTTCATTTAGAGGCGAGTGCACTGCCACTGGAGCTGGGACTGGAGCCACAACACTGCTATCCTGCGTCAGCTGAGGCACTTCTAAAACACAGCAGGGAAAAACAGGGTGAGTGACTTTTGTCCTGCCCCCCATTAATTATCAAATCAAAGCTGTATTAAGTATTAAACTTACCAATTTCTATATCTTCAACTGAAGACGGGCCATGGGAAAACTGAATAAATGCAGAAGAAATTCATTGAACAATGTACTTTTATGTGAGAGTATGATACATATTTTAGATTGTGCAATGGAAAAAGTTATGTACTTACCTTGTCACATGGTGCATCTTGGTAACTTGATCCTCGCAAAACATTCAAGGCAGGCTGTTAAAATGGAATAAACACCCAATTAACTTGATTAAATTATGACTTTATGTTGATTATATAGTAGGACGGCTCTCAATTTATGTGCAAAAACTGTTTCCATTTCTGAAAGTGATAAATCAGAGTACAGATTCAAATTTGTTATGACATTAACTAACATGTAGAACTAGCTCTTAGAAAAAGAAAACGGTGACACTTCCTAGGACATTTTTTTCAGTAAATATGTCAAGACGGTTTGAGACATACCTTACTCCTTACATAAGCTTTCCGGATTTTCAATCCCAAAATTTTGGCAAGGTCCTGAGTCAGCTGTGTGACACTGGAATCCTGAAATGAAACAAATTAACAGTGCTTATTCCAACACACTCTGGAAAATCACTGATCTTTGTGCATTTTAATTATGCTCATAAAATTGCAAAAATGCTTTTATTAGAATATGTTTGAAACTTGGATATTCTACAGTCTACATTACTTACAGACAATAACCAATTATTTTCTGACATGCCTTCCTGAATATATTGTATCAAAAGGTTTGTTTTTTTTTAATCTGCAAGGGTTTTATTTTGAACATATATATTTTTGGTGAAACTTGCTTTTATTTTGCATGTATTGCAGCAACCTTTTGAAGGTGCAACCCACCTCTGAAGTGCTGTTATTTGAAAACTACCTTTAAATTTCAGTATTTTATCATACTGGAGATGAGAGGTCATCTAAATCTTGTTAAAATGTTCCCTCCACAACATCAGATTGATACTCGTCGCCATATACAGTATTATACGACATTGTAGGACAGTGATGCAATGTGATGGAGCTGTGAGGGTATTGCTTCTAAAAGCAGAGCTACTCTGCTGTCAAAAGTACTGCTTTCCTAAATTTTCTGTATACATAAGTGTGTGTAAGAAAAAAATGAATAGGAATTTAATGAATTAGGATTGGTCACCACAACAGCAAAAAAAAAAAAGCATCTTAAACCCGATGTGGAGATCTGCAACATAAATTAAAATGTGGCTGCTAATTAGACCAAAGTTGGACTTACGTCAGTTCTACCTAAAATTTCTTAATTCAAACTAAAGGTAGAGCACCAACAGTCACGTCTTTTAATGTTGAGCTGATTTTTTTAATGTAGCCGTTGGACTCGGCATCAGGCAGCGTGCCAGAAACATCAAGACTCCCCTGCGTGTGCTGTTCCTGCAAGGCAGCCTGGACGGCATTTCAATTATTTGCTTAATTTTTGTCAAATTTTCTGAGACAAAAAAGTGAGTGGATTTCCTGCACATTTGGACAGATAAACATAAAAGACACAGATGTTACACATTACCTGAGGCACTGCTAGAGAACATTTGGCAACAGCCTCATAGGCCTCTTGATGTCTCCCCATCTCCTTTAAGGATTTTGCTTTTCTGTACAGCGCTTTGTGGTTCCCTTCGTTCAGCTGGAGAGCCTTTTCACAGTCTTCTAATGCTTGGTCATACAATCCCTAAGAAAAAAAAAACATGCCCCAGAGTTAGAAAAGCTATATTTAACCACAGTGCTGTGAACACAGAACAAAGAAAGCACTCTTTGATCATAAATTGACTTTACATGTTCAGTGAGTTGAGTCAGGTATGGGTGTGGTCTCCCTGGAGGCAGCAGAGTGTTTTTTACCATGTAACATGATTCAATACAGACAGACACCGACGGGGAAGAGGGACTAAATGTTACTCTGAAAGCATCAATTTTCCCCAAACGGTGTGACGGAGAAGGTGCTGGTTGCGTGAGCCCAAGCTGAAGACCTCCTATTTAATAAAGAATCCTTAGGTGTAGTTGCTCAAATTAATTTGCAATCACCACAGATAGTCCGGTAAGAATTCGAGAAGTAGTAGTCCTCAGATGGTGCTTTATTAACTACCACACACATATAATGCGAGCCACTCTGTATTAGACTGAGTTCAGATCAATATCTGTGAAATGACGTGGTTTCCTATCATTGACGCACAGGATCTCTCCACTAAAGTCTCTAAATACATGGAATCCAGGATGAAATGATTGGAAAGGAGATATAATATATCCTGCCAACAAGGCAACCCACTTTGAGGTGGTGAACTATCAGCAACACACTGACTGCTACAGAGCATGAGGCGTGATTTTATTACACTACAAGTATAATGAATGTATAAGTCACTTCATTGTGCATGCGACGCACGCCTTTCAGATTGATCATTATTTGATGTATTTATAAAAACAAGCAATTCATCGACTTACTACCATATTAATGCATTTTTATTGATCGATTTTTGCATTATTACATCTCATGGAACCTCAAAGTATCTCATTATGTTGTCAAACATGTTATTAAGTTATTATTACAACCTTTCCCTAAATACTGTGTAATAAGAGGTTAGTAAATAAACTGGTGAATATAGGCAACAATTAAGAGCCACAACATTTTTTTTGCTTTAAACGGAATGGTTCAACATTTGGGGAAATATACTCATTTGCTTTGTTGCCAGGCGTTTCTCTCGAATGGAGAAATTCGTCTTTTCACCTTGAGGTTGCCAGGAAACCAGCAGAAACTCCAGGAAGTGGCTGTGCCCAGCCAAGAATTAAGCTACGGCCACATCACGTTCCCATTCAATAAAAATGTCCCGCACTCGGCGCGAAAAAAGACGTGTTGTCAAGGCTTATGATGCAGGTAATTAATAAATATTAATCAGAGTATGAGAGCGATGCTACAGTTTATAGTCTGGCAGTGTGATAATGTCCTAAAAATACCTAATCCTAGTAACACAGTAGAAAGACAATTTCTCCATTCCCAAACACAGTGCAGCAGTGTTTCTATTGGCAGACTGAGCACATCCACAGTCAAAGCTGAACAAAGGTGAACTCTGACCAGCAAATCCACCGGAGCCGGCTGATCACACTGAAACAATAGATAGAACAGAAGTTAAGTGTAGTCATTTTATACTTATGTTTTGGTATCGTTTGACAGATGAGCTATGCAGAATGTTGTGACTTATTACCAGTTTTATCAGTTTTAAAAATTGGACCATAGCCTGGTTTGTCAGCTTGATCGGCTTTGTCAACAGTGTTGACAAAAACAAGAGGGGGAAGTTGGCATCAGCACAACCAACACACCCTTTACTATAAATACATTCCGTGATGTATGAAAGGTAGATTCAAAGTAATAGAAAAGAAATCTTGTTACAAACGGACAACAATAAGGATTTCAGCCCCATCCCACTATGTCAAATTAACCTGCCCATCCTCAGGGTAAGCAAACTGGAAGAGCACAGTGTGTCAGTTTGGGGAGTTGGAGTTTAAGCCTTCTCTGCCCTTCTCTCCATAACCTCTGAAGTATTGTGCTTTCATAGGAAGAGTTGACCAACTCTGAAAGTAATGCTGGTATTAAGTTCCTCTTTTTGGTCTTAATAAGTTGCTATGTTCTTGAAATGAAGTTTAAACAGAGTACACAACTACCAAACAGTCCGTGGATCTTAATAAATTATGTAATGTGAAATTCTAGCACTCATGGTTGATATATCAAGACAAATTTGAAAACACTCTGCCGTCTCAAATTGTAAAGCGGTTTGTCCGTAAAGGTAGAAAAGCGCCATATAAGTTTATTTATTTACCATTTTGTTTTGAGGAATATGGAGAATTTCAGATTACAGTGATGTGGTATGATTGACGATTCACAGAGTGCAAAGAGAGAAGGTCCAAGAAGTGCAGATTGTTAGGCAATATTTCGGTCATTTATGATCTGTACCTGAACTTATGTGCATGAATAGCAAAATATGCTGAGGGCATGTCCCAACAAAACCGGGTAATGGTTAACGTTGCCTAATGGGCCACAAGCAGGGGACCCATCTAAAAAGTCTTAGAAATTTTTGGAGAAACTGAGGACAATAAAGTGGTACAAAACAGAGCTCTTCTTTTGAAATTACAGTAACATTTAAGAACCTACTTTCTATTTTATTTTGTGAATTTTTGGTATAGGTGGTTTGTTTTAAACAGAGCAAGCAGTCCAACCAGTGGAAAACCCTGGAAACCTTTGGCCAGTAAACGGTGCAGGTTCTACTAATCCATAATATATAGCAAATGATTTTAGCCGAAACAGCTTGTTGTATTTTGGACTTTACCCTTTTACCAATCAGTTTACAAATGCAGTAAGATAGTACAAGTAAAAGGAGTCAACGGGAGAGGGAATTCCAAGTGACAGGGACTGAAAGTGCAATGAAACTCTATTGTGACAGTCACCACCTACTTACCGGAACAATGTTTAGGTATGCAGCAGCACGATTTGCATACAGCTTTTCTAGTAAGCCTGTTGGTACACAGATTTCTTCTGAGTCAGCATACTCTGCTATACTCAAGGCTTCGGTGTACATCTCGATGGATTTTGTCCATTCCCCTTCTTTAAACACGTCATTTCCTTCTCCAAATAGATTCCACACGAGATCCTTAATGAACACCTGAAGATTTAAGAGAACCAAATCAGTACAAAATACGGATAGTGCAGCTGATTTGTCCGTTCATATGAGGACCTTTATTTTGGAAAAAGAAAATCCCAGGTGGTCTTTCATGTGACAGAGTCACCGTCCCTAAATCAGTTTAACTTAATACAAGATGGAAGCTGGAAACCGCACATTAAAATGTACAGCTTACCTCATACTTCTCTTGAGTTCCAGGAAATGGAAGGGTTGATCTGAAATCAAAAAAAGGTTCATGTTACAAACCTTTAAAGTGTCTGAGAAGTGACAGTTTTGTCCAGCAGCATTCAGGGCTACTAAAGTTTCCTTTAGTAGGAAGTAGGACTGAAACTAACTCATTTTCAGTATCTACCAGTTATTTTCTCAGTTAATCATTTGGTCACCCTACACTTCTTATTCTTCATTCAAACTGACAATACATTTATTCAATATATTTTGGTTTAATATGTGTGATTGATCAGTTAATATCTATAGTGCTTCAGTTAATACAGAACATAATATACTGTATTGTCGTTAAAAACAGATCTGAACTGAAGACATAGGGACACCAAGACAGGAAGGTTTGATAGGTTGCTGTGGTTGCGGGTGCTGATGGCATTGGCAGCTGAATGCAAACAAGTCAGCAAAAGCCACATTCTGTAAACAACCCTTCGCTCTAAGAAAAGAGAGTATTTATAATTGTTTTATTTTCTATTTCTAGCACTCACAAAAAGCCAGCCATTATTTATATGGTTGATCTGTCCAATTATACCAAAATGTCATAAAAACTAGGTAAATAAGACTTTTTATACTGTAGATGTCTCAACATGGTTCAAATGAGGAAAATACTATGAACTGGGCAAAAGTATTAATACTGATCTGTCATGATTTTTGTTAAAGGGTATAATACACATCTGCCTGCTGACACAGAACTAAAGTTGCTGTCAGGATTAATCATTTGGTGCATTGCTAAATTGGGCAGATGATTTGTTTTACTTAAAACTAGCTATATAATCAAAGGTTGTGCCTTTTAATGTCATGACGAAAAATTTTGCAACAATCACTGTGACACTGTTTAGTTAGGCTGGTTTCCAATTCAGCTGCTCTCTTGGCATTTAAAGTTGTCTTTCCTCTTTTGCACACTGGACTGTGAGGGTAACTAAGTTCTAGTTTAGATCATCACACTTTCAAAGAGACATGCCAAGCTCTTTTTCAGATTCTAACTAATGAAGAAAACAGCTGCAACACAAAGGCAGCCTGGATCTGGGAGTCTTACCTTACAGATAAGACCAGCAACATGCTGAAGTTACATTTAAAACCCCATCAGTAAATGGCTAAATGTTGTGACTAAATCTAATTCTTGTTAACACTGCTGCTTCTCTTTCCGATACATTTCTAGCACCAGTTATTAGTTTTCAGGGTGTAGGTTGGTATATTGTAAACGACGAAGTAGTTACTTAAATAACATGGCTCATTAAAGTGGCATTACATTTTGTGTATCTTAGACAACTTGACACATCATGACATCAGTGAAGTTTCACTGCAAGTTTGACTGCACAGCGATGACGTGCAGAGTAGTATTTAAAGTATCACTTTTGTATTACGAATAACAGGCCCTTTCAGATTAGATGAAATGCAACACTGCGCTGCCTCGCATAGCTTTAAAACAACATGTGGACATACTGCGACTCTGCCCAGTGCATGCATGCAAAGCTGAGATCAGATCAGGAAAACATCCCACATTAAAAAACAAAACTAAAGCAAAGCCAGTAATCAGCTGCCTGGCCGACACCCAGCTGATCCGCACAATGCATGTATGATGCAAGGCTGACAAATCATTCTTACATCATGTTGTCTATAGAGGTTGCCAAGCTTTTTCATCAAAAGGACACACACACACACACACACACAGAGGCAGCAACAGGCTGATAAGATCTTAAGAAATCCCAGCTGATGTTTTAGTTATCCTCTACAAGATTTCCAAGATAGGATGATAAGAAAGAGTAGTGGGTATGGCAACATTAGGAAGTGTCAAACATAGGATCAGAGCAGTCATTAGACAAGCGTGCTTACATATTAGGGTTTGAATTATTATAATAATTCAGTTCCTCAGGGATCCTTTGATGGAGATGTTGTTAAAGTGGGGGGCACTTTAACAACCAGTGACCTAAACCGTGACACTTACTGTATGAACTGTAGGCCTTTCTGAATCTCCTGCCAGCGACTTCTTCTGTCCTGACACGCTCCAGACATGTTTGCGTGTTTTAATATCCAGGCGAGCACCTGAAATGATGATATACAGCATTATATTAATTGGTGAAGTCGCTGGAAAACAAAACATATGACAATATCAAAAAAAATTATTTTTTATTTTTTAAAAAAATCACATATCACCATCAGCAGGTTGTCCAAAAGGTTAACCGACGGATCACATGCTCAGTGCTGGTATGACTAAAAGTCTCCAGGAGCTTCATCGCTTGCAGCTTCCGCATTTAGTAATGACGACACGCGTGTTGTTCCGGAACCGGAGGCTAAACACTTTTGATAACGTCAACGAAGCGGCTGTTCACCGTGTAGTCTAACCAACGTTACACCGAAAACTGCACACCCGGGGCCGTGGGCGGTAAAGGGTGCACTTATTAGCCCGGGAAACTGTTCAATCGTTCCACCGGAGAGCGGGGGGGGGGGTCCATTATCGGACACCATTAAGAAAGCTCCCCGCGTCTATTTGACGTGTTTCACGAGATACGAATAAAAATCATTAACGTTGGGTGCAAATTAAAGTTTGTGTTGGAGCATGTAACGCTACCGTCAGCCATGCACGGCCCCATCTTGTTTCGACGAGAAGGACTGCAGTCACAGTGCACGAAACCTGCCCCGTCACAGCTGATGTTTAATGCCCATTATCGTTTTGACCACTTTACTTTACACTTTTTCAAAACTAGCTGCCAATCAAACGAGGATCCGGGTCGCCATGCAATGCTCAACTCGCGAGTCGGGGCTGGAAAACGGCGACGGCGCTGGTCAGCAAAGCCAAAATTAACTTTGTTCTGGCAACATTTTAGTGCAGCGAGGATCCCGTCGTCTCGGGACGGCGGGCTGACTGTGGGGGAAAGACGCCCTTTAATTTAAAGTTTCACGGGCGAGGAAGCGGTCCGTGCGTGTCCGACAATGGACGCAGGGCTTTTAGCGCACGTGTGTTACCCCGCGGCTTGGTGGGACCACCGGACGGTCTTCACCTGCTCGGTTAGCAAGTTTGTGGCTCTCGGTTTAACCCGCCGACACGGCGCTGGAAGCACACAGACCTGGCCGGCTGCGTGGCGTTAGCGGACCAAGTTTCTAGGAAGTGGACTGAACCTAACAAAGCGCGTACAAGTTAAACTAGTTCCCCGACGCAAACAATAGCGAGCAGCACATCTCCAGCTGCTGCCCGAGAGCTGGCAAACACCACGCTCATTATTTAACAACGTTTGCCGCACATACTTACATGGATCTTTATTCCAAACAAACCACACGTCGGTTACCTAAAAAGGAGGGAAAGTGGTTTTTCGTTGTAGCTGAAATAACTTGGCTAGATGTTCTGTGTAGCTGAAGGCCGCCCTTTGCTGCTGCTGCTTCTTCTTCTTCTGTGATTTGAAGTAGAGCGAACATTCACTCCAGCGCAGTGCTGCCCTCTACAGACAGTGGAAGGACATGGCAACATCTCACTAAAAAATTAAAATGCAACTTCAACAACCATTTAAAAAATTATATAATAATGACATTATTATTATTATTATTATTGCCTGCCTTCTGTGAATGCTAGTGAGGATATTTTCCTTGTGGGTAATAGCTGACACTCCATGCAATGTTGTTTGGTTATCTGCAAACAAAACTAACCAGTTAGTGAGTATACAGGTAATGGCTTTCTTCAGGCAAATGACAGAGAACTGCTAAAAAGTGTTTCACATTATAATACTACACTATTATTATATAGGATCCTCCTCTTATTTCTGGAATCAGTTCAACCATTTTTCTCTTTTCCTTTCTTTCTTTCTTTCTTTCTTTCTATAATTAATTTGATTGTTTCATTTTGTCATCTACAAATTAGGTTTACACTTTGTTCAAAGAGAGTTATCAAAAACAATATGTTAGAGCAGCAGATGTTTATCTGTAGATCTACGCGAGGAGGCAGACATCCAACTACTTGCCTTCTTCTTATTTTATATCATTTCCTGAATTATTTTTCTTTCCCCAAATTAGGTTGGAGCTACTGTCTGATGCTCATTCAGGAAGAATTCATCCACAGACTCCCAGCTGGGCTGATAAGAAACAGTTCAAACATTAAAAAAACAAACAGAAAACAGCAGTAATCATCCTCTGGTACCACAAAAAAACTGTTACTTTGAAGAGTGCCTTCCTCTCTCTGCAGCTTGTAAGTGATGTGTGAAATGTCAAATCCATTATGTCAAAGTGAAAATAACAGTCCAGAGTTTTGCCAGTTTGCATTTTAACAGCACTGAATCAGAGTAGTATTTTGTAATGTGTTTGTGTATTTTAGAGTTGTTGTTTTTTTCCACAAGCTCACTCAGTTTGTTCTTAAATCAAAATCATAATGCTCTGGATGTCTCTCAGGCTGAAACTCATATTGTCTTTTGTCTAGTGTTTCTCATTTAATCTGAAAAATGTATTTTTGGATTTTTTGTTTACCTAAAATCTTACACTCATTCACATATTATCCCTCCCTCAGCCTTCTGGGAGGTTAATGTCAAGAAAACCAGTATTAAACACAATACATTGTCTGGGATTTGCTTTCTGTTCAGTTCATTGCACATTTGTAGCTTATTTCAGGGTTCACATTGACATGAACATTTTCAGCCAGGTGTATTCAGCTTGATATGATCTAAATGTTGACTGGATGTTTTGTAGCAGTGGTTGAGCTAAAAATAATCAGATATACAGGGATGGAGGGATGCGTCTCCTGTCATGCAGTGTAGCTTTAATAACTGCCAGGAGGAGGCGCTTATCTCACATTGTGCAGAAGCATTACTGAGGAACTGCATCACAAAAACTGTGAATATGTCCTCTGTTATCAAAGCCCAGAGACTGTGTCTGTTATGATTTAGCTGCCCTGACATTACCACATTATGAATGACAATAGAGTCCAGTGCGACAGAGCTGAAAATATACTTTCAGAAAACATAATAAAAAGATGAAAAGCAAATATATGACACAATTCATGCCATTTTCAGATCAGGCCTGCAATTTGTCAAATAAACAATCTCAGCTGTTAAACTCAGACACTTGAGTGCTGCTCAGTAAATCATACTGACAATAATGATAGCAACAGTATGTTTGGTTGTTTTATGGAGAAGGTCTGATGTGTTTATTTAAGATGGATGAGAGGCATGAGTGTAGAGGGAAAACTATTATTAAAGTACAATTACCATAATCTGCAAGTCTGGGTGCATTTGTTGTGAGGAAGTGGACCATATATCGTGTTGCTTACAGTAACATAATATGTCTGAGCAACAATTAGCCCAAAATCTTCAACTCATGTAGCATTTTCTATTCTAAGTTCTTTGCAGGTTTCCAGATAACGCTCAAAATGATTTGAGCGTTATCGGGAAACCTTTAATATAGAATTAAATTAGCATCCAGAGTGACTCTGGTCTGTAAAATGTACAGTGCATCTGGAAAGTATTCACAGCGCTTCACTTTGTGTCACAGCCTTATTCCAAAATGGAATAAATTCATATTTGTCCTCAAAATTCTACACACAAAAAGGTTTTGAGATGTTTGCAAATTTATTTAAAAATAAAAAACTAAGAAATCACATGCACATAAGTATTCACAGCCTTTGCTTAATACTTTGTTGATGCACCTTTGGCAGCAATTACAGCCTCAAGTCTTTTTGAATGATGCCACAAGCTTGGCACACCTATCTTTGGGCAGTTTCGCCCATTCCTCTTTGCAGCACCTCTCAAGCTCCATCAGGTTGGATGGGAAGCGTCAGTGCACAGCCATTTTCAGATCTCTCCAGAGATCAGATTCAAGTCTGGGCTCTGGCTGGGCCACTCAAGGACATTCACAGAGTTGTCCTGAAGCCACTCCTTTGATATCTTGGCTGTGTGCTTAGGGTGGTTGTCCTGCTGAAAGATGAACTGTCACCCCAGTCTGAAGTCAAAAGCGCTCTGGAGCAGGTTTTCATCCAGGATGTCTCTGTACATTGCTGCATTCATCTTTCCCCTCTATACTGACTAGTCTCCCAGTTCCTGCCGCTGAAAAACATCCCCACAGCATGATGCTGCCACCACCATGCTTCACTGTAGGGATGGTATTGGCCTGGTTTCCTCCAAACATGATGCCTGGCATTCACGCCAAAGAGTTCAATCTTTGTCTCAGACCAGAGAATTTTGTTTCTCATGGTCTGAGAGTCCTTCAGGTGCATTTTGGCAAACTCCAGGCGGGCTGCCATGTGCTTTTTACTAAGGAGTGGCTTCCGTCTGGCCACTCTACCATACAGGCCTGATTGGTGGATTGCTGCAGAGATGGTTGTCCTTCTGGAAGGTTCTCCTCTCTCCACAGAGGAATGCTGTAGCTCCGACAGAGTGACCATCAGGTTCTTGGTCACCTCCCTGACTAGGGCCCTTCTCCCCCGTTTGCTCAGTTTAGACGGCCGGCCAGTTCTAGGAAGAGTCCTGGTGGTTCCAAACTTCTTCCATTTACGGATGATGGAGGCCACTGTGCTGATTGGGACCTTCAAAGCAACAGATATTTTTCTGTACCCTTCCCCAGATTTGTGCCTCGAGACAATCCTGTCTCAGAGGTCTACAGACAATTCCTTTGACTTCATGCTTGGTTTGTGCTCTGACATGCACTGTCAAGTGTGGGACCTTATATAGACAGGTGTGTGCCTTTCCAAATCATGTCCAATCAACCGAATTTACCACAGGTGGACTCCAATTAAGGTGTAGGAACATCTCAAGGATGATCAGTGGAAACAGGATGTACCTGAGCTCAATTTTGAGCTTCATGGCAAAGGCTGTGAATACTTATGTGCATGTGATTTCTTAGTTTTTTATAAATTTTATAAATTTTATAAATTTTTATCATCTCATCTCATTTTAACATCTCAAAAAAACGTTTTTCACGTTGTCATTATGGGGTATTGTGTGTAGAATTTTGAGGACAAAAATGAATTTATTCCATTTTGGAATAAGGCTGTAACATAACAAAATGTGGAAAAAGTGAAGCGCTGTGAATACTTTCCGGATGCACTGTATAGTGTTTGATTTGTTTTCTGTCTTCCTGCCTGTTATGTAACATGTGGTTTAGTGAGAGAGTCAAACTTTTCTCTTCAATCTTATGGTGCTACATTCCAGAATTTTTCTGTCTGGGATTTTTAGAGGCCATGACAAAGACAAAAAGAACATTTAGACAAAAAAACAGTGATGTTAATAAATGAAATAAGTCTGAATGATACACAAATGTGTTTTCATTGCTGCCTGTGTATATTTGATTTTCATAAAGCTCCAAAATGTGTAAAAAATAATCTATTTCATCTGGTACAAAACACATTTTTGCAGCATTAAACCTGTAGATGCAAACACACAAACACTAGTCCCATAGAGCTGAGAAGAGGCAGTGAAAACCTTTCCTCCAGGGGGCGCACAGTTTGACAAACACAGGATTAGACTCTGGCCAATGGTGATGCTCAGGAGATTATTTAAACAGCATCTAAAAAAAGCTCTCCACTCAATGCTACACTCACAGAGTGTAAGTGAACGACACTTGGTGTGGGGTTCAGCGGCCTGTTGCATGCCATGACTGCATTTTACCGGATACTTCTCCTGTTTTCTGGTAAGTTGATTATTGACTTTGTAGTGGAGCTCCAATAAGTGATGAAATGCAATAGACTTGAAAAGTGTTAAGGACATTGTAGGATTCAGCAGCCTTGAAGGGAAACTACTTGTGTTTACATATGCACAGTAATTAAGTGAAAGTGTTATTCTAGGGGAGCAAGACAAGTGCTAACAAGCTAAATTGATTTTATTCTATATAGCATTATCTACTTTCCAATCACTTCAAATCTGAACCTGGTCGAGGTGTTTAAGCAGAGTGCAGCTTTCTGGTGTTCATGAGGTGTGAGATATGAGTACTGTCAGTGTAAAGTTAGTCCTGTGAGTCCTATTTACTTTTGTACTGTGGCTCTGTGGGTTTCAGTGGGACTGCAGAAGCACAGGCACGTGTCTTGTGAAGAAAAAGACTGAAAATGTGCATGTGCCTTCCCGGACTTCTTTGATTCTGAAGCCACTTAGAAATGGAACTTTATACATACACCCAGTTGCCAGTTCATTAGGTACACCTAGCTAAAACTAATGTAAGTCTAACACAACAGTCCTGCAATAAATCCCTTTCTGTTATTTAGCCACCCTCACTGGTATAAATGGGGCGGACAAAATACTAGAAACACCTCTCTGTATAATGCAATGCAGTTAAACAGCACCACAAACTGCAGCCTCCAAAACAACCGTAAAGTTAAATCAAAACCTCTCTAAAACAATTTCAACAAAAACAGATCACTATAACCTCCACAAAGGTGGGGTTTCTTGCAGAACTGTTGTATTAGACTGCATTAGTTTTAGCTAGGTGTACTGAGTGAATAGAGGGTGGACAAAATAAAAGGAACACTTAACAATCGAACACAAGACAATAATACTGCAAAGAAGACTTTTTAATGTTTAATTGTGTTAAGAATGTGTCAGAGACAGCAGTTTCTATTATTGTATCCACCCCTGAATATCATACTATAAATCAAAACCTTACAATAAAAACAGGAGGACAGAACTATACTTAACAGTGTGGATGGGTGTAAAGAAACTGAGACTTGTTTGCAAGCTGAGAGATGAGTTTGTTCTTCCTCTTTTGTTGTTTATGTCTCTTTGCAGTGGCCGTGGCCTCTGTGGCGACACGCAGGTCCCAGCGGACAAAAAGAGGGTTACTCGAATTGGCAGGAGCCATCAAATGCAGCACAGGCAGATCTGCCTTGGCTTACATGATGTACGGATGCTACTGTGGACTGGGTGGTCAAGGCTGGCCCAGAGACAAGGCAGACTGGTGAGGCACCAGCTTTAATCACGCTCCCCTCAAACCTGACTGGCTGGACACTTGATGATAGTGTACCAAAATGTAAACATTCAGCCGACACTCCATATATGGCCCACCTATACATTATGTGATGCACAGTATATAATTCAGCATGCAATGGTGATGTTTAGCCCTCCACTCCATGGCTCGTGTGCACACATTATTTCCTCCTCCTGGGTGCCTTTTGGTTCTTCTCAGTCATCCTACATCCTGCTCGTGTACACACAGTTTCCGTTTTTGAATGAGTCGACTGAACCACAAATGCTGTGGGATGGGATGGAAGGAGGGAATGATGTCCAAATTCAGCAGACTCACATGCTCCAATGGGTGCTTCAAAATAGGTCCAAAAATTCCACACCCAAATCCTAATTGCCATCTCCTTCTTTTCCTTCTTTGCCGCAAGACACTGAACCCCATCAAACCAGTTAACTGCTAACTATCTGTTGTGAAAACTCATGTGGTGATCCTGCCCTGCCTTTTAAAATAGCTGTGGTGTGACTTAAACCACAGTGCTACGACTATCCACCTACTGCTTTCTTGACCCTGCCTTGTCTAGTCAAAATAAAACATTTATCTTGCTGTTAATCTTTCTGTATGCAGGTGTTGCCACAGGCATGATTGCTGTTATGGAGATGCAGAACATCTTGGCTGCCAAACCAAAACAGACCAGTATCAGTGGACGTGTGAAGACAGGACAGCTGAGTGTGGTATTACATTTTTAATGCTCATGCATTCATAAGAAACCTTTTTGTGTTTGTTATTTGGAAAATAAGGTAGCTGCTGCTTTCTCTTTTAGTGACAGCACATGAAAACACGATGCTCACCAGTATAACACACTGACATGAGTAAACCTGAACGTGAGACGCAGATCAGGCTGTGTGTGATCTACAAATATCCATAGTTTATGGAAACATTATGCTGACAGCTGATTGGAGGGAAAAGAAGGGATGTTAATAACATATATTTTATGGTATTTTAAGCCCCCATAAACCAGTCATTTCTGTACATAAATGGCAACAGCCTTAATGAGGTAATAAGTACCAAAAATAGTAGTTTATGATATTATTTAGATAAATAAATGTGAAATTAATTCATAATATCCAGAATTACTGTTTGTTCCTTATAAGTTTCTGTTCAGTATTCACTATTACGAAGAACATTTAATAAAGATGGACTTATTTGTAGCGCTAACAATCACGGCTTCACAAGCATTAGAATTGCAACAAATTTCACAATGTTAATGAGAAAACTACTCAAAAAAACATGCATATTTAGTGAAACTCCTCTTTTCAGCTTGTTGCTGGAAAGAAGACATTTACATTTATGTTCTTCATTGCAGATGATTTGAAGGACAAATGTGAAAAGCTGCTGTGCAAGTGTGACAGAAACGCTGCCAAATGTTTGAGAAAAGCACCTTTCATCCGGAAATATGCCCTATGGCCAGATTTCCTCTGTGGTTACGAACAACCGATGTGTAATATTTACTGACACAATAAATGCATCTGCATGTCCTGTGTGCCTTTTGTAAATATAACATGTTACAGTAATAATGGGAATGGCATTGCTGTAAAATAGTCAAGGACTAAATATTTGGCTTATACCGTGTGTGTTTTTTTTTTGTTTTTTTTTTACTGTTTTCATTTTCTATCATTATTAAGCTCTTTAATGAAATAGTGAAGTCACATAATGAGGTGTGTGAGGAGTAAAAGAGTGTTGTGTTTTTGCAGATACCTTTATATCATATATGTTGTTTTCATAAAAGAAAAACTACTATTAAAACCCCAAACAAGTTTACACTAAATAAGCACCGACATTTTCACACACACACACTGAGATTGCCTGAAAAGTCCTGAGGATTGCAGCTGCAGTTCACATAATGAAAATGCAACTTGAGCATTCCTCTGCTGAAACTCAGTCAAGACTCAGCCAGAAGGTCAAATGTTAATCAGCTAGGGAAAGATCAGATAGCTGGTCCTCACAACAGTACTTTTATTTGTTGAAATGCTGTGCAGAGCATTGGTTTCCTTACAACTCTGAAGCTGACTCTCTGTACTCTGGGAATGTCTGTGACTACACTTCATTCATTGGGGTTTAAAAAAAGCTTTTGGGAAATTTAGCGAGGTAATAGGCAAACTGAGGGTTTCCTGCTTTTCTATTTTAATGTCTGCTGTAACAAATTTCTTTCCTTTTTCTACAGAATATTTCAGCTGCATTGTCAGTGCTATTTCAGGGACACAACAGGCAGCTGAGACCTTATTTAAAAACTTCATTGATGTTGTAAAAATGTGTGGAAACTCTTCAGTTTTCATTTCCTTTTAAGGGTTTGATAGTATCACAATATGGTCTTAAAACGTTTTCACAAAGTCTACAGAATAAGTAACTAAATAGCTATAAAATGATCTCATAGGGTATATGAGATAATATTATGACCATGCGCACAATCTCATTGGCTGTTTCACAGTTTGCTCTTTTCCTCATAGTACTTAAAATAAGCATGTCACATCTACAAGCTTCGCTTAGTGGGATACCTCTACGGACACAAATAGTGTCATCAAGCCAGAAGGATGTCACCTGGTTTGTAATATGTGAAGTCTAGATATTCGCCCGTAGATGGTGCCATATTCACAAATATTAAACTTGAAGCACACTGACACAGGGACTGGGCATTTATGGGTACCCACCTCAACAATGAGTTTGACTTAATAATGATTACTGATATCATTATTCTTAGATTAGTAAAAAACAGATTTTATGTATTGAAGTTCCTATAAACAAGGTGCCTGTTATTGACTGTGGGTTTGAATGTTTTACATGCAGTAAATGACTCTATTTTGGTCCACCACAGTTGGTTTTGAGTTTGGCTTGGGAACCTCCTTCAGATCAAATTTGTGAAAGTCCCACTGTCAAGTCAAAACCTTCATTTCCCCTCTGACACCCAATAAACAGTATCACCATTACGGATGTAATCACAATAAACAAAGCCCTCCCAGATGTTACTGCTCCAGTGAGCTTTTACACTCCTAAGCATCGTCTATGAGTTCACACAGGAGACACAGTTTCTTTGTTGCACCGCTCATGAGTGTGGACTGAAATGGGAGATGATGCCATGGTGGTGCAGTGTCCAAAGTCCAGGACTGGAAATAAGTATCTGGGTCATAGCCCACAAACACTTGCTCGATTGTGTCCAACCTTCAGTGGGTATGAGCTCTGAAGCTATGGAAGTCATACGCTTCATCCAAGAGGGTGGATCAAAGCCCCACTTTCCTGTTTATGTATATCGTTCTACCACTAATCTGTACAAATGAAAAGAAAACATTAATGGCACTGCAATTGAGGTTTTGCTCAAATGCACAGGCATTGTTTTTGTGTTGCTAAAATTGAAAATAACTTTTTTAATTTTTCTTAGCTGTAGTACAGAATGAGTCAGTACACCAGCTGTTTGAGTGTGCGGATGCTGTAACACAGGCTGTGCTTTCTCAAGCAAAAATAGTTTGATCTTTAATGTCACAAAAGTAACATTGCAGAGAACAGTTTGATTCATCAGAGCTGCTGAGAGAACATAACTCTGACATATCTTGCTGGGTTGTGTCTGGTGTAACATTTTTTGAAGGGGAATTTGATGAATGGTAAATCTCTGAATGTTTCTTTGCATCACACAAGGTTTCCATTTAATTTCTGCCCAGGCAGCTGTCTCATGAACCCCTGAGACTCTCTATGAAAGCAGCCTGAATCCTGGTCCTTTCTTTTCCCTGCTACCTGGGAAGGTTGATGGGGTTTTTCTCTTGTGTTCCTGCTGCCAGGAAGTGGCCTTTCAAGGATTTCAGCTTGTGACTTTGTTGATTATCTCTCACTTGTCCTGTGTACTTTTGCCAGTTGCCATCATCATACAGTGTGTGTCTGTGTCAGTCTTTTGCTGTTACCATAAGCATCTTGTCTACGCCTTCTTTGGGCTTGACTCTCTGTCTGTCATTGCTAACGGAAGAATTGTAAAAGTTAACAACTCTTCCTGGTCATCTTGAATCTCAAAAGAGATGCATCCTGTTCCTCACCAAGTTTAATTGTAAACACACAGTTGCATTGCATTTTATCTGCTTAGAATTTGCCACATAATAATGTTACTTCACAGTTACCATCAGCAGTAGTTGAGACTGGCTGCAGCTGACATACAAATCCTGGTTGACAAATGACTCAGTTGACCTCATATTAACATTTCTGGTCTGGAGCAGTGTGGCGCTCTTGAGGAAATCCTGCGACTGAAGAAACGCCGGTCTCCTATCCTACATATGCATGACAGCGTGGTTGTCACAATGAATGAGTGCATTCTTTAATCCCTGCCGAGTGAGCTGACAGAACCTGTTCCACGCTAATTGCATTCTTTAATCAACTGTTTGGCTCCCCAGCCGTGAGCCAGATGGCATACAATGAACTTGGCTTAAACAGCTCAAAACATAAACAATGACAACCATGTGCAGAACAAAGTATGACTTCTTACCAGCAGAAGATCTGTATGCCTGTTTGGACTGCTATGTTCAGGCATATTGTGGTCACAATACAGAGGATTTTATTTTTATTTGTTTCAAGGGTAAATATAGTCTCCACGTCTGTTTGATTTACTGATGCACTGACTGTATTTTTTTTCATTTATATAAAATTCATAAATAACAACTTAAACGCAGTTGAAAACATGGTTTTGATGGGCTACAATCCCTTGCATTTACTGTGTGAAAATCTCCACTGAGTTCAGAATGCTACCACCCACACAAATAAGGAAATCAATGTGTGTACAGCCAACAGCAGACCTGGACCTGCTGCCAATATACTGCATGCTACAGACTCTTTTGTCCTCCTACTACTATTTTAGTCTTCGTTGTGTTTTTTTTTACTGTGAAGACTCTTTTCATTTGCAGGTAGCAGAGGAGAAATTTAAGGAGATTAAAATAAAGATTTAACAAAGAAAGTCATATGACTCAATCACAAAGGTACAAATACTTGTATACTGAAGGCTTCGTAAATTATATTCAAATGTACATAATTGTAAAGGCATGGTAGAAATGAATGTCTATAAATATTCTATGAAAATTTCAAGGGGGAAGATATAGCACAAGTTAGAGTTTAATATGTGTGATAATAATAATCAAAGTGATGATACGAGTATACTAATTATTCTGATCAGTAACAGTTTGGGAAGGGCAACAAATCTGTACACAACTCAGGAGCTCATTTACATTGTAATGTAACTCTATTTTGCTTGTTTTATACAGAATGATGTGAACCTCATTTATCATTACCTACGGATTCCACCAGGGGGCTAAATTTGCAGTATTTTGTGAGATGCTCAAGAAAGGAAGCAGCCAGAAAATTCCCTGAGGGGCTTAGAGACAGGATGAGAAATATGGGAAATATTTTCAAACATTTTGAGAATGAAGACTATAGTGAGGGAGTAAGTTTTGCTTGTAGTGACTCAGTCTGGCCAATTAGCTCCAATTTCTGAGGTGTATGTTGTTTTGCTTAGGACAGCTGCACATTTCCTGTGTTTCCTTGTTTCCTAATTGGAAGGGCAGCTCTTATTCTGCTTTTTTAACCAGCTTGGAGAAGTAAGAGAGACTCAATGAGGATACATGTTAAATGTTTTTTTTCTCCAGGCCTGCACCACACAGCCCTCGTCTGTGCCATAAAAGCACTGTGAAAAGGCAGTAAAAGTTTGATCATTAAAAAGGAAGGCAGACACTTATTCTGTTGCTCTATCTGGAATTTAAATAGCAGTTGCGAAAGGCAAAACTATTTCGAAGGGTCCTGGTAATTGCTTTCCTAATCTTGTTGGACGAAAAGTTATGCGTCACACTCATTTCCACTAGTGTGAGATTGTGTCATATGCTTACGGCATACATATACTTTTATGGTAAACATTCTTTCGAGATGGCATTCTTCTCTAATTTAAACTGTGTCTAGATTTGTTTGACCAACTATAACTGAATAGTAATATCAGCTAGGGTTGATGGATTTAAAAACAATTTACCTATTTTTTTCTTTCACCATCTGTCAAGTCATCTGTCAAAAGCATTGGTAGCAAATCCTCTTGGGGAGGAAAAAACGATGAAAATAATAGTACTATAAGTACTTATATTTTGTCATATTACGTTCATGAATTATAGGATCAGTCTAATTTTTTATTAATGACACTGTTCACAAAAAAATCATACAGGTTACCATGGAAACAAGCTGCTGGCACTGCAGCATGAGCTTACTAATAGATGTCAATCACAAATGGCCTTGACTGCACGATGCACATGAGCCATTTTTAGTGCTGATAAGAAAAATAATCTTGGACCATCTGAGCACAAATTCCCCATAAACAACCTGCCCTACACCTCTTTACCACAATAGGAAACTATCATCTGAGTAAACCTAAAAGGAGCTTTATACAGCAAACCTTGGTGCATTTGGTTTGTTTACATGGTTAGAGCTGCTCATAGTGTCATAAAGGATTATATCCGTTTGCACCACCATGATGAATAAACTTCAGAACCAGCAATTTTGCCATCTGGATCTTATTTTCAATGACCAACGTACTGAATTAAGTGGTAAATGCAGCATTTCATCTCACAGTGAAGGTAGTTGGAGGGTGGACACACCAGTGATGTGCTGTGTGTGTTGCTGACTAGGGTTTTTGCAAACCACTGCAGCAGCTTCCAGTTGTTTCCGTTTTATGATCATGTGTCAGTTTACAAAGGGTCACTTCAACAGATGGAACATGATGATACGCTGCAGCACGAACCAGATATGAATCATGGATGCTGCAACATGGAGCGTGCAGGGAACTGTTTGTCTGCTAGATCACTGTCAGCTGAGTATGTGGGATTACAGGGAAATCATCACAATGTAATGTGAAAACATATTTTCATAGGAGACTTAAGGGAATATTGTGAAAAACATCATTAAATTACATTTGATGAAATTCTAAAAAATGCACACACAAACTGACTGATGCAGACTGGGCAAGAAGGAGGTGGGTTTACCTGCAACCTGCTGCTCTTGGTTCAAAACTGTGTTTCAAGAAATATACTTCAGTTTAGAAGATCTCTGCAGGAGCAACAGCAATGTTTAAACACACTGAAAGTAAATCTGAAACACATACTTAAGGTCTGTTCACTCTACACTATTTTTCTTTTCATTTTAATCAAAGGAATTTTGTTAGTTTTGACTAACATCCCACTAGAATTAACCACCTTCTGCGGTCACAGTTTTGGGCCAATTTCCACCTGATTATACAAACCTATACTTAATGTTTAATAAATGATCATGCAAACATCACAGAAACTTGGTTAATGGCTTGAAGGAGACACTTGTACCATTAAATCTGTGAACATATTACTGAATTTATGAATCTTGACACTTTTTTGTGTGAAGAAAATAAAAAATCACTTGAATTTGAACGTGAAACTCTTCAAATATTACATTTTCTGGTTCCCGCACTTCTTGTCCACAAGTGTACCAAATTTCAGGTTGGTTTTAGAAGGCTATTTGTAAGCAGTGTCTTTAATGACAACCACAAAGCTTACAACCACAAAGTAAAGACATTTTGTATAGAAAATGGCGTAGATAAGCATGTATCCAAGAACCTATCTGAAAAGAGTCTCATTTTGTGTTAAGGTGATCAGTAGAGTAAATACACTTTGTCCATGAACACACACATTATGGGACAAAACATGCGGTCCATGTGTTCAAAAGGCACGGACGGGGTTCGAACCCGCGATCTTCGGTTTACGAGACCGACGCCTTACCACTTGGCCACCGCGCCTGCGCTGAAGGCTTTCCCTTGATCCCATTTTGTACATTGATTAATAATGCTGTCGATGATTTCACACCACAAATATGAGGGTGCAGTATGCTAACTATTGTCCTTTATATACAGCCGAGACACGACTTCCTTCCTCCGACACACACGAACCACGTGCGCTGCTGAGACAAGCCACCGGTATAAATATTATATTGTTGTAATTCGGCCACAAGGGGAGGCTGTCACCTACCATGTGTGAACAACTTGTGTCTATCTTTTGCAGGTTTCAGCAAGCAGAGGTCTCTGCACTCCCACTTCCAGTGCTAGCAGCAACAACGAAGCACAAAGAAGGTGAGAGCTCGCTCTGTACAGTGTGTACTTTGTTTTTCTTTGTTAAACATTAGCTGACAGAAGAGTTCACGTTGCTACAGTCGAGATTTCTGTACAGGTAGCGTTAGAGAAAGTGCACGACCTACATTGAACCTACTGAGAAACAAACCAGTTAAACAAAACTAAAGGTTGTAATGATGACACACAATATACAAAGGTATAGGATGGGACGAACAGCATACCACTGTGCTATTCTTAAAATCGTAACTCAGCAAATTTCACTGGAATTGAAAATTATTGCAAAATTGAGAGTTTGGTCAAGAGTGTCCATGATGGAACAGTTCTTCTTCTCGGGAGCATGAGCTCACGCCAGTGAATCTACCCATTAGATATCAATGTCTTTTCTGCAAGACAGATAGTGGGAGAAAAGGTCAGAGGGTCACCTAAAACTTTAGGATTTAGCCACTGAAATTGTGTGACCAGTTTTTGAGATACTATAATAGTGTATGACACAAAACACAAAACATTTCATACCTTGTCAAAGCTCGGTCAAGGGGAAATTTTGGCCTTACAGTGGTGCTGGAGAAGGGGGTCACCATAATCACGAGGAATCTTCTGGGGACCATTAATATCCAAAGTAAATTTAAAGTAATGTGTGGAGTACCATCAAGATATTTTGTTTTGAATCAGTATTGAACAGACTGAGATTGAGCTCGCATAGCTAATAACTATGAGAACCAGTAGGCTGCTTGTAATTCTTTTCTAAGCAATACAATATGCATGAAGCCCGACTGCAGCTTTTCTCTGTCTTTCTTTTCAAAACATCAAAGATGAATGCTCGCCTGAGGGGCTTTTTGTCCTTTTTTTTGGTTCAGATATCCTAGAGGCTGTTTGAAAAATGAATAAGACTCATTTCCATTGGGAATGAGTTAGCAGTGAAAATCACAGATGTGGAGTATTCACCTTGACCTGATTATAGCAAGTCGTCGGCGCAGAGACCAAAAGAGGGGCTCCTCTTGAATATACCACATAGGCAGATTTAAATCAGAGCACCTTGAAATGTGACACTGCTTCTCTGTAAGTCCAGCCTCGCTTTAATGTTCCATCTGTTCGAAACATTGAAATAAAATAATAATTTTTAGATAGCATTTATGTTTATTAATGTGGGTGATAATTTGCAGATACACACTACATCTCCTAGTCCCAAGATCTTTGGGGGAAGCGTGAATGCTGATTGTTGAGCTGTAATCCTTCTAGGGAATGAATATTTGTTTTTTCTCTGTTATTTAGGATTTATGGTCTTCATGCCCTTAAGATGAAGCTTTATCAAACACAATGTAACTGTCTTAAAAGCAAATTACTGTACCATCGATGATCAAACAGGATAAGCATCCTTGAGTGAATCTGGAGGAATTTTAAATTGCTGGAGGTGCTTATAGATAATTTTATGTCACATGCAATTGATTATCTTTAGCAGCTCTGCTTTTTTTTTTTATCATAAACCCCTGCAACATCATAACCTGAGAGATACAATGTGTTTCAGTCAGAGATCACATGGATCTGGGGCATTTTTGTTCATGTGGGGAACACCAAGCAGCTCACTCCCTGAGAGAATAAGAAGTATTGTTGTAGCAATCTATTAAATTATTTATTGGTGTATTGCTTTGAAAAATCATCTTGTTTTGCTGTGCTTGTGCAAGAATACTCCTGTGCACTGAATCTGTGAGAATATTTATTTTTTTGTTCAACAGACACTTTTTCTGCACAGAGCTTGCTCTTTTGTTATGTAAACAAGAGTGAGACTCATACATTTTCTATGTCTGAATTGTGATAACTGACCAGCAAAATGAAAAATATACTGCACTAATCCAGCAAGCCTCCTCTGGCTGCTTTAAGTATGATAGCGTAGTCATCTTGGCTACGAGCTGATGTGATTATTGAGTGTTGATTTCATCCCAAAATAGTTAGATTCCTGTAAGATGTCTTCATATAGTGTAGTGTGTAGGACACAGCAGGGGGCTATTAGGTCATGTTTTTATCATATGGTAAAGCAGATCTAAGTTCAGATTGATTTTAGTAGTCTGCACTGCAATAGCACACAACACGCTAATGAGGAAATGGCCACAAGTGTATATGTGTTTCATAGCTCATAACACGGCATCATCAGCCACTCCTGGCAACTGATCATGGCCATGACATTCAGCACACAACCATAAAACCGCAAATCGTCGTTTTTAACACTTCGGTTTTTGTACAGATTTAATAAACGAGATACAACATGTTAATTTGTGAGCTTTAGAGGTGCTGGTAAGCAGAGCCAGGCTAATGTTAGCTGTTTCCCCCTGTTTCCAGTCTCTGTGCTAAGCTAACTTAGCTGCTGGCAGTAGCTTCATGTTTACCGTGACGTTACAGACATAGTGTTATCAATCTTCTCATCTACCACTATCGGCAAGAAAGCGAATAACCGTATTTCCCAAAATGTCGAACTAACCTATGCATTTAACAATTTATGGAGGATTTAAAGAGTATGGTTGTGTATGGTGGTTTCCATATTTTGATACAGATTACACTGTAGCCAGAGCTGAAGTTACAATTACCTTCCCGAACTCAACACACTGTGCTGTTTCTTCAGAATTGTAGTGCTAGAGCAAGCTAAAACATTGTCTCGGACCACCCTGAGGCAAAATAAATAATCTTAAACTTACTGATGGGAACATTATCTATTTATAAAGACTGGGATTCTGTTCTTTAGAAAGTTTTACTACCATACTACATACCATGATGTGGTAAACTATCTAATTTTCTGTATACACTATTGAGCTTAAATAAAATCAAGGATTTATGAATTGAAAGAAAGGCAAACCTTATTTAAAGCAATATTTAGAAATATGTTTTATGATACTGTAGGCTACAATATAAAATATGTTCCTGCTATCCATCTGAATAACATATCAAACATCCTTAGTTTTTCAGATCATTCAAGTTATAAGTTTTGAAGAGCTCATCCCTTTGGCGTCCTGCTGTTTATCTTGTGATGTCTTATGCCCTCACTCCTGCTAGTCTTTTGCAACTTGTCAAAATATCATTTTTGATATTAACTCAACTACATGTTTTTACAGACCACTGACAAGTTAAAATCTGGAAATAAAATGTGTTTAATTGCATCACAATCCAGACAAATGCAAGTGGCAGCCAACACCGTGGGTCTTTGCTGGTGCAGTGTGAGGAGAAAATTGGTCATTGTGAGAAGGGTATGCTGGATCTGACCCTGGCTACAACCAGACATGCAAGTGTGAAATCTAGTTGAAAGGTAAGCAGCTGATAAAGCTACATAACAAAGGCAATATCATCTCTCCCCCTTTCCAAAATTTCTTTTCAACCATCTTTCTCCTCCTTTCTTTGCATTCATAAGTTTTAATAAAATATCACTTTGTGATGCAGTTCATTGAAAAGCCTTTGGCACTTAAATATGTAATGTCTGAGAAACCAATTTGATTTGGCACAACACTGCTTAATTTATGTTTCTCTTTTTTTCTGTTGCTTAATGTGTACCAAGCAATTAGGTGCACATCACTCATGCCTGTTGGGTCTGTTACCATAGCTACAATACGATTGTGCAGACAATCATCCGGTCCTTGTTTCCTCCAATAGGGTCGCACGGCTGAAGCTGCAATATAAAGTAAAGATGCTCATTTTTCAGCAACACACTAGTAAGAATCAGAAACAGGTTTATGAGTACGAGAAAGTATTGCAGAGTGGCAGGCAGGGGACTGCGCCCAGTCATGGCGGACCACAGAAACAAGATCCGACGAGCCACACAGCAGGAGAGGAAGGTGAGAGAATCTACCATTTTGAAATTCAACTCCTCTTATTGTTCATTGAAAGAGTTTAGCGGAACAAAACAGTGACAGTAAACAAGATACGCCTTTGCATTCAAGCTTTGAATGCAAAAAGGGACCAGGAGGAACAAAAAGCAAGTGTCACTTTAAATGAAATGCATTAGTTGGATGAAAGCAGAAAGACAGCCTGCTTATACTTATAAATGTAGTCCGAGGCTGCTCGGGTCAAATTTAGTTTCACTTGGTGAGATCAAAGAATTCCAGCTGAGCTTTGCTTAAAAGGAAGATGTTCTTTTTATGTTACATATGATAGAACAGCTGGCAATGGGGGAAAAAATGTCAAAGCAGTTTTTTTGGTGTAAATGATCAGAATCTATCTTTTACGAATTTGCAAGTAGTTATACAGATGTGGCCTCAATCACGTAGAGCTCCAAATCCCATCAATAAGAACATCTGAGGAAAAGATGCGTTCAGGGACAATCGTGGAGGAGCTTTGAGGCCAGGCTTGTTGAAATCAAAGGCCTGAGAGCTGAAATCATTTTTGCAGGCTATATATCATTCTGAGAAAAATAAATGTGGTCAGTTAATCTGCGGCTTGGAAAAGGACACCAGCCAATGCAGCATGTTCAAGCTGCCCCCCTACTGGGCGGCCCATGAGCCTGTCGATATGGTGGTTTGATGTTGGATGGAAAATAAGAACCCCCCCCACAACAAACAGAGAGGGCTGGAACAGAGAGACTGGAACAGAGGAAGAGAGGGTAGAAAGGGAAGAACCATCGACAGATGGACTCTGTTGTGATTAAAGATGGCGGCAGTCTTCACTGCAGACTACGAAGGACTATACTCGATCCATAGAAAAGCGGTGGGAGTAGTCTGCGATTCAACACAACAAAACCGAGAACCACACAGTAAGGTAAACCAGCAAGTATGATGTCTGCTTTTGGATCTTTTGGATGAAATCTACGGTTACCAGTAACTTTCCATTGTATTGTTTATCGTTCTACTATGTTATCGTTTTTCATGTCAGTGCCATACTGGTTCTGTTGTGTCCTGCCTCTCATCAAAACCGAAGCACATCATTTGATTTGACCAGTGAATGTGCATCCCATGACCAGACTACTGAAGACCCCGATAGACTGAACGCTTAAATTAGTTTGAATTTATCCAAGCCAGCAGATGTCTGACAATGTACTTTCGCCGTTTGGTACATGGTTACAGATGTATGTCTTTGGTATTATATCACCATAGGATATATGGGCCTTTTTAATATGATTTTTTCCCTTCTTGTGGGAATATGGTGCTCTGTGAGCTAGAATATCCATCAAAATAAACTCAAGTCTGCAAATTGCTCAATCCTCTGTGCCTAATCCAGTCCAAGGCTTGTTAGTCATGATATATTCAGCCAGGACAAAGGACATCAGCAGGACTCCAGAATACATTTTCTGACAGTCTTTTGATATTACTCTTTGGATCATTTTCAGAACTTAAAACAAACATCGAATGCCTTTAATATGCCTGACACACTTTTATTAGAACCCTCTTATCTAAATAACTTTAATCTTATCTTGATTTAGTCCATAAGCTCTGTATGTTTTCCATTTTTAGTTTTGAGGTCTCTGAAAGATGTTTGCTGTTTCTTTTGTTTTTCTTAACTTTCAGTGAATTATTTGAAGACAGCCAATTTGAAAAATAGAAATCTCTATTGTGTGCACTCAGAATGGGAGCATTCATTTAAACGCCTTAATGGTCTTTTGTTCATTAGAGAGTCTTCAACAGAGATAAGCCTATTTCAGCCAAGGCCTACTAGGGAGTCTAAATCCACACTGACAGGTGGAACAAAAGACCACTGAAAGGACTGAATTGGGAAACATGAAGTTGTCCTCTGGTAACACTTAACTGCAGCGGCATGTTTAAGAATTCGAACATATTTGAAAACATCAGTATAATTCCTAATAAGAAACTGTGTAATCATTCACTCATTTGAGTTCATCTTTCTTTAGGAGCCATGATTATTATAACTCTTTTTAAAAGCTACAAACTGCAGAATTTGCATTTTTCTTTTTTCTTTCTGTAATCAAAAATTAATATCACTGATCAGTAAACACATAAAAAAAATACTACTTTTACATAAACTTAGCTGATTTAATCAATAAGCCGGTCTGGTTCATGCAGTCACAGAGCTGAACAGAGAAACGTCTTCTATTGTTCTTCTGCCTGCTGAGCAGCTCCACTGGGCCAGTTGCTTAAGGGCTTCTTGTTTGTAGTTGGTGAGTAAGGGAAGAGTATTTTATATTCACCCTCCACACCCAGGCGTTTCTAGCTGTTAAATTTACCAACCTTCTGGTCACACAACTTCTTGCCTTAATGAAACCTTTCATTATTGCAGTTTACTGTAAAAATATTTGTGTAGGTGGTTTTTAAATAGGATGCCAATAGAAATCAAAATGTATTATCATTCGATATTGTGATACAAAGGGAAAAAAGTCTGTCTTAAAATTTTCAATTCTGGTCCAATATGTTTTTCTTTAGTAGTCAAAAATGACCACAAATGACATTTGATCATAAGCTGTTATTATAAATCAAGTCTGTGTGCTCACAGCTGTATCTGAACTGAAAAGGCTATTTATGATCATCCTGGTAGATCAGTGATATAAAATACATGCCATGTACAAGATCCACTATACCCTTGGTTTTACATGGCTGGGGACCTATATGGATAGCATTCCCTCTTTAGTTAATGATCAAAAAAGAAAAAATGAAAAGTAAAATATGTCAGTGTGGTCCAATTTTGAACTAAAACAAAGAAGTGAGTGACTCATGAGTAGTAGTTCAAGGTGTTGCATCCATGGAGTTCAGTAGATGTCCTGCAGTCTACATATAAAATATTACATGTGAGTGGGTATGGAGTGCTTTAAAAATGAAATTCCACACAGTTTAATGTATATACATATTTTTCTGCTGTATTTATATCATTAGTGATGCAGCCTTGAACCAGACCAGGCACCAGACACTGCTTTTGACTGGTCCCAGCTTTGGTTGATGAGCGTTTTCTAATGTGTAGTCACATCGGGCATCTTGAGCCGCACCCGTTTTGAGGCTGTGTTTATAGTTTATGTAGTTTTCATGGCCCTCCTCTTTTGATTACCTGAGAAACTGTAGCTGCTGATGAGAGACGGGTCTGAAGCCCCTTTTTGGCTCATGTGTCTGCAGCATTCATTCAGGTGTGCTCCTTTTCTCTTGTTTCTCTTCGTCAGTACTGCCCTCCATTTGATCATGCCAGGTTCTGACCAGCGTTTTGATGTTTAAAACAGCACTGCTGGTAATTCAGCGTTGCTCTAGCTAGCAGAAAAGCTGGGACAGGCTACAGAAGGTGCTGTGTAAACCTTAACTTGATATATGATTTTCCTGTCAGGTGACTCTTCCACCTACACTCTCTTCCATGTCAACTTGTAAAACTGAAGCCAGGGTGGTTTATGCACTGCCACATTTCTCACATGGATCACAATCTTTAATTAGCCCTATCATATTACCTTTGGCTGCTGAGGCTTCATGATGGGTCCAGACACCTGGAAGTAATGGATGATTCTCAGAGCTCTAAATTGTGAACAGTGGGACTTCATGAGTCATGTCTCACCAGATGTTAAGTCTAAAGTAGTGGTATTAAGCTGTATATTTTGTCTCCATCAGTATGCCTTCTGTGTTGTTAAATAGAAATTGTACTCTCATGCAAGAAAATGATCCTTGGTGTTGTCCCAGGTTTGATTCTGTCTAGATTTATGTTTGTTTTTAACAGCAACATGGTGTTGCCGCATGGTGTTGCAAATGGGATAGAGAAAAGAAAACATTTTGTATCCAATAAATCATTATATTCAGAAAGGCACTGTTGGAAAATCTGTTTCAGTAGAGGTCACAATGCTGCTTTATCAGTTTATGGCATAAAAAGATTTGGGTGCTTGACCTATTTTACTGGTATCATGATAAAACTTTATCCACACATGAAATAAATCCTTATTGAAGAATTTAGAGTACATTATCAATGTTGGTATCTGACAATTAAATCTCTAAAATATTGCAAAAATAAAATCATACCTCTATACTCCCTGTTTTTCTTCTGCCAAGTTTAAAGCAGACTTAACAAATATTTCTTCTTCTTCAGGAACAAATGGATGGCAAAGACAAACTATTATGGCGACATTCTACTTTGGCCAGGCCTTCTCGTGTCAAGGTGACGAGAGGGATGTTACGCTTACTGCAGCCCAATGTGTTAAATAACCGTGCAATGGAATCCTCAATAAATGGATGTACTGCTGGAGGATGTGTGAGGAAGACCATCAAACTCAAGGTAAAACATGTTGATTTGCATGTAACTTAGTATTTTTTCCATCATCATCTTCATATGAACCATTTACAAAATGTAAAACACAAAGAGCCAGTGCATGTACACACACACACACAGGCACAGACAGAACATTTCTATTTTTTCTTGTAAACCACTAAACCAAAAGTATTTGGTTCATCTTTAGCTTTCAACCCCTTTGCAAGTGGAAGACAGTAGCTCCCTCTTCATCACTTGCAGCAGTGGTCTGTTGATGGTGACACAGTGACACCCAGTTTGACTATCAAAATGAATGTTCAGTGAGAGGACTGTCCTGCCAGAGCTCTTTTAATAAATAATGCATTTTAACTTCTGAGCACCAATTAAAATGCATGACGTGTGTTGGAATTGGTGAAATGTTGTATGCCCAAAGACAATTTGCACATTGTAACAACCATTTCTTAAATAAATTTTATCAGACCTGCATTTTCTTTTGCCTTGAAAATGAAGTAGGCTTATTTTACACAGTTTCACCCACAACCTTTAAGCCTTGAGTGTTTCAGTAAAATACAGCGATGAGCTGTGAATAGGACCGAGGAGGTTTTGTGTCTATCATAAAACCAGAGATTGGGTTGATCAGCAGACTGTAAACTGTCAACCATGTTGGTGGCAGAGACAAAGGGTCACATCCTCAGTCCTAAGTCTCTTTTTTACGTTTTTTAATAGTTAAACTTTTGTCATAATGGAACACTGTCCAGAAATCAACAGGGGAGTGTAAATAAATCAGTGGCTGGAAGTCATGGATGATGATGCGATATGTTTCAGAGGGCCATCACATCTTCATTCTTTTCTAGTGGAAGAAATCCTGACCTTTGACATCTATGACGTGAGAACACTGAAGTAGATGAGAAAAGATCATACAGTAGATGGTCAGAGAAAACAACTGACGCCATGAAGAAAAACTGACTATTTGAGTATCGGGATGCTTAAATTGTTGCAGCCCAAAATCAATTTTGCCTCGAGGAAGCTGAAGTGTGTTGGGTCTTTTTCATGTTTTATCTAGCTGGCATAAATATTGTAAGCACTGTGTACACCGCACACTTTAAGAGGTTTCTAGGTTTGAGCAGGTAATTCAGGTGATTGAGTGTGAAATATATATTCCTTCTCTTTCTCGCGCTCCCAAATGGTTTGATGTAATTACATAATCAAATGCGTTTGTTTTTATGGGGTTCCATCAACCTTTCATCTTAGACTTAGTAAAACTGTGTGACTGCTCAGTGATTGCTTGGCATGAAAGCATGGAAACTGACAACAGCCTTTATTGCTGCATTTGGTCTATCCTTTAGTCTTTGTACTGTAAAGTCATAAAGGAATGACACGATCAAGTGTGTCTAACAGTGTAGATAAAATGTAGTGCAATGTTCTGTTGAGTTGAAATAGTGTTGCATTGAATATCTTGTTTCAAAGCATCACTTGTTACAACATATAAGAGCTTTGTGTGCCAGCTTTGTGACATATTTTCAGCCCAAACAGTGAAAATAAAGATTTAAATTTTGTCTAATGGTGCAAAGTGGCATGTTGATGGCTGTTTGTAACACTGCAGTGTTTATACAGAAGATGTATGTCACTGCTTAGTTTGGTTTTCACCATAGATGTATTGGTTTTATTCATAAACACACCAAAACATGAACAAATATATCTCCAAGGCTGTTACAAAACTTTGGGCAGCATTAGGAGCTGGGAAACATATCATTAAGACAGAGGAATGCTGCAAGTAATTGCAAATTATTGTTACATTGAATTCAAGTGTTTGAGTTTGAGCGGTCATGTCACCGGTAAATATGACACATAAATTAGACCAATGAAAGTGTCACTAATATATTGGAAACCAGACATGAAATTCACTGTTTGCATATTGCATATAAGCCTGAAAATGTTGTTAATTACAACGACATTATGCATGTTGTGAAAGAGACTGCCAGTTGCCCATTATGTGTTGAAGTAAAATATCATAACTCATAAACTCAGGTGTCATGGAGTTTCCCTAAGTTTACCACTGGTATTTACGGCGTTCTCTATAGTGAAACTTCCTGGTGGTAAAATTCATGACAAAGGCCGCCTGAATGCACCACCTAGCAGGAAAGATAAAACATGATAAGCTGATTGAACTGATCAAAGCACCCTCAGCCCATGTAACACATGGAAACCAATCAGTGAAGTCATCTGGTGCAGTCTTTCCGTTGGAATGAAAACCTGCAGACTTTCTGCCTCCAAAGCACATTGTTGTCCAACCTGCTCTATAAACACTTTTCACTTTTGCAACACTCAAACAGCAAATATGCACCTTATATTTGTCATTATGTTTTGTCTGAAAAGGGCCCCAAACACGGGGTAGAGCTATTGTTAACACTGTAATGCCAGGGCAGATGGGACCTTTAAAGGGGCACTAAGCTGATTTTACACATTCAGTTCAGTTAACGCATCACAGACTACTACTCAGCCTGATAAAACAGTTATACTATGTCTTCTGTGGCTCTAGAAGGAGCTTTCTAAAGTCTGAAAAAATAACTAATATAATAACTAATATCATAGTGATGTCATCATCTCAGTTTAGGCGTGGAGACTACTACAACTAGATTTGTAATGGAAAGCCTGCATTACACACTGGGAATGATTTTTATCTAATGAACAGCGCGCTATTGAGTTGCATTATGGGAAATGTAGGACCCAGCATTTTTGGAGCTTGACCCATACTAGGGATTAAAAATCAGGCCAGCTCTGCCTCTGCTGCATCAATTTTGTCCTCCAAGTCCACCAAATTTATGGAAATGCCATACTAAATCGCTGGAGTACACCTTTATTGTTATGTGGGCTGTAGAGCTGACTCAATCAATCATCTTTATCATTTATATACAGCATAAACAATATACACACAATAAAACCTATATGTACTTAATTGTGATCCATATAGAATTCTTACAATGATATTGAAATTATTATGATATTTTTATTGATTTCTTCCCCCTATTGAGGTTATTGGTATGAATTAGGTTAATAAAAAGATCAGCCGATATGCCATACTGTTTTCTTTTGTTGTAAAATACCAAATATATTTCTAATGTTGAGCCATCAGTGGATTGTAAGGTAGGGAATACTACAACCTCCTTTTCAAGATATTTGTTTTAATTCTTGAGAGAGAGGGAGACAAAAAAAAAAAAAAAAAATCAGTGTACCACATGTACCAAAACTAAATACTAGTAGTTTGAGTAGTGAACGGGCGAGGCGCTGTGCATCATCTGCTGGGTAGCACTAGCCTCAGCCCCGCACACAGACAGTGAGAGAGAGCCAGCCATGGAGAGGTGGAGAGCGGGCTGTTTTCTTTGTTATTTTTAAAGTCTTGCAATTCGCAGCTATGACAGTGTTCGCGGTGACTTGTGCAGGTCCAAATGCCCGATGCACTCGAAAGCAGCAAGAAGATTTCCACCGGTTAAGTATATGTCACTTTTTTCTCTCCCAGCTCTGGGATTGGGATTGCGGTAGTCGGGAGATACTGTATGTGCCATCGCTTTGCTGGTTGTAAATCTATTCGGAAATTGGTGTGGGATTCCCTCTGTGTCCTCTGAAGGTAGGGGGAATGTCTGCGGTCGTCATGTTGTTCGTTTAGTTTAGCAGCTGTTAGCGGAGACAGTGCAGATATTAATAGGTGAATAGTGTGACAAAGTTGTGCACTTGTCGGTCGGCTGCTGAAAGGCCTGGCTATGTGTGTGTGTGTGTATATGTATGTATGAATGTATGTGTATGTGTGTGTACGGAGTTTGTTTCTGGCTCCCCTCCCCCACTCGCCTCTGCTGTTCTGCTCGTTCTGGAGAGGCCAAGACATGAATGTGATGAGAGGCTCACTTCAGAGGAACAAACGGATACAGTTTCAGAAAAAAAAAAAAAAGAACGGGACATTTCTCTGACCGGCTGAAATCACGCCTAAACCTCTCTTAAATATTCCTGTCAGGCCACACACCTGTGACCGCAGAACCGTTCATTTAAATATCAATGCGCTAACCGAACATCTCGCGTGCCGATGCATCATTACACGCAGGTAGCAAGATGACTGCTGGTTTGACTATGAGATTAATTCCTTGGCATTGATACTAAAGCATTGTTAAACTAGGCATGAAATGTGCTTGTATTAAAGCTGGCCACATTTTCTGGTTGTCGTTGTCACTCCGGCACACCTGGCCTTGTGCACACAAAGTGCACGTGCTGCTCACACTTCAGGAATTGTGCAGAGAAAAAGGCCCTGTTGCCAATTCTGTCTTTGTTCAATCAAGATAATGATTTGTATCTGCATTGGACAAGGCAGAGAGTGGGCGTGCCCTAAAGGGAACGTGATGGCAACCATTAAAAGATGTTTCATTTGGAAATCACAGCTAGAGTAAACCTAGCTGTCAGCCTTTTTGAAATTACAAATCTACTTTTTTCCAGATGTATTTCAACCATTAGAGTTAACAAGTGCACAGAGCTATAAATAGTAAAGTAATTTAGATCCAACATGTAACTATTTGTGTTTTGATTGGTCAGAGCCATTACTGATCACCATGATTTTGTCCTGCCCGCAGCAAAATTGTCTCTTTTTTCTAAGCTGGGGTTAGGAAATCAGAACTAAAAGGGTTACTGACACTGTATCTGGGAAGCTTAATCATAACCTGTATGTACAGTCAGTAGAGGTGGAGATATAGGCACTGCTGTGTCTTTGCTCAGCAAGAAAGCTCAGGGACAATACATGAGGACCAGGATGTGTCCTTGAACAAGACATTCAATCCCTAAAACCATTAGGTGTGCTATTCTGCAGCTGACCCAGCACTCTGATAGCAGGGGAATGAAATGAGGAGAGAATATGACACGAGGATCAATAAAGTATCATTTGCAGTACTGCTCATATCAGCTAATAGTAGAGAGACTAAGGCTGCTTCATTATCGAGTTCATACTGTAATCCTCAAGTGAATTTATCATTGTGATGATACACTAATACTAATTTAGATGGAACTGGAGTATCTCTGTAAAGTAATGATATGCTTATGCAAATCAATCGGAGGATATTACTGCAAACTACATTAACACCACCATATTACTACTGCCTAGCAGAAAGCTGCCTTCAAGGCCAGACAGCACTGAAGCCACGACTCTTGGCCTGGATTACCACAACACTGCCACATACCTCTGAATGTGACTCAGTATGGCACAATCATAGACTATCAAACCACATTATAAGTCTAATGACTTCAGTTTTCTATTTCTGCTTAGGTTTGCAGATGTTGTGCAGAATATGCAGTCACAGATCAAGTGCATGAAAGTTTTCTGTATTCTTGAATTATTGCTTTTTGAGTTGATTTAATCACCAATTTCCACAGTTATTCTATTATAATGATTTCCTGATTCCAATGCAAGTCCACTGCACTGTAGTTGCCAAAGAATGTAATAATATGTTTCTCATATTAGAGTGTAAACAGCTGACATCACCAGCCTACTGTACAAAACGTGCTGCATTTAAAGGTGAACCAGAAGCTAGTTTCTGGTTTTAGAGCTTTACAGTAGCTTGTCTCACATCTACAAATCCCCTGGATTTCTGCAGAATTTGCATTAATTTTAATGTTCAGCTGGAAACTGGCCACATGAGTGTTTCATGAAAATCTGATAAAACTGCAAGCTGTGCAAAATTATAAAAATTCCCCAAGAGGTACTAGTCCTCTTCTAACCGGGCGAATGGCCATTATGGCACATCATCGATCGACCTTTTTTCAGCACTACATCTGTTAATATGAATTCACTTGTACTTGGTATCAAGAAATTGCTGCATAGAATGTTTTTTTGTTTTTTTTGGCATTAACCTGAGAATGATTATTAGAATATCTTCTCATAGTAGTGCCCTGTCAAGGCTAGCACTACTCTACCTTTCAATGATGTGATGAAGCTGCGTCTCATTATATATTTTTCCTCCTTGCAGGAGCTTTTTTGCAGTGGCATAAGTAGAGGTCTGGATCTAATAGTTGTGCAGTGCAGGCTCTACGGGGACGTGGTATATGGATGCTGGGACTATGAGCATAAGCGAAAAACGGGGCTACTTAGCAGACCTGGGAGGCAGCTTCACTGAGGATGCTCCCAGACCTCCAGTCCCAGGGGAAGAGGGTGAGCTGGTGTGCAGTGATGGACGCCAGTACAGCAACCTCGGCTTCTCTTCCAAGAATGAGAGCGTCAAATGCGAGGCGTCTGTGGCTACACCAAGGCGACCTGACTTGGACCTGGGTTATGAGCCGGAGGGAAGTGCTTCCCCTACACCACCCTACTTAAAGTG
The DNA here is from genome assembly GCA_005408345.1 of Macquaria australasica. Taxonomy (NCBI): domain Eukaryota; kingdom Metazoa; phylum Chordata; class Actinopteri; order Centrarchiformes; family Percichthyidae; genus Macquaria; species Macquaria australasica. The sequence continues at coordinate 4,179,737 of SEMN01000003.1, read as the reverse complement.
GGCAGAATCTCTTCACTCCCTCCTGGATGACCAAGATGGCATCCATCTGTTTAGGACGTTCCTCAAGCAGGAGGAGTGTGCAGATATGTTGGACTTCTGGTTTGCATGCAGTGGCTTCCGCAAACTTGAAGCTAATGAGGGTAACGAGGAGAAGAAGGTAAAACTGGCTAAAGCTATCTATAAGAAATACATCCTGGACAACAATGGGATTGTTTCCAGACAGATCAAACCAGCTACCAAGTCCTTCATCAAAGACTGCGTCATGAAGCTTCACATTGATCCTGCAATGTTCGACCAGGCTCAGACTGAGATACAGACTATGATGGAGGACAACACCTATCCTTTATTTCTGAAGTCTGACATATATTTGGAATATACACGGACAGGAGGAGAGAGCCCTAAGCTGTACAGCGATCAGAGCTGTGTTCCTGGGAATGGGAAGGGGCTGTCTGGTTATTTACCCACTTTGAACGAAGATGAGGAATGGAGATGTGACCACAAGCCAGAGGAGCAGCCCGATTGTGACCCCACACCGAGCAACCGGCTTACTCAGAAGCTTCTAATGGAGACGGCACCACAGCGTGTTGCCAACAGCGCGAGATTCCAGGACAGTCACGAGTACAGGTAAATCCTCCCAGCAATCTAGAAAGCTTCACTTCAGCTCTAACTACACAGCTTTTCTCTGCAAACTGCTGAATTAGAAATAAACCTGAAACCCCACAATACCATGAACGCTGCTTGAAGTTTGAAATGAAAACAGAGTCTCAGTGTAGCTGAGATAAGAGGAAGATGGTGTATTTACACCTATGGTGGTGAGGAAATGTCAGAGGCTGCAGAAGTTAACTTTTTGTTAGAAGGTTGAAGTAGCGTTCTTCGTTTTTCTTGTGCAGGTACTGTGGGAATCAAGTTTTCCCATTGGACAGAGTTTTGCAGCGAAAGAGTTCAACATGATTTTGTTTAAGGAGGAGCTTTCCGAAATCTCTTATCCTGGAAACTGGATCAGTTTGCCTTGCTCTTCCTCCTCTTCTTTTTAATATTAAGTCTGAATTTATGGGAAAACAGTTTAGAATGATTAGTCAAACATAATACATTTTTTTATGGAAAAATAGAGATCCCAAACTTGTTTTATAATGTCGACTAGTCACGGCCATGGATATTGATTTGATTTTTAAGCCACAAAGATTATGATTGTCAAACACATTTAAAAAAGAAAAACATTGCTGCAATGAAATATTGAGTACACCTGCTTCTTGACCTTATCTGTTTACATTAAAATGCCCATCTGCTGTGAACTTCCTATTGCACTATATAAAAGACAAAGACAATGTTCTCCTTAAAGATAGAAGAAATGTGTTATGTTTTATACTCTGAAATCAGATCAATACAAAAGTAATGTTTTGTTTTTCCTAAAGTGAAGCAGAACACGCAACTCGATACTCAGGTTCAGTCGAGCAAATAGCTCGACCTATCAATACAAGTGGGTAGGCTAGAAAGTTTATGATTTCTTTGGACTTTTTTGCTGCAGTGCAAGGGGTTACACTGTGTCAGCCAGCTATGTGTGTGCAACAACAGCATTAAAATAATTGCCTCTCAGCTTTGAAATGCTTATCGTTCTTAATGTAAGAGGTCAAAGTAGATTCACCCAGATGTTATAATCTGTGTAATGCCAAATCTGCTGATGGCCTGCTGATTGATGCTGAAAAACATTAGCTTTTAGTGAGTTTGATGCGTGTAGATGCATAATTAGAGGGCTGTACTCATAAAATTCAATGTTCAGTTGTTTTTTGTTTCAGTGCCAAAATGGTGAGGGTAATTACAGCTGCTCAAAGACCAGTGTCTATCCCACTCTTTGTTTGTTTCTTCTCCTTTGATGACAGAGTTGTCTGCATTTTGTGGCTGTTCGTGATTCTTGAAGATCCAGTTAGTCTTTTTACCCACTGTTGGTTCTTTGCATAATTTACACCTTTGCTGACTTTGGCAGGACAGACTATTTAAAGTAATACATTGTGTTAAGAACAAAAAAACTTTGTTTATTTTTATTTTTTTCATTTGAATGTAGTATAATATATGAAGCTGAAACTCAAACAGAAGCATTTAGTCATGTTGACCTTTTCATCTTTGAGATAATTTTCCGTATAATTAACCAGTTGAATTCACCCTCTCGTCTTTCTTTTAGTTATTTTATGTCATAATGTTGTAAAGTGATGTTTGACAACACTTTGATACTGAGTAATGATCTCTGTTCATCAGAGACGAGGTGTAGGGCTACACAATTAATGTTTTGTATTTCCACAAATTATAATCCTGTAATGTAATAATATTGACTACGTTTGAATAATCACAACCTTTGAATGTGCAGCTTGCACCATGTGACCAAAGTGTTGATAGGATGTTGATAGATGATAGGAACATACTGAGAAGCAAAGTGGAGAAGCTTGCCAAGCCTTTTTCATGGAAGACATTTTAACACGGCACAGTAGGCAAAGCACAGGTGTAGATAATAAAATTAACGATGGTTGGGTCCTGTTCCTGTGCATGCATACTGGCTCACTGTCACACTCTGATGACACTCGAATATATAACGGAACCTATATAACGGACCTTTGATAACAGCTCCAGATATATTATTGTAAAAAGTATCTGTAGCTTGAATAAGGTCCACAGTAAGAGTGAGATTGTGTGAGGGAAAACCATACTTGTTTAAGGGGTTCATGTGTTGCTGATTGTACTGGCTGTTTGGACTGTTATGGGCATCTGAGTCATATGTTGTACTTTGAATCTGTCTAAAGCTGGGCAGACACTGTGTTTTTATTTATTTATTTTTTACATTTTACATTTAACTAACACTACACATTTTTATCAGCCTTTCTGGACGGACAGAATCTGTGAATTTTATGCTCACACTGTACGGATGAATTGACCGGCTGCAACGTGGCTGCAAACGCTGAACGTAAAAACAGATGCCCTGGTTGGTTTTGCCCAGTGACAATTTCAATAAAGTTTATTCAAACAAGCCGCAGATGTCTGGAAGACGCAGGCTATGGTCTGTCTGTTCTGCAGTGAAGTTAAGTTTTATATCACAGTAGTCTCAAGACTACAGTTTTAGCCACATGTAAAATACTACTAGGATAATATTAAAACAATCTCACTACAGTTTGTAATGGATCTTTTGACAGCAGCCATGTCGGAAATCAGACCATGGAACTGCTCAAACTGCAAGACAGCCGACAGAAATTTCTGAAATCATGGCGGAAATCCATTCGATCAGGGAAATTAATGTCGTGACCCCCCTCAAACTGCACCTCAATGACAACCGATCTGGCAAAAATTCTAAAATGAGTTGGGGGCAACCAGTTCAGGGCTAACATTGGGCTTAATCTGTACAGTGTCTTCCCAGCTTAATACACAGCAGCCAGTAGAATTACAGAGAGAACTGACACTCTAAAGGCTCAGAGTAATCAGACTGTGGAAGCTTGTTTACTCTACATACTTGTGATCCTCCAGCTTAAGAAATTTTAATCACGTTAAACAGATGAAAAGTGGCTTTGCATTAGTTACATGCTTATGATTTAAGTGTCTTTTTCAAATGAAAGTGTAACAATGAAAGCTCAAATAAAAACATAAGTAATTTATCACTAAAAAGCTAAAGCTTATTATGTAATAAGGTTACATCTTCAACAGAGGATTAAGGCCACGTGCACTAAAACATGTCAAATAACAACGTGTTAGGTGTCATCAATGAAAGGTTGCAAGGAACAAAATGTGCTGTTGCAAACTAAACCCAACAGGGGGATTTAAGATGGTAGAGCGATTGCAGCTCTTGTTTAGTTTGCAATAATGTTGGTCCTCAACAGAATAATTGAAAATCACTGTCCGACACTACGGAAACTTTCCCGTATTTGACCTCTACTGCTGCAGCTCCAGTGTTATGAGAAGGGACAGGAATTCACGTCAGCTGACAGACAGGCAATACCTTCCAGATAAGACCCTCTCTGTGAGTAAAACACTGGACACAGTGCAGCACAAGCAGCGGAGACAACGTGTTTGACCAGTTAAAATATCACATCAACAGGGCAGCTGCAGACTTCTGCTACTTTTTTAGTTTCTTTCTATGGTCTAGTCTCGTGTCTCATTACCTTCTCCAGTGTTGGCATGCACTTTTATGGTTGATATCTGCAAGTACTTGTTTGTGTTTGATTTTTATTTGGAAAACATAACCAAAGGCAATTTCGTTGGAGATCAGTGTTTGCTTGAAATCTCTTCTTGCTTGAGTTTTAATTAGTGAGTGAAATACAGTTTTGAGTTTTATTTTCACATCATTATTTCAGCAATCAAGCATTTGGCTGGAATTACAGAAAGACATGCTTCATTTTTAAATAGCCTTTTAGCAGCACCCGTCGGGTTTTTTCGAAACTAAATTTTACATCATTTGTGTCTGATCTCTTCAGAGACGGGCAACAAAAGACATTAAACAGTCTTTCAGATCAGCTTTAAAAAAATCAAATGACTTGAAAGAGAATGACCTATACATTCATTAATGTTTGGGGAGATTTTTTGAAATGAACAGCTCAGTTTTGTTCTCATTCAAGCACTTCAAAGGCAAGACTTCATCTCCTTTGTAATTTTAATGAAAGTTATTTCCTTTGAGGGATCTTTTGAGGGTCCTAAAAATCTGCATGCTGGAATAAAGTTGAGAAAAACATGGAATAACAATATGGATGAACAACTGTGCTACTGCTCAATGTTTCTCTCAAGTAGACATTATGTGTCATGTCTAAAATAAAGGTCCTGTATTCAGTTATTGGAGTTGGACCGTATCAGTAAAAGGTTTGGAGTCTAACCTTTTTTTTTTTAGAAAGGGAAATAATATATTTTCTTTTTTATGTGAGATTTCTTGGCATTTGCATTCATCTAACATGAGAGGGAGACAGGCAGGATAGAGGAAGAGACAAGGGAATGGCATGTGGGAGTTTTGATTACACGTGGAGGTCAACTTAGGACACCAGTGTCTTTCAGAAATGCATAAAACATGTTTGACAAAACACTGCTATTTCTTAAACACTTGAAATTCTATTTATTACAAGTTAATGAAATGAAATCCACATAGATGTGGCCAACAAAATACAATGTGTGAACAATTTCTCCAAATATAGAAAGCAATAAATGGAGAGTTTCTATGGAATAGTAGTACTGTATGGCCTTCCTGCCTGGAGAGATTTGTGATCAGGCTCAGGTGATGATGGGAAACCTGGTGTTTTTATTGTGTCTTTTATTGCTGTATTATTTTTTTAGCAGTTGGAATTAAAAAGTGTAAGCACAATATTGTTTTATATGTTTATAAGTGTGATATTATGCAAAAATAAGGATTAGTCTAATAAAACAAGAAACATGATACAGAGTCAGTGCAGATGAAAATCCAACCATTTTCAAATGAATGTCTGGTGAATTTATATGTACTGTACTGGCGTTAGCATTTATTTGTGGTTATGAGAAATTGATGTTTCTAAAATGGCTTGGCAGCTGTGAGCAGTGTTGCAGAACAGTTTTGCTCCAGGAATCATTTCATCAAATAATTAGATTTTTTTATTTCTTTCCCTTGTCATTTCCTTTCATTTCTCATCATCAGAAATGTAGCCACGTATAATCACAAGTTAAAAGCTAATTTTCTGTAGACTGCACTTTTTATTTGTCCCAACTCTTCACCAACCTGGCGCCATAATTATTCACTGTTGTTGAATGTAGATGCTAATGAAAATCGGTTGGTCACAAAGGTTTCATTTTGAACTCTGGGTGCTTCTGTATTCCAAATGGAGAAAGCTCGGGATAAATGCTTCAGGGAATTCCAATTTGAATAAAAAGAGATGATGCCTAACATCTTTAATTCATGTGTACAAAGCCCTGTAAGAAGTGTGTTAAGCAAATTCAATGACTGAGAATGTAAATGGTGTTTCCATATATCTGTGGACGCTCTTGAAGAATATGCATCATAATAAGACCTGCAGTTATCCTCCGCCATTCAATACTCCAGTATGAAATATGGTGTGTACACAAAGCCTGTTGAAATACTATAAAATACGGTGTTGATAGCAAATATACTCACTCAGGCTGTAGGTTTGTTTGGATTACGCCAAACAGAAGCAAGAGGAGTTTCAGGAAGCGGCAGAGTCAGAAAGGTTGTCAAATTGTAGGCAATGGACTATCTGGAGCTTGGGAATGAGGTGGTGTGCACATTTTAAATGAGTAGCTGGACTGGCTACATTGAAAAATCTACTTATCAGCGCTCCCTGGTCAACAAACTGGCATTTCTATACTGCCATTTTTTGTTACTTATCGACCAATATATACACTGATACGATAAATCTGCAATAAGCTGATATCGGCTTATATACAATTTAATACTGCCTACACACACTATGGTGACAGAAGCTAAATGCTGTATTTAATTTTCATTTTATGTCCATCAGAATGTGCACCGTCTTTGTTTATAAATGCATTTTTACGAGCATGTCTATCACCTCATGGTCTATTATGGTAAAAAAAAAAAAAGGCATAATCTCAGAATTTCCTGTATTTCTTCTTGTTTCCAGGCATGCACCAAGTCGGGAGCCCATCAACCCGTACTACGTCAACACTGGTTATGCTATGGCTCCAGCTGCAAGCGCCAACGATAGTGAGCAGCAGAGTATGTCCAGCGACGCAGACACACTTTCCCTTACCGACAGCAGTGTGTATGTATTTTCTCATCACACACACACATTTAAACACACACATTTCATGCATAAAGTTGTTATACCAGGTCATAAAGGCTATGCCAGGCTATATTTTTAGCTGGAACACAAGAATTTTATCATCAAAATTAAAGACAGAACCCAATACTATACTATGTATTTCCAGTTGTTATTTAAAAGGAAGGCATGTCATATAAGTTGGCTTTGCTCGATGACAGAAAGAAGCTAGTTTTTAGCTGTACTCGAACTTAACAACAAGAGCAGCAACTAAAGTCCCATCTGCTCATTAGCCAAACCAGTAAAAGCTGTTAGAATCAATCTCTAATGCTAATTAGGAATCCTAAAACTCACTCTCAGCAGACATGAAACAATGTCTGATGAATGTACAGAAATGAAAATACTAACCTACTGACCTCTTTTCAAATGTGACACAAGAACTGGTTTGAAATGTTTCCAAAGTGATTCTGTATAGTCACTGTGCTTAATTTGAGGTGAACAAAGCAGAACGTCTTCTTTCACAGGTAACTTTGTTTGGGCACAAGCATGAGGCCAAAGGCAATGCTTCTTTTACCATCTGGGACCACTTGCACGCAGGACTTGTATTTCAGTTGAGTGTGCAGACCAGGCATGTGCTGGTGAAAAAGAATTTGAAAAAAATGATGTTTTCTAGGTACAGAGATGGCACGGGGGAATTATGCCAAAGAAACTTCAAAGCTTGCACAACTGGACAAAAATGTGTTTGAAGCTGAATGGATTAGAGGCTGTTATCAGCTAATTGGTCCAGAGCTTCCAGCACAGGAGAGTGTGAAACCCAGCATGGCCAGTACCACATGGAATTACAGACTTGTGTTAACACCTAACTATAATCTGCCAGACCACTTGTGGTGCAGGAGGGACACAATAAGCCTGTGAGAATGCCTGTCCTGCCGCACTGATTAATCAGGACTTACAAGGTGTTCGTTTCAGGCAAAAATGCAGCAGAAAGCTTTCAGCTTCAAAGCTGCCTGTGTTGTTTATTCATGAGGATGTTTTATGAAAATGTCTTTGTTGTTAATTCCAGAGATGGGGTTCCACCCTACAGATACCGCAAACAGCATCGCCGGGAGATGCACGAAAGTGCCAAAGCAAATGGGCGAGTGCCACTACCTCATATTCCAGTGAGTTATTCATGGGTGCTTTCCCGTCCCTCTCAGTTTCTGCCTCTACACCTCTCTTTAACTGTCTGTCTCTGCCTTATTTTTCTACACTTCACCATTGGAGATGTGCATATTTAAGCTCTGCTGTGTCGCAGGGCCTGTGATGGAGTATAAGAATAGGTGATGGTGAAAGAGAAGGCTGTCTAAATGCAGCTTGATGCTTTCCTAAGCTGTGTGTGCTGAAGCCTAGCAGACATGAATCCTCCCCTGTGACAGCCTGATGCCTCCCTCTGCAGCTTACGCTGTCTCTTGGTAGGAAAACCCCAACCCTAATTAGGCCTGGGAGTAAAGAGTCAAATTATAACTCCACACGTAGCATCCTATTAGGGATGCATGAATTGACTGTATAGTAGAGCACAAATCCCTAAAGCATAACTCTCACGTTTCCCTGCCCCAACAAATTAATGATGACTTCACTTCATGGGCAATAAGAAGATTGACGGGGCTTGTAGGTCATTTTTTTAAATGTCACTTTGTTTTCCAACCTTTTTTTTTTATATAAACTGGTTGCAAATCAGGAGTTAACAGCTTTGAATTGTCATAAATGCAGTGTAGTAACTTGTGCTGGCAGGAGAGGAAATAAATGTCTCTCATGTCCTTATTAAGGCAAGGCCAGGCAAGTTTATTTGTATAGCACATTTCATACACAAAGGCAAGTGCTTTACATAATGCAATAAAAACATACAAAAATAAAGAGTATAAAACATTAAAAGGAGATTGTCATTTTAAATTACAGTACATTTTTTATCCTCCTAGTTTGAAATTAAAAAAACAAAAAGGTTAGTATCAAGTCTAGGTTGAATTCTTTTGACTGTAGACACACTTATCAAATGGATACAGTTATGTTATCAAAGCTTGCAAAGTGATGTATTTGTGATGGGAAGTTTAGCTCCAACCTCTATTTCAAAATTACACAGAAGGCATGTCTCTGAGCCCTGATAGGATTTATAACAATGGTTAAGCATACATTCTCCATTGTGTGGGAAAATGAAAAAAACATCACTACGTTAGAAAGGATCAGCTTCAGTAGTATTCAGTGGTAAAGTCTTGTTGCAAGTTATTACAAATTTAAATGTATTATCACTTGACACTGTCTGCTTTTAATGTTTCCTGCTTGTGTTTTAGTCCCTTCATGGTCTCCACTGACAGGATGTAAGGGGTCAGGGTGCTAAAACTGCCCATACGGTGTTGACAGTAATGCAGCAGTGACAAAAATTCAGTGCTTACAGTTTGACATTTCTTCCCCCAGCGCACAAACCGGATTCCAAAGGATATACATGTGGAGCCGGAAAGGTTTGCTGCAGAGCTGATCAGCAGACTGGAGGGCGTACTAAAGGAGAGAGAGGCTCAAGAGAAGCTAGAGGAGCGACTGAAGAGGGTACGACTGGTATGTTCCCTTTTTTTTTTTTTGGAACCAGTGTTTACTGTTTAAAGCACAAGCAGATCCACTGTTTCGGTAATTTGGTTTAACACGTGTGAACAAGATGCATCTTTCAGGAGTTGTTGCAGAGGGTCACACTGGAGAGCACTGTCTGTAGACTAAATTACCTCTAACATAATACAATTGAGGCAGCACAGGGAAGGATAGGAACACACATGTTTTGACTCTCAGTTTTTGTCAGCGTGATTCTGAGCTGCTTTTACTCAGTAAAGTTACACCTTCATGTCGCATGAGGCACTGTAAGGATTATTACTGCCTCCATTTTAGCTTCTGGTGACACCAACTGAATAATATTAGTGGTCAGGGGAAAAAAGAAAATTGAAGTATCATGGATCCCTAAAGTAGAGGCAGTTTAGGGCTGCAACTAAAGATTATTTTTATTATCTGTTTAATCTGCCAATTATTATTATTTTTTTTAGATTAACGATTATATCATCATTAAAATGTCAGAAAATAGTGAAAAATGCCTGTTATAATCTTCAGAATTCTTATTTTATATGACCAACAGTACAAAAACCCAAAGATACTCAGTTTACTATCATATGTAACAAAGAAAAGCAGCAAAACGTTTGACATTTAACAAACTGGAATCAGAGAATGTTTGGCATTTTGCTTGAAAAATGACTGAAACAATTAATCCAATGTCAAAATAGTTGCACATTAATCAACTAATCAATTAATTGAGTAATAAACTTAGCTCTAGAGCAGTTTGTATTATATTGGAAACGTTTTTATTAAATATCACACTTAAATCTCCTTATATTTTTTGCATTCTCAGACTTTCAAAAGACACTATGTGACAAGCTCCCGGTTTAAGCTGTTTTCAGTGAACATGTTCTGGGTATGACTTTTTCTTTTTTTTTTCACCTGAAAAACTTTGATTTACTTCAGTAAAAGAATGATTAAATAAATGGTGATCACAGATAGTGTATTGAAAAGCAGACTGAATATTGAGCAGTATCAGTAATGCCCATTTCTGAGCCTGAAAGCGAGATGTGTGTGTCTGGCCGTTGGGCTTAAAGTTTTCAGTAACAAAGGAGACTTAAATCTGCCTGGCCTTAATGAAATTAATGAGGCTAGCCATTTGAATGGGGAATAAAAAAACACTATGAATCATTTGGAGAATTCCAGCCTTGGCCTGTCAGCGATCTGGCTTTGTCGATGAATCAGATGGAGCACCTGCACGCTCGGCCACTTGTAAGCCTGGAACAGTGTGCCGCCGCCTCTTTGATGTCACTTGAACGGTGATGAAATGGTTGCTGCTACCACAAATGAAATCTCCGTCAGTACACAGAGCCAAATATTAAGTCTCAAGGCAGACAATTTATGTGGTTTGGCCCTGAAAGGAGAGAAGCTGCCATCACACAGCTCAAGGTTTGCTTTATTAAACCTGGAGGCAAGCATTAAATGACTGCCTTCATCAAGTGATACTCTCTGCATCTAAAAAAGGAAATGTGAACTTAGGTTGTAGTTTTTTAAGCATAATATCAGAGGTATTAAAACCTACGTGGTTATAATGCATGAAGAATTTCTGTAGCATAAAATCTGATTCAAAAATCCTCCATCTGTTTAAAAATTGATCATTTTCATTTTATTGCTGTGAGGAAAAGGTCCACATGATCAGGATTCAGGAGGATGTGAGTAACTTATTGCCACAGCTCTGTCACACAGTCTGCTAAGAATGAAGTTATGGCTTCACTTGACGTCATTTTTTGGAACAATAGACCTTGTGGCCCAGCTATGCACTGAATAATTCACATAAACGAGCAGCAGCATGCTGGTCACAAAGTAAATCAATGGCAAAAAGACTCGTGAGCAGGATGGTCATAGCTTGTCTGAATTGGATTTTTATTTGCCGTTAACAAGACAACAGAGCATGCAACCGTGTACACTATTACTCCTCACAAGGAGAGACATGATGTTGTATAAATGAGCTACTGTGGACTGTAATCCCCGTATACCACCTGAGCTATCCTGTAGAATGTCAAATATCTGCTGTTGTCTGCCAAGGGTTTTCATTTTCAAATGGAAAGTGTGGAAAAATGTGCTCAAATGAAGATGTCACGGCTCCATGAATAACCTCCAGTGGGCTCAGCTAATGCAGATATCTGGATCTGGTGCAGAGATGCGAAGACGCATCAATTATTAAAAACATGCCAAAAATATTTGGCTGCATTCGGCATCTTTTTACAATATTGCTGAATTTAAGAAAGCAGTGGGCACAGGGAAGTTAAGTATATGTAGGAGCAGGATGAGAAACTCTTTCATGTTTTATTTGATACAGTTTATAGCAAATGGATGGTGAGCACAGGGCAATAACAAACTCACAAGAGAAGGTTTTTTTAATTATTAACATAAATGACATAAAAAGTTTAAGCATGGACTGGCTAAAAGATAAAAGTGAAACCCTTACCTACTGTTGTCTTTCCACTGTATCTCTTTGTTCTCTCCCCTCCCTTCTCTCTCTGCCAAAGTGTTTCTAACTTTATACAGGAGGTACAACAGATAAAAGCTCTGCCCAATGGTGCTCACAGCTCCAGCTGCACTAAAACCATTTTCTGATGGTGTTATGTGACAGTTTTTTAATTTTAAATTCAAAACTAAATATTTAGTGATACAACAAACTATGTGTCAAATGTGCATCTCCAATAAGAAAATATTGGATTCAGAATTTCAATTTAATTTGTAGTAATGGTGGTGTGAGGTCCTTGTGGCATACGGATTACGACTTGACCATTACCAGTTTTACATGACTGAATTTTTCCATCCACTGCTGTGTTTCATTTCATCGCTGCACATCCTCCACTCCCTACAGTGCCTGCTTATCAAAAGCTATTATGAATGCCTGCAGCACCCCACCCCATGATTCCCCCTGGAGCAGTTTCTGTCAGAGCGTGATTTTTTTTTTCCAGTCACTCAGAGCTGAAACCATATCGGTTGCACTTTTCATTACATGAAACAACACAAATGTGCTGTGTGCATGCATAGTACCCCCAAATCTGACTGTTACTGTTGTATTCTTCGTTTGTCTCCAAACCTCTGCAGTAACAATGAGAAGACACATATTAGCATATGGTGAAAAACTGCCATCTGCAGGTTGAAATAAGTACAACATATGAACCCTTTTGGAAAAAATCGTCCCTTGTGTCAAATGTGTTAATTGAAATAAGCTGTTAAAAGAATAAACTGCATAAAGATATATTTTATATGGCTTTTAATAAACTAGTTTTAACATGTAATCTGGATTTATTTTTATTTTCCTCTGAATGATGTTTTGTTTTGTGTGTGTATTTTTGTTCTATAGGAAGAGGAAGGTGATGAAGTCATGTCCACAGCCACAACATTATCCAGTCACAGGTTCCCCCCTGGTGCTTATCCGCAGAATTACAACTCCCGCTACGCTGACACCACCTACAGTGGGCCTTTAATGAGAGATGCTCACGAGGAGAACCCTGAGAGCATCCTGGACGACCACGTCCAGCGGGTCATGAAGACTCCCGGCTGCCAGTCTCCAGGTACGGGCCGTCACTCTCCCAAGTCACGCTCACCAGACGGTTTCCCAGGGGGCAAAGGGATGGGACATGGAATGGCGTCGTCCTCAGGCCAGGGTAAACATCCATCCAGGCACGGTCTCAAGGGAGACACCAGCCACCTATACCACCACAAACACATGCACCACATCCACCACACAAGCGTCGGGAAGCCCAAAGAACAGGTGGAGGCTGATGCGGCCATGCGTATGCACGGCAGCTTTCCCTGGAGCATGGAGACGAGTCATTATGGATCAAAGTCTCGCAGCTACGCAGAAGGCATGGGATTCAACCCTATGGAGCATACAGGGTATAGGTATGCACCAAACTTAAGCATTCGTTTCCTCTTTATCATTAATGCACCCAAAACGCTTTTTGCTTTTCTTCTTACCAGTTGCTTTCTTCCATTATACAGTAGCAGAGGTGGCACACAGTGTAAAAGAGCATTCAAGAAAGGTGAGGAAGTGCGGCCTTATGACATGCCAGGGCCTGCAGAGGAGATGGAGAAAAACCAGAAGATCCTTTTGTGGCTGATGGAAGGACAGAAAGAAATGGTTCAACATAAGAGGAGCCCATACGGGTCAGTGATTAACTTTATATGAGTGCAAGCATTTTTTTTAATCTTAACAGTTAAAAAATATAAAAAGAGAATACTCTTGCTTTGTTTAATTCGATTGTTGATATTCAAAAAGTCATGACTTTACATTTTAGGAGTACCACTGGGTCCAAGAGAACCACAGGCCATGAAGGATCCCGTCTCAGCTTGGCGGAGCGATCAGGATCGGTGCACCCTTGTGTCAGCGCCCAACTGCGGAACAACGTGCAGCCGTCTCACCCTTTCATCCAGGATCCCACCATGCCCCCTAACCCAGCTCCCAGCCCCCTCATCCAGCTGGAGGAGGTGCGCCGGCGGCTTGAGGAGGAGAAGATTAAGTCTGGAACTTTACAACCCAAGCAAAGGTAAGTGGACGGACATGTCCCATTACCACGGTTATCTGTCCAGTTAATCAGTGCAGTTTTTCACCAGAATCTATTTATCCAATATCCTTGATCCAAAAAGGGAAGAAGCCAGATCTGTCTTAGTCTAAATGAAACAGTTACCCTTTTGTTCTCTAGCCTGTGTGCTCCTTATAAGGCCGGTCTGTGTCTAACTACTGGGGTTGTTCGGTCCCTCAGGTATGTGATGGAGGTGATCCAGAGGGGTCGCACCGCAATCAGGCCTGCACTGTTTCCTCCGCTCAGCGTGGTGCCCGCCGTTTCTGACAGCGAGCTCTCCGAGCCCGAGTATGTCCACTGTGTCCTACCAGTAACTTTTCCCACTATCTCCAAATTCCCCATAGGTCACAGCAGCCCACTTCATTTCCCATTCTCATTACTGGTAGTTTAGTTACCCAGGACTGTGTGTTTTTGTAGAGCTACTAAAAGAGACATTTAGAAATCTGTAATGAGCAATTTCTTTCCCTAATTCCCTCTTCTGTGTGCTGTATTTGTAATATCATTATGTAGTGTCCCATACTCTATCCTTGAGTTTGTTTTAATGTGGTATCTTATCTATCTTACTGTATTCATTAATGTGGGGGATACGATTCAACCAGCATCCATATACTCCCAGTCCTTATCAGCTTAAGACAGTAGCTATTACATTGCATGTTAAGCCAGTGGAGGGTATTAAGTGAGCAATAATGTAAAAGAAGGTGTCCAGAAAAAAGAAAATAATGTACAGGATGGAGGCAAAGAATGGCATTTTCCCCACCAAGTCCATTATTTTATAGATTGGGACACTTTGGGGTGCATTATCACACCTATACTATGGCCACTTATTAAAGGAAAGTGGCCTGTTTTGTGACAAGTATTGTGAGTTTAAAATATTTTGCATTTTGATTTAGAACAGTGGTTAAACTGTTAACTGGAGCCATCTATGATTTTAACAGACACCGGGCAGCCACTGAGAAAATACTATTTTCAGTGTCCATGGTATCAGCAGTATTATTTCTCCACGCTGTCATCAATCTCTAGGATCACACTTGATGGTAGAAAACATGTCAGATCCCTTGCTGGTTATTTGCCATGAAGACCAAAAGGAGGATCACAGAGGAAGTAGAAGTGTATGCTTTCTGTGTTCTCGCAGAGGCACAAGTATTAAGGAGAGAGTCTGCTTTTTGATGTTTTGTCAGAAACATGTTTGTGTTTGATGTTTGACTGCCGTCTTGGATGGGTACTTAACAGATGGAGGGGAACTGTGTAAGAGGCAGATGAAAGGCAGATTACGTGGCACCCACTGGCAGTCCTCACAGTCAGACCTGTGAGGACTGCGGTTCAGGACTTGGTGTCAAGACTAACTGAACCTCTCAGTGCCTCCAACATCCATGCTCGAAAAAGTCTGCAAGATAGCTGAGAGATTGGAATTTGGAAAAAAGGAAGGATGTTTGTTTGTTTTGAAAGAACACGGTGGTGTTTTTCAGTTGCATTGTTCACTTTCACACAAAAAAAGTATAGTATAATAGTATAAGATATTTTACATTATGTAGCAGTATCAGCAAAAAAATAGCAGTAAAGCTATTATATTTATTCACACAAGAAGCCAAAGTCTGACACTGTAGGGCAACTGCAATCTAAAAATATATTAATCATGTTTGTGTTTTCAGATTTGACTGAGTAATGAATCCGATAATGAGAGCTGTTCTTGATGCAGATTGCAGCAATCAGGCGCTAAGGGAGAGTTTTTAAATACCTTAATTACCTCCACGAGTTGTGTTGCAGCTCTAACTGATGTTGATAAGCGGGACGAATCAGCCGGCCAATCTACAATAAATAACTTCCGTTGTTTACATGCACCCGTCTCTTTCACCTCACGCATTATCTTCGCTTCACGTATCTCCCTCCATGCCCTCTGATTGAAATGACTGAGTTTGAAAACCTCTGATCTATGACATATTAGCAACAAAGTAACATTATCTCAAAAGCTGCATTAATCTGAACATGAAAGTGTTATGCCCCTTTGGGCTGATGTAAAACTGATCTGTTAGAGGATAGATTGATGTGACGATGTGTAAATGTACACCCACAGTAATGTGTTGACTAATTGACATTCACTGACATCACTCAGCTCTTTTTCCAGATGTGTTAATCACTACTTCTGGCTACAATTGGGAAAAATACATTTATATCAGAAACTTTTGGTAACTTGATCACTCTCAGACTAGCATGTTGCCTTTCCAGTGACAAACAGATGCAGTTATGTGGTTGTTCAGATGTCAGGTTAAAAACATTAGACATCACTAAGGATAACATTATCTCATTGTGCATCATGGCACACCCAAAGGCTGCCAGTAAGATCATCAGTTCATGGCCTCTCCCATTCCGAGGAAGTCATGACTAGTAGAGTACACCCATTTACATAAACTGCTGGCTAGCTGACTGATAATTACCCTTCATCAGCAGGGCTATGCCCAGCTGCAAGCATCTTAAAGGTTCAGTTAACCCAAAATACTTTTAACAATATATATTTTCCAGTTCCCCTCGTTGGTATTGATTTGTGTACTTTTCATCTATAAGTCCTGTTGAAACATTTCTTGTCATTTTCCATGTTTACCATGTTATTTTTGTTTTCTATCTTTATAAGCTGTCCTCAGATAGCTCACTCTCGCTCACTCACCTGTAATTGCACATATTGGTTAGAAAGTTCAGCCTTTAAGTATTGGAATGGCCTCAGCCCTCCTGCTTATTTCATGTATTTCACTTAGTTCTTTCATCTGTTGATTTTATTTTTAAATACTGTGTAATTTGAAACACTGTCATTGTTTCCCCTTTTATACAGCTGCTTATGAACATGAGCATGTTGTTTGTAATTGTCATTGCCCATAGCAGACTCTAGTCCATATGAACATGTTAATAATGGGAAAGTTTTCTAAATCGTTTTCTCTCTTTTTACATTTGCAGACATAAAGTCACTAAAAAGCAGCCATGTGAAAACATTACTGTGGCGTATTACTTCTGCGAGGAGCTGATACCGTACAGGACGTCCGTCAAAGGGAGGGTCGTCACACTGGGCCAGTTCAAAGAACTGCTAACAAAGAAAGGAAACTACAGGTGAAATTTATGGTGCTATTTGATTTCTATGGGCATATATATCATGAGCTGTATCACAGCTAGAATGTATGTTTTAATTATCAGCATTGTCTATAACACAACTTGCTTTGAGACTGCAAAATATGGCATAATTTGGAGTCCTTAAAATGTTATTAGAGCTGTAGTTTTCTGGGGGATATATGGAAATGAATATTGGTACTAAGTGTGTCTGTTAACTCTGGCTGAATGGAGGGGTGTTATGATTAAAGGTCAGAATTTTCACTCAACTGATTTTGACTGAAGAGATGGTCATAACACATTTGTGATTGTCTTTGAACAGATGCCATTGAATTGTATAATTTCTAACTCTGAAAGGCCACAGTTTCTGCATCACTGATACAGTTACAGAGAAATTATAGAGGCATGATGAATTATAGCATGATCTACTGATTACTACTAATTATATACTTGCCTGTACTCACTGCCTGATAAGGGTGCTAAAAGTGAATCTCAGATCTTTTAACTTGATCGTCTCGAACTGGTTTCTGATGTTGTAACATTTAGGTAACCCAAGTGTGACCTGCTGGGCACAATGTAAGTAAAGGTCACAGCTTTGTTCCTTTCCTTTTATAGGTATTATTTCAAGAAGGTAAGCGACGAGTTTGACTGCGGGGTGGTGTTTGAAGAGGTACGTGAAGATGAAGCTATCTTGCCCATCTTTGAGGAGAAGATTATCGGGAAAGTCGAAAAAATTGATTGATGTGTGCATGTTGAAGAGGAGGGAGATGAAAAAGCCAGCGTACGATGGACAAGGGAACGATTGGATGGCGAAGAGGAAGTGTTTTAGGATTGAGACCGGAGGAACAGAGAAGAAAGTGATACAGTAGAAGTGGATCTAGAGGTGAAGAGCAAAGCAGCGGTCACAGCAGTGGATGACTAGTGACTTTTGGGGCTCAGTAGCACCACTGCAGTGACGTTGGACTAGAAGAAAAAAGACCTCATTCACTTCTTTGGAGTGTAATGTAGCATTGTAAAGTTTACTAGATAAATGAAGAGCAAAAGTGCTACTAAAGCTACATATTTTTGATATGATGTATCAGAGGGTGTCCTTTCTAAAGTAACCACACTTGTCATTTTTATATGTATTGGTACCAGATGTGTACAGTTTGTGAGATAACAAAATTTTATATCTATTTAAATATTTAAAATGCTCATTTTCAATCCTATTGAAGCAGGAGTGTTGCCCCTGTTGAAGACGATCAAAATCCTTTATAGGGCTGATTTTTGTTTGTTTTTTTCTCAATTATTGTAAGAGCCCTCTGGACTCTAATGTTTGTGCTTTTAATACTTTGCTTACCAGTTCTTTATTTTGTGGCATTCAGTCAGGCTGCACTTTCATTGTATTATATACCACTGACTATGTCTCAACGTAGGCTGCAACATGAATTTATACAGCACCAAACATGAGTGACCAGCAAAATGCAAACCCCTGTACAGTCTACTGCAATCCAGTACAACAGCCCAGTGTCTTAACATAGTACTTCAAAGAAGACTTTGGTCATTTATGGTAATTTTTTTCAATTCTCAAATTTTGTGGTGGTGATGTAATAGATTCAGAATACAACATAAGAAACACTAATGCGATCCAATACATCACCACAAACTCAGCCTTAAGAAATGACCATTAAGTCAGTTCCTCTTGGACACGGTCTCGACATAAATTGTAAGTCTCACAAAGTTATTATTTATTGTCAGGCTGTTTTATTGGGTTGCATTACTGCATATTGTACAGGTTGTTTTATTTTGCTGGTTATTTGGTGTGTACTGCATGTAAATGTAGCTGATGGCTATGTTTATGTACAGCCTTCTACTGCATTGTTTTTACCCAACCCATTCGAACTTTTAAGAAAATTGCCTTGGAATAACAGTAGATGCAATAATACTGTAAAAAAAGATATGATTGGAAATTGCACGGTGAATATCTATGCAAGTTGGTGTATATTTTTGTTGCCCTAATCCAAAAACTACATTTGGCATTTTTTAACTCATTAATAAATAACATTAGAAAAATGTTCAAAATAATTAGAGGCTACACATAAGAAGAGTCAGGCTATTAAAAGCCTAAATTTAGGTGTTTTAGATGGCTGAAATATCAGTTGGGTTGAGGCCAGCAGGGCTTCTCTAAAGGTTTTACATTTCTGATTAATCCTGATTGTGGATGAGTCATTTGACCTTTTTTAAAATAGTCAGTGCCAATGAAATTACTCTTAGGAGGCAGGTTTGCCAATTTTCTTTTAATTAATTCCAGTTTAACACTGATTGACACTGTTTGGGGTTCACATTCATTCCCAGTATAAAGTCCAGTACTGCCTTCAGCGTTGGAGGTTGGTGTTAATGAATCAGAAGAGCAGCTTTTCCACGTGCAGCCTTGCACTCTAAAGTTCATGCTTGCAGTGAAGAGAGGCCCTTCAGCCTGCTCATCAGAGGTCATATCACAGCATTTGAATGAGAAGGCCAGTGAATGTCAGCAGAATACTATCAACAGTTATGTGTATGCAATGAAGATCACATAAAGGCATATTTAAACATACTGTAAGTGCTCTATCATTGTGGAGGAGAGTTCAGCATATTCCTCTGAAGTTCTGTAATCACATAGATTTTATCCACGGGAGCTGATGAGGGCTAACAGACACTGAAATGTTGCAATTACAAATCAAGATTTTTTTTTTCCAGATTCATCCATTCATGTTAATTTCTGTGATCCCCAAGACTTACCATCTTTAATCACTGCTTAGTTGATCAATCAGTTAAGAAGGGGCTGCACTAAGAGCTGATCTCTAATCTGTAGCCTTCTCTAGCTTATCACAGCTACATCTTGTGCCTGGCAGGAATGAATAGTTGCAGTGCAAATGATCTCTTGATAGATCACGTTACACCAAAGAGAAAAAGTAGATTGTATGATTCTGTAGACACGTTCTTGAATTGCCCTTTCACGTTTATATTCCTCTTCATTTTGTGGCAGCACTTATTATTTGGTATCCTTTTTATAATTTTTTTTAATGTTAAAACATTGGAGCTCTAGCGTGAAAGGCCAGAATGTTTTTTTTTGCAATGGACAAGGTGTGTATGACTGAACATCAGCTTTGCAAACATTCAAATGGAGCACTTCATGAAGCTTGCAGGGCATTTAGATGTTATTATTGCAACACTGAAAACTTATCTCATATTTCCCGTCCCCTCAATTTGGCAATGTAAATGCTTTTGCACTGGAATAGCACAAACTGAAATGAAAGTAAAAATCATAGCACAGTCAGCTGGGGAAGCTACATGACATTAAGATTCAAGGCCACCGTGTTTTTTTTCTTTGATTTTTTTTTCCGTACCTCTTCATTGTGCTAAGTCCATAGTGAGGAATGTGCTATAAGAAAAGCCTTTTTGTGATGGAATAATAAGCAGAAAGAGAAGTGGACCTTGAAGCCAGAGTGCTGTATCGTATGTGTTGCTGCATAGAAACACAGTGTAATGAATATCGCCTTTTTTGAGATGCTGTTTTTTGATGCTGCCTTTTTTTTAGATTCCTAAATTAAATCAGTTTAATATATTTACTGCATTTGCCTCCAGTGGCCCTTTGTTAAATTATAAATTTTCGAGTACACGATCAAGTTAAATGTGTTATCCTGATTTTCATTGTTTATTTCTTTTGAAATATGGAGTATCAAATCTGTTATGATTCTTACTGTGAAAGCCCCAAAAGTAAACTTCCCTTATTTAAGATCAATGAAATGTACATATTAAACTTCAGAGTGCCTTTATTACTATGCTAATGATTTCTGCAGTGTGACTTTCAGACAGATGTGGGGACATAAATACCAGGGACTAGCTTTATTTTTTTTTGTTTAGACTTTTGTTTTTTAATGTCTTTATTGTTTAATGTTTGTCACTATTCCACCTTTTCTATGTAAATATGTACAACTTAAATTTGTCATCAACCAGCACCTGAGTCAACACATTCAGTACCCTGGACCTGTTTCTGTTCACTAACTAGCATGGTCACCATTTAAAGGTACCTGGACAATAAATACATGCAATAAACCAGCACTGGAGTTGTTTTTGGCCCAACCTTCGTCATTTGATGCAGGCAATCGCAGGTTAAAGGACCTGCAGTGGTAGTGGTGCTGTGCATTGCCAACCCACCCAAGAGCTTTTAAAATGTGGCAGATTACTTTATTTGTGTAGATCATATAAAGGGTGCCCCGACATGTTGAAATCACAGAATGCTACATATGTAGTAGCATCTGTTGTTTTGAAGTTGAGCAGAACTGCAGTGTTATGTCTCAGACTGAAGAGGGCACTCCTGGTTTACTGGTAATGTTCGATATACTGTGTTCTTCCACCAGAACTGTTACGACAAGAATATTGGATGATATTGATATGATATGATATGATATACGAATTGTGGATCAATGTATGCTGAATGTAAAAAGCAGAACTGAAAAGGTTTTTTGCTGGATATGAAGAGAAGAGAGTTTCGCTGTGAAATCACACTCAATAACCTGCACTGACCTAATATCTGAGCGGATTAGAGAAATGGAGCCCTACAAACGGTGCTCTCTCTTTCTCTGGCTGTTAACACATTGATTTAGAATAAACAATAATAAATTTCCTGCAGAGAAGAATCGTTAACGTTTTTACCTTGACTCATGCAAGCTAATCAACACTTCATACTCGGGAGAGCTGTCAAAATGAACAGGATGTTTGGAGCAATTAAGGCTACACTGCTGCTGCTGCCATGTTGTGTTAGTTGTGCTCTCAACCGACAGGCTCATATTGGACTGCTGATTGATTAACCGGCTCAGATTAATAAAAACAACCTCTTTGGGTGATATCAACATGCTGGTTAGTCGGTGCCTTAATGCACCTTGTGGAGTTAAATTAAAGAAATAACCATTAATATGACTGTTTTTTAAGCTAAATTAAAATCTTTGTGTACTCTTTACAGTGTGTAGTAAACACAGCTTTACAGCTGCACTCTAGGTGTTTTGACGCAAGTATTTTACACCTCTCAAAAACACTGTATGACTTCATCCTGCTGCCTGTTGTTTCCATTGATACTGTTGAGATGAAATCTCTTTGCAACATGCTGACCTGCCTGTAAACACCATTCGTTTAGACCCCCCTCTTCTTTTGAGTCACAGGGACATGAGTTTGTAACCTCAATCCAGTGAGGCAACAGGTTGGATATAAAGGAAATGTGTGCCTTTTGGTGTGCAATCGATATACTGGTTTTATACAGTATGACAAACAAGAGGCTGGTCCAGTGACCTACACAGTAAGGTTAAGTCTGTTTCTTCGCAAACCTGCTGCAGAAAGTGTTGAAAGTGTCACCCTGACCACTCTGCATATTTTATAGACAGTACACTGCACAAAATGTCACGATGACCTTTACATCACTCTTTAAAGCTACACATAGTTATTATGGTGATAATAATAGTGATTATGGCTCTATATTCCTCTAACAACACTGTCAAATAGCACATACAGTAAACACTTGATGGCAAAAAACTGAACCAAGTTGGATTGGTTTCTTTATGAACCTGTACCAATGAAATGTGTATTGTGCCATCAAAAGAGGGTGAAGAAAACACAGAAAATGTCAGGTATTGATTCTCACTAAGCCTGCTAAAGTACTTAACTCCCACGGTCAATTATTGCCTCAGATATTATACATTTGGAAAGAAACCATAATTGCGTTACAATTACTTAGTAGAGTGTCATCAGTCTCACACCCAGTGACATACATTGATGTTGCAGATCTGAGATTAATGTATCTTTGGTAATATAACTCAAACCCAACTAGAGTAATTAATGCTCAAACCATGCATTTCTCACTGCAGCATAATCCTACAAATAATTTGGCCAAAAGCTTTCATGTCATGATTAAAGGAACTGCTGATACATGTAAAAAAAAAAAAAAAAAGAAAAGAAAATCTCTCAGCACACAAAAATCACCCTTGTCCTTCATGTTATGTGGATACTTGTACAAAGAAAATAATTCTAACTCCACTACTGGCTACTGCCTCATAAACCAACCATTTCCATCTGCAGCTCCAATTGCATCTTTGGAGAGAGGTGATCGTTCGTTGAATTGCTTCCTCCAAGGTTTATTAGTTTTTCCTTGTCTTTGGGGCTGCTGTAGTGTTCACTCTGTTTCATCAAATCTTCACCACCACTAAATGCAATGTACTTGAAGCTTATTTCAGTAACAGAGGAGTCACATTGGGTAGAATAATCAGCCAAATGTAACTAAACATAGAAATCTAATTTCCCTTTGGAACCTAGGAGGCAGAATTGTTTTTCAAATTGTGAAACCTGAAGAGCTCGATTAATTCTTTGTATGCTTGTTTTTATGGCATCAACGTAATTGCAGACTGTGGAACAACATCTATAGCACTTCCACATATTAAACAGGTGCTTTTATAGACTGATTTTTTTTTTAATTCAGCAAAACTGATGAAAAACTTCAGCTGCAAAACTGTCTGCAACATGACTATACTTTTAAACAACCTCTAAGAGTAATTGCAGTGTGGTTTCCAGAGCAACCATAGCACCGACACAAATACTGTCAAGGTTGTCAGTGACATAAGTATGCCTTTCCTACAATCACGTCCAACCTAACAGGCCTAATTTCTGCAGCTATATCACATAAGGAATTAACATTCACAAAAAGAACACCCACTCTAACCCCACTTTGTAGATACACAGTTATCTAAGTGTAAGATGTGAGTTTCGATAAAAGCTTTGTTTCCTCAGCAGTTGTACTTCTAACTTCTCTGATAATGGAGATGGTTGGTGCAGATCAGTGCGTCTCTTTATGTCATCTGCTGTCAGAATTATGGAAGGCCGAAGAGGCCATAATCACAGAATAATTATGTTGAGATCGTGAATCAAGTCAAATGTTGATCCTGAATGAACCTTTACAATGATCACAAGAAGTTTAGGTTACATCTGGATCAAAAAATTATTTCATGATCACGAGAAAACACTTGTGTTAAAATCACAAGTTAATTGCATGTGATTGTGATTGATTCTGGTTTCTCTCAGAGATGTTTAGTTGATGTACCACTGTGTTATATTGTTAACTAAAGATGTGTTGTCTATAGTCTTATTGTACTAGTACTTGTTAGCAGCAGTTTTATTCTTGTTTGTTCTTTTCTTGCTGGTTGTAGCTTACGTAGCTCACTGTAAAGTGCTTTGTATGCAAGATGGTTACTCACCAAGACCTCTTTAACATTAGTGTTACTAGCTGAGCACTAACACTCTGTCCCTGACTTAATTTAATCTTAGATCACCAGCAGAAGTTTCTCTCTAGTAAGTAAAAGTAAGTAAAATGTATTGATCTAGCTTTCTTGAAGTGCTTCACAATAAAAACAAAAGAGAGACATAAAATAGAGACACAATATAGAAATAAGATTAAAAAAAAAAAATAATAAGTCAAAACTAATCAAAGGCAAGTCTAAACAGATGAGGCTTGAGCTGCTTTTTAAAGGTGTCCACAATGTTCGCAGATCTTAAATCCAACGGGAGAGAGTTCCAAAGTTTAGGAGCCCTGACTTCAAAGACACTGTATGTTTTACATGCATTACAGTTTTTTCTCAGTAGCTTTGGCACTATTTGTTGAATAAAAATCAAGACACTCAGAACACTGCGTGCAATTCTCAAATCCCCAGTTCATTTTCTCACAACAGTATATACATTTCTTGTTGCTCTCACATAGTGTATTAGTACAAATATCTTGAAGTGAGCCAGTAATGCATTGAGTCTTGGTGGTCACAATGTGTTACACTGCTTCTTTATTAACTTACAGACATCAGAGCGCAAAAACAGGCTGCTTATAAAAAAGGAAAATGTGAAAGTATAAAGTTAAATGAGGTGTGATTGCTCTTAATGTTTTAAGTAACTGCAACAGTGTTTCAGAAAATGCGCTTTAGCAACTGAAAAACACCATAACTCATTGACTGATTTATTAACCACAAAAAAAAAAAGTGTATAATTATTTCAGTGGTACACTCCAGACTCCTCAGGCCTGTGGACACATTGATGGTGTGAGAGACATGAACACATGTCCCAAAACATCCTTTAGTTTATCACACTAATAAATAGCACTGTGGTACAGCTTTTTATTTCTCGTGGATCAATGGATTATTGCAGTGTCCCTTTCTCTGGTCTTCCATTAAGGACTGTAAGGCAGCCATATCTTATAATAGATGTCTTTATTATTACCTTACACCTCTGACGTACTTATCACTTATGGACCCTGTCAGATCTCTCAGGTCATCCAGCACATGTCTGTAACCAAAGCTTGTGTATGTACTGTATGTAGCATGGTTATTGTCCATTTGTTTGTACAGCATCACGCATTATTGATCATTTTCCTCTTTTTTTCCGCTCTACTGTGCGGACAGAAATAAAAAAAAGAACAGCTTAGGTGAAAAGTCTGTACATCATTACGTAATGTCAGTCTTCTTTTATGGCAACAAGAGCTTAATTTATTCATTAGTGTCTTTTTATTTTTAAGTGCAGCATGGCCTGTAATGCCTCCGGCTCTGCTCTCACCTCCCAGAGAAGCAGTGATCTCTTGGGGATCTGCTCTGTTGTGCTGCGCTCGTTAATATCATCTGTCACTCCTACAGCAGAAAAAAGCAGCCAACAGCCCAAGGCAGCAAGTAAATACG
The DNA here is from genome assembly GCA_005408345.1 of Macquaria australasica. Classification (NCBI taxonomy): domain Eukaryota; kingdom Metazoa; phylum Chordata; class Actinopteri; order Centrarchiformes; family Percichthyidae; genus Macquaria; species Macquaria australasica. Next base: position 4,154,042 of record SEMN01000003.1, on the reverse strand, counting down.
CAGTAAGAAGCAAATTGATATTTTCTGATATTTCCAGTGTCTTTCTGGAACAGATGTAGACCATTGTCCTGACTTTTCCATACAGAGTTGATATTTGGCTTAAATGCTCTGACCTTGTCACTCCCTGCATGCCTCAAGCTCAGCACAGCAGAAATGTTTGGGAGTGATAATAATAACCCCCCTTTCCCCAAGCAAAACACCACCAACCATTACTGGGAATCTACTATATGGTGAACCGATCAGTCTGAAGGTCTCTAGGTCTCGAGATCATTGCTATCTTAAGCATATTAATAATTGCTTGGAGCAAACAATCTCTTCCTATAAAATATTATGTACTGTTGGTAAGAAGCAGATAACCGTCAGTGCGTGGATATAAGCTTAAAGGGTCGGCTCACTCTGAAATCACGAAAAAACCAAAAACATATTATCTTACTTTTAATGGTATCCAGCTATCGACATAGTTTCGGTTTTATTCATCCAGGAGTGGGTACATTTCTGACTCTACTCCAATACTAGGTGAAGGGAATCCCATGTGTGTCGTAACACATGGGATAAACATGTGGTTACTGTAAGGTTCGGAAATGATTGTGGTCATGCTTATAAAAACAGGAAACAAACAGTAGTCTCCTGCATTAAGAGTCAGGTGTTTTGTTGACCCATACATCCACCCCGACCCCCTCTGTATGTGGACTTTGTCACCCTATAAAACCGTCATAATTACTGTAGTTGCTAGAAAGCTTTATCACCTTAATGTAAATGTTTTGTTTTGGGAGGACAGTCTCCCCTGTTAGGATAATCAGCAGAGCTTGATGTCAACCATCTTCAAATACGTATGTACTGTATGTATTCTGTTCTATACTATTGACCCTGTAAACATAGTTCCAATGAATTAGCTGGCTTTGCTCTATTAAAGCAGATGATAGATAGATAGATAGATAGATAGATAGATAGATAGATAGATAGATAGATAGATAGATAGATAGATAGATAGATAGATAGATAGATAGATAGATAGATAGATAGATAGATAGATAGATAGATAGATAGACAGACAGACCTTTCTACAGCCTTTGTGCTATGCTATAAAAGTCAGTATGAGAACTGATACACCAGGTAAATATTCAGTGCTGTAGGAGCTAAAAATATTCAGCGAGCTAATTGGTTTCAGGTTTGTTGAAATAAGCTCGACAAAGCAATATTACTTTAGCGAGTGCATGGCCAGGCCATCTCAATTTGTGTGTCCTGCGGTGCTGTGACACTCAAGCAGAGAAAACAATTAGTGAAACACCACAGAGAGTGGAGCTATAGCATGAAAATACTTTAAAATTACTTTTATTAGAAGTTAATGGTTCTTTCATGGATCTAAAAGAGAGCAATAATGGCAAAGCTAACAATCCAGTGTACCTCAGTGTTGACGTGTGAGGTAGTACTAAAGAGAGATTTGGTATAATATCATTTCTTTCATTTCTATTCACTCAGTTCACATTCATGCACATTTTGAATTGAATAAAACCTCCACTAAAATCTCACAGCAGAAAATATTTTATTTGGTAATTTAAGTGTGTATTACATTGTCTTCTAAAACATTGTGATAAATATCTATTTAAATATATATATATTATATTATATTATATTCTTGAAATCTACAGGCTGTTACATTTGAAAACTCTACATGATGAAACAGAACAAACAGAAAGACACTTAAGTATTTACCGCAGATGCAAAAGGGCAAAATCACAGTAGACATACGGGACGAAAATTGGTCAGTGCAAAGGAAAATGTGTGAAAATTATTCTCTCAAGAGGAAAATTGCATCTTACACAATCTGAACAGAATACAGCTAAGAGGCAAGAAGATTTTTCTTTTTACAGCTCTGAGGTAGGACACATGCTTACAGCAAAACAGAGAAAGAGAGAGAGAGATACCGAGGATCTGCTTTCATTTGGAGAAAGAAACTAAACAAACCATGTAAATGATGATTATCAATTCACAGCTTTTACATTTTTAAATCCACAAAATACACACCTTTTAAAATACACAACTTTTAAATGTTCTTAAGCGCACTCATTGATAAACATATTCATTTAAATATATACTATTTTACACCAAAGAGAAACATGCCATGAATACAATCATTACAAAATACAAGTAAAGCAAGAAAATGTTTTCTAGTGGGGTCCAAAAAGACTCGAGTCTTCTATCAAGAACTGTTTTTCATATTTATTATATACTAATAAAGTTCTCTTTTTTAAACCAAATGTATACTTTTGACACCTGATTGTTTTGCGTCTTACACCAGAATGTATTCCATTACAGATTTGGAGATTTTAAATGCTGGTATGAAACTGAAATATAACTGAATATCATGTTTGCACACAATTTTTGGAATGTTGTTTTTTTTATGTTGCAACATATATAATTTAAATATATTGGTAATAACAGCAATATCTTGACAAGACAGAACAGCATCTCCATGCAAGATACAAAAGAGACCAAAAGGACCAAATAATATTCTGCTCCAGTTAGAAAAACTACAACCTTAATAATAGACTAGCATTTTGTAAAACTAGTCAAAAAAGTTTAATCAGACTCTGACAGTTGCAGTTGAGCTTATGTGAGGAAAAGACCACATAAGAGATTTAAATAACATAAAACCTACAGTTGAACATGGTGTTGGAAATACTGTGGTGTGGTGGCAGCTGGCCTGTCGGTGACTTGCACAGGATGGACTTCACATCAGCAGAGGAGAAGCACCACTTTGCAGAGGAATGCCATTCCTTCGGACTTCATGACCCTAAACCCGCATCAAACCCTGTTTGAAGTCAAACATCTGCATGAATTTCCCCCCACAGTCACCAACCTTTGAACATCTTTGGGACCATTTGAAAAGGGAAAAGGTGAAACATACTTTAACATTATGAGACACATTCTGTGCTGCTCTTAAAAAGTGTTGGAATAATGTGGATTCTCAAATACTGAAAAACCTTAAAATAAATGCCAAAGTGTAAGCCGCGGTTAAGGCAAATTGTGGAAACAGGAAATACTGAGAAATTTTCACTTTTAGTACAAACCTTTCTGACTGAGTGTATATCTGCTAGTGGAACATTAAGGGAAGTAGTATTTGACAAAAAATGTTTTGATACATGATGAAACAAACACATTTTTGGTTGCAGACTAACTGTAAACACCTTAATATTCTGTATTTATCTGTGTAAATATGTTTGTGCATGAATCCCTTTATTTCCTACTTGCCACCAAAAATGTGAATATCATGTTCACACTTTTTTTTTTTAATATTAGCTGCAGTGTCCTTCACATAAGGCAATCTGTACTGAGCCTGTCAGCAAAGCTGAATCACTTGTCAAGTCTGCCGCTGAAAGGGCAAATTCAGGGTCACTGTGGCTTCTCTTGGCTCTGCGATCGGCCTGTTAATCATTTCACATTCATTCTGTCGTACGTTCTCCTCGTTCATCTGCGACACCTCAGTGGAGCCTGCTTCAAACCCGGGCACAGTGTTGGCTACATGAACCACATGAACCTTATTTCTCCTATTTTTGCTGAGGATACAGCTGAACACTTTCTTGAAGCCTTTGCGAAAGTGCTTGGACACCAGGGCGTACACGATGGGGTTGACACAAGAGTTGGCGTAGGCCATGCAGTGGGAGAGAAGCCTGAAGGCATATGTGGTCTGATTGAAAGGGAAGTCTCCATACAGGTAGCACAAGATCACCACATGGTACGGCAGCCAGCATATGCAGAAAAGCACGGTGACAATGATGATCATTTTGGTGACTTTACGTTTGGCCCTCTTGGATTCCGACATGCCGTCCAGAGGGTCGACGGCCGTCCACAGGTACTTGATGGTTCGAGTGTATGAGAGACTCACAATCAGCACGGGGATGACGTAGCCGAATAGGAAGGTGCACGTGTCCAGCACCTTACGGTTCTGCTCCTCCCAGCCAGGGATGCACACAGTACTGTTGGCATAATCAATCAGGTCATAGTAGCTGAGATAAGGACCCGCAAAGACCAGGGAAAGACCCCAGATGATCACCATGGCAACTACTGCATTACACGGGGTTCGTAGTTCTCTGGAGCGCAGTGGATAACGAATGGCCAGATATCTACGAAGAGAAAAAAAAAAAATACATTGACATGTGAGCCAAACCACATGAACATGATAATTAGTGGACATGCTGAGCCAGTGTGCTACAGTATGATAATAATAGGCTAAAAGAGTATAATTCTTCTACCATTTTCACCATTAAAGCTAAATTAAAGCTTCATATTCAAATCTAAACTTCTAAACTAAAATCTGTATTTTCATAACATTGTAAATATTATGACAAAAAGCTATACTAGTTCATTAGACAATGAGTGCCATTGTTTAGACCATGCTGGTGCAGATTTCTTCTCAGCGTTTTGACTGTAGGCTGGCGGAGAGGGAGAGGCGTCCGCCAAAACGGCTCCAAATCCCTTCAAAGCCTCAAGAAACAGAAATCCATGATTTTGTGTCAGTCGCTAACTGGTGAAAATGTATGACGTCATTCACTCAAAAATGAATCATTTTCTGGTTTCGAGGGTTGACCTTGCATGTTATGAATTTATTTGTTAAGTCAAATACAGAGAGCATTGCATGAGTGAGGATGATATGAAAATTGATTTTGGTTACTTCGCCAATAGATTGATTATATCAAGGGAATATCCACAAAGGATGCTGCCACCTCCACACTCACTGTTACAAGCTTATTGAGGGGTTCTGTATTGGATGATAATCATTCACACCACAGCCAGTTTGTGGGTTTTATTGAATATAAAAGACCGTAGGGAAATGTGTCAAACTGGCTGCAAAGGTTTTGTAGGATTTTCAATAGGATCTGATCTTGCATGCATTGCTTGGTAAAATCATGAGAATAGCACAGAACATGACTGTGCCTTGTGCTGTGCTTTTGATGTTGCTGAGCAGGTAAGAGATAAAGGCACAAATCCCCCCACACATCACATGCTATAACAAAAAAAGAGCCTGATGTTTTTATGGCACCAATGTCTTTCAATAATCTGACACCACACTGCTTTTCACCTATTATTGCTGAAGTTCATCTCATCGTCACCTGGTTTGTTCATCTTTGAACATGCGAAGCTGTGCTCGCCGTAATTCAACATGCTGCTTTATCAACTAATGTTCTCTGAGGGATAGGGGGTACTTGAGGTACTGCAGCTTCTTTTGCCCAAGGCAGGGATTGTGGGTAAAGCTGCAAATCCATGTCCTCCCCATCCACATTTACAGGACACTTCAGCTAGCTCTCCAGAATCAGAGGAAACAGCCTCTCTGGTCTTTGAAACCTCACTGAAATGGGGCCAAAGACACTTATGTTGAACATGAAAGGAAGAAAGCAGATACCTTGAACCTACTTGTCACATATGGAGGCTCAATGGCTTGGACAACTGCAAGTACTCAGACATCATTCTGTATGATTGGCTGAAAATGCATGAGCTAACGGACAGTCTGTTAATGTCTGACAAGATGCTTTGCTTTTTGTTTGTTTTTTAGGATTCTAAATTATGTTTTGCTGAATCACAAACCAATTGAAATGTAGAGAAGCAGTCTGGGAAACATCTGTTGAATTAAATACAGAATCACCATGTTTTCTGTGAAATTGAGCCCATGACTAAATTTCTAAGTATCCCCCACTTTACAGTATAGTGGCTCAACACAGATGCTCTTTCAGTATTTTCTTCCCAAATGTCTGCAGAGATGTAACTTTAATCATATTGGATTTTTTGCCAAAACACAGACATGAACTGCTATATATAGCTATATACAATGCTATAAACTGCAGCCTCAACAAATATTCATCATCATCAAATTCTATACAGATTTATATTTTTTTTTTAGGAATTGGATACTGCATGAATAACTCTGCATCATATTATCTATGGCTTTTTTTGTACCGCTACCTCAGTTACATGTTACCAGATCTCAGGTATTTATTTTCAAACTGAAAGTGCAAATTAACTCCCTGATTAGAAGTAATAACGCCTAATTGGTTTTGTTTTATATGAAATCATTTTTTCATTGGATAATTCTCTGGCATAAAATCACAGTAAACTTATGCTCTGCCTGTGGGTAGCACACTTTAGCAGAAAAGTGTGTGTGCTGCTGTTCATTTAGGCTGAACTGTGATGTAATTCCTGCTGGGGATTCCTGGTCTAAAGTGTAACTGTAAGCTGCTGCTTTTTTCTTTTGTCTTTTTTTTTATGTGCTACACAGGAACTGTGGAGGAAAACAGCCAAAATTCATTAACCTTCCAACTCAGATGTTCCTGCTCTTTTCCAGACTGAGGAGGAAACGTCTGGTTGAAAATCCTTTAAAAGTGTAAACACAGCCAGTGTGATCGGAGGGTGTCCGCTGCAGAGGGCAGCTGCACACTGACTCTGTCCATATTGACTGAGCTGACACTGTTGCCCAACAACTAGAATGATGGCTTAGTGTTTACTCTGTGGGGATATAATTCTCAGCCAGGGATAATGCATGATTCTCTCATAAGATATTCAATTACAGTTTCAACGTCTCAGTAAGGTCTAATGGGTCTTTGACTAATTCCATTAATGTGCACCTCTGGGGTCTTGCCTGTTCTTAATGTTCCCAGAGTTGTTGCTTTTTACCTTAAGATGAGAAAAATACATTTGGGATGAATTAGATTCACCTTGCTGTGAAATAATGTGATAAAATATTAAATAAAAGAATTCATAGCAGGAACAGACAAAGTGTGGACTTGGATAAAAGCTTCCTTACAGCCTTCCCTAATGATTTTTTTTGAGGCTTTATACACTGTTGCGTTATAAAACGTATTTATACTAATAAAGAGACATAAATATGATTTCCATTAACAAACACAATCACTGAGAATACTTGCAAGGGTAACACTTTATAATAAAGGTACAAAACATATGTTAATCATAATGCATGATTCATTGAATCAGGTGATTAGTTAACACTTAATATATCATCTATTAATGAATGTCAATTCACAGTTATTTGGTACATTAATTGATATGCCACCAAATTAGCTGTATTCTAGTTATATAGAAAAAGGATGCATGCATTTAATCAGCCTCTCCGAAAGTCTGAAAGCATTTCTGTACAATTTATTTTTTTATTTATTTTTTTATCAAACATTTTATTAAAATCTTCAGATGCAAACATTAACATGTGACCCAATGGTCTTTATGTCACAAGCTATGGGGGTGGAACATGACTTTTATTATTTGATTATATTTGTTTAAAATTAAGTAATAATTTGCAAATGAGTATCACGACATGCCTTTACATGAGGGGACAGACATCAGGTAAGTAATAATTATCTAATTTTCCGCCCCCCTAGCTTGTAAATGTGACATAAAGACCATTGGGTCATGCAGCAACATGTATTTGTTTGCATCTGACGATGCATCTGACAATTGATAAAAGAAATAAAAATGCTACATATTTCTATGAGATTAGGTGCTGTTCTGCTTTCAGAGAGGCTGATGCAAATGCATGGGTCTGTAACGCTCTTTCCCTATGTAAATGAAATCCTGCTAATTTGATGGCATATCACTTACAGTAATATATGAAGTAGCTGTGGATTAACGGTCATCAGTTGATGATATATCAAGTGTTAACTAATCACATACACTCATAGCGACTTGACCATTTGTTAATGGTAAATTCATGATACAACCTGCATTGATTCATTCATGTCATACACATTACTTAAGTACGTGTTTTGTACCCTTATTATTACAAAGTGTTACCCAGAGTGCAGCCTCTGCATTTAACGTTGTGTGTCCAGATCTGCTGGATTCCTTTATGGCACAAAAAAGCAGGAAAGTGAAGTTCCTCCAGTGCAAACAAAGCTTTCAAACACCCCCCCCCACCCTTACATTACAAGTTTGTGTACTCAGTATATCATTCCTTTCCCTCCATTTACTGATTCATACCCTTGAAAGTCTTAATTCCTTCCCTCGAATTAATAATATGGACCCTTGAATTACTACATCTTTCATGAATTTGTTCTCTCTCTCTCCTCTCTTGTGGAGGGCAGCAATATTATATGCCTTTGCTGCAGCAGAACCTTGAAACTGGATCAAAGTTGTAATGCTGAAACACTCTGTTATCTTGTAAATATCTTTGAATTTTTTTGAGAAATACAATATTGTGTTTAATAGCAAAAGCCAATTCCATGTATCTAAGTTTGAAAAAATACATTGTGAGAATGTTGAGAAGAGAAAGACAAATTAAAAAAGGTCATAACCACAGCTATTTATCTGAATGAATAAATTATTTGATGGGGCAATTAAATATTAATTAAAGGGAAAGATTATGTAATTTGGTAGGAATTGCATAATAGATTCAACAAAACAGGTATATGAGTGCATGAATTAGTAATTTGAGGAAGTGATTTGTAATTTGAGACCAAGGTTTGTGGTTTGTGTCATTTATGAAGTGAAAATGTCAAAACACTCTCTGGTTCCAGCTTCTCAAGTGTGAATATTTGCTGCTTTTCTCTGTTTTATATCAGTGTAAATACCTTTGGGTTTTGGACTGTTGGTCGAACAAAACAAGCAATTTGAAGATGTCACCTTAGGCTTTGAGAACTTGAAATTTTGTGACATTTTATAAATTGGGTCAATATAATTGACAGATTCATTAATAATGGAAATAATCATTACTGTAGTTGCAGCCCTAGTAGCGACAACCTTTTGCAACAGGAAGCAAAGGGCTCAATGGGAAATGTGGCCCTAAATTTGAAAAGCAACACTAACAATGCTGACAATCATCCTATCTGTTCTCTCATTTGTTTACAATAATTATTTCAAGGTAATTTGATAATTGTATATGGATGTTTCAAATGTCACATAATGGCCTGGTAGGTAGGTGGAAATTAGTAATTGGTGTGTTGTATAATATGTTGTAGTGTGCACAATTAAATAATTTCTCTTCTAGGACTGACAGATAATGATGAACATACCGGTCAACAGAGACAGCAGCGAGCGTGAAGCTGCTGGCGTACATGGTGAGGTTGATGAAGAAGTGGACCACTTTGCACATGAAGGAGCCAAACACCCAGCCCTCCAGAGAGTAGATGGTGGCTTGGAAAGGAACGCAGAAGATGATGAAGAAGAAGTCGGCCACGCTCAGGTTGAGTATGAACAGATTGGTTGTGTTGTATCCGACCTGCCCGCTCCGCAGAAGCACGGCGAGCACCAGACTGTTGCCGATGGTGCCCAACAGGAAGATGAGGGAGAAGACCACTGACACAATCACACTGGTGGGGTTCAGCTGGTAGCTCTCAGACACATTCGCCTGCCCTCCTGGCTTGCTGAAATCCTCAAAGTCAGACATTTTGCAAGTCTGAAATAAGAGAAGAGAGAAGATGCATGTGTCAAGCAAATTATAATAAGCTTTTGACAGGTTTACCATGTCTCTTGGGTGGAACTCTTAAATCACATCAACTGAGAATACTGTTGTGCACTTACATTTCCCAATCACTTCAGACAGGGCTCATGCACTGGTGGTCAGTATTGATGTGATGACAAGAGGAGCTCATTCAGAGGGGGGTTTAATGACGAGTTAGTCTTTGCAACTATTGAAATGATACTAAAAAAGTTGACAAGCCTACATGCACCAGAAGATTTCTTTATCCAATTAATCCCCAGTCGAGACATGTCACACATACTAATAAGACAAGAATGAGAGGCTGATTTTAACTGGCTGGTGATGTTTTTTCATTGTTTATTAATTCCAATTAATTCCAATTAAGTAAGGTTAGAATGCAGTATATCTATAGATTTAAATTACAATTTAAATGGAAATGTTACTAGATTCAATTAAATGGTAATGCTGAATTCATACTTTATATTACGCCTTTTGTTTTTCCTTTGTTGAAAGGCTTACTGTCACAGTCACACAGTGGGAAAGAGGGTTGCCTTTAAAGTGAAGATTTAATGCTTTGCTGCCATTTATTCATGTAATACACTGCAGTGATTTGTTGGCTTCATATATGAACTAGACGGTTTTCAGGTAAGTGGAATAATCCTAGGAATTGTTAAACCCAGAGCTGTCTGAGTGCTGCCATCTGTTAGAGTCCCTCTGTGAAAACGGGAAGACAAGAAGTCCATCTCAGCTGGGGGACCTCTGCTGTCAGCAAAGAACACATCATTTCATGGTGAGCTGTGGTTTATATCTGTCCATTTCTGACCACTAATAATGTCATATTAAAGCTTCTGATGTGTTGCAGTTTCATAAAGTGGCGTCTCCAATGACGTCAGTGTGCACTCTCAGGCTTTTTTTTTTTGTGTCAAATATTGCCAAATAATGAGTGGTGCAAAATTGGGGCTTGAACATAAAGAGGTTCTCTTGATGGTGAAGTTGATGAGTCACAGTGATGGGAGACCAAACGTTTAATTTAATCCCATCTATCCATTAGAGAGTTCAATTCTGGATAAAATGCTGAACTACATTTAATGACCAGCTGAGACTGTAAACCGTGTGTGTTTGGTTATTTTCCTTCTTGTGATTTGACGATAGTACCCCATTGTTCAGTATCAGTGTGTTGTTTGTTAAGAGCTGGATGATATGATATGGAATTTAACCATATCTGAATTAAGAAATTACATGACGAGACCATTTAGTAGTATTTAAACATAATGTCTAGGAGACAAGGTTGATCAATTGGACTGGATAATAAAAACCTTCACATCTCATATTGTTACTCCATGTGCCCACATACATAACTAATAATGTTTTGAGAAGAAATATGTTAATATTTTGCTATGATGGTTGTTTCTTACAGTAGTTTATTCTTGTCGGTAGTCCTTGTATATGAAATATGTTGGTAGGATGAGCTCTTTATGCTGATTTCTAAAAGAAATGAGGAAATTCTCATTTTTAAAGCAACACTTGATATTGCAGCACGGAGAAGGTCACACTACAACAAAGCAACTTGATTTCTGTTCAGCAAACACACAAACAACAGATTTAGACAAGAAGCTGAAAACCAGCGAACCAGTAGATGGACAGATTATATTTTATTTTGGCAGTTGTCTCGCCAGAAATGTTGAAGAAATCAATCACAGAACTGTTGTCTTTTTAAGACAGTAAAGCAAAATCACAGGGAATTAATATTCTGTAAAAATTGACCATTAAACTGATGTCACTGTTGTGACATTATTTTAAGTCATCCTCAGCCTCTATTGCTTCCATTCCTCAAATCTCAGCAATAACCCGCTTAAAATGAATTATTAAACATTATTAAACTTTCAACATCCTTTGAATATAAACTCTGCTGCCATTCTATCTGCATAATCAGAATCGTGACTGAGAGCAAAATGAAGAGGATATACTGATCACAGTCAATGGTAAATAAATTACACTCTAAAGTGGGATGAACATAGTCTTATTAACCTTATAAAGAGGCATTGTTATAGCATCGGGTGGTTGATGCTGCAGAGGAATTTTGACTTTAGCAGCCTCTTTCATGGTGTGGCTGATTCCCCTTTCTTCCCACTAGGAAAGACAATCTGAACTGATATTGCATTTCCAACTGCAGTGGGATATCAGGGCGAAGACTCCAGCCAGAACATGTGCAAGAGTCTCAGTGGGGATCAGAGACAACAGGGATAGACATACAGGAGCTTTAGGAGCTGGTAATAGAGCGTGAGAGACCCGACAGTTTGTGAAATTTGCAGACTTTGGCTGAGCTCAGCGTGACGGATGTGAGGGTATAATTTAGAATTTTTGAGAACGAAACAATGAGTAATGAAAACAGCGGAGCCGGAGAGGAGGAGGAGGGTGATGAGGATGTAGCACAGCCTAAACCACACTCTGTGGAAAAACATCTTCATTTTGACAGGAGAGTCGTAAGCATTAAAAAATGATGAACAGGCACAGATAAGGAAACAGACTCCATCACCATATGTTGCATCTTTATCAACAAGCAACAGAGCTAGAATAAAATGCAAGATATTAAATCTTCTTCAGACGATGTCAGGGTAAGATTAACAACCAAACTTTTGATATCAGCCGAGCAGCTTTAACATTTCTGCATCTTGTAATCAAATGATTAAAAGGAAAATGCTGATTGTGTACCACACATTTGAATTGCAAATGTTCTATAGATCCTTCCCAACATTTCCATTCCACACAAACAGCAGAATCAGCATGCCAATCAGGCAGATGCAGTGTGATAAACCTACCAGGCTGGTGATGAGTGGACAGTATCCAAAGCTTCAGTGCTCCGCTCAAATTAAGAACGACAGTCCCAGCAGACCTGCTCTGTTAAGACGCTCATACTATTTACACTGAAGCCTCTGTTCTCCCAGTGTGCATTGCTATCTGCCTGTGTTGCTGGTATCTTACTCTTTCTCCGCCTCACCCCCCTCCCTCTCCCCCTAGTGAGGACTCCTCCTCCACATTCACTTTAATGTTCACACTTCACTGCAGAAAAGGATTGCAGAGCGAAGGTATGGAGGGAGGCTGCCGTGCCCGGGAATCTATTTACAGTCAGTGCATGATCAGGAGGTTCCCTGACAAATAATCTTTAAGCAACATTGATCACCCCTCCAAGAGTCTGCACATGCACCCACATCTGCCTGTCTTAAAATGAGGCAGCCACCTTTGCATTTGCATTAATCTTTAACATGGCTTGTTGCGTAATTAGTTAAACCATTGTCTGCCTATTCAGAAGGGACAAGGGAAAAATAATATTGTCTATGTAGACATTGTTACAGCTTTATTCGTGGGTAATATGGTTTGTTGAATGGTTAGTTCAGCATCAGGTTTTCAAAATTAAAGCAGGCCTGTGACGTCACTATGGATGCCTGGGACCTCCAATATGATTGTCTCTTTAGAAGCTTCACTGTTGGGACACAAACCGTGAAAATACTCACAGGAAATCACTCTTCATCCAACAGCTGTTCTCCATTTAACCTAACAATTACTATTCATTTAAAACTTTAACAACATGATTATATAACATTTCCAAACATATAATAACCCCACAGCTAACCTTTGAGATCAGATCAATCACTTCAGGAATTTGATGTACAAATCTTGTGCTTTAGGCTAGGGTTTAGATTATACTAATAATAATTTAGCTGCTTTGGCCGACAGGAAAGGATATCATGAAATGCATGTATAAAAGTACCTCCTAGCTTGATGTTAAAGGCAGATTACTGTATTCATTATTTGTTTTTATCAGAAATATCATAATCACAAACACCCCATATATCTTGTACAAACATTTAACTTTTAGTACACATAATTATTTTACTAGACATGCAGCAAAAAGGCAGTGTATACTGCCCCAAACTAGAACCAATTTAATCCAATGTACTGTCTCATATTGAGCAATGTATGAATGAAATTCACCCCCTCCACAGATTACTCAAGAAAATAGTGCGTCCAGTTTTAAACTATTATTGAAAAAGCATCCTCTGAAAAGACACTTCAGGTAAAGTTAAACATTATTTGCCTTGCAGTCTTTGTCACTATGATAGTGCTGATTAATATAGTAGTATTTATTTTTTACCAGTCTTTGTCCTCTCATGTCACTATGGACACCAGGAGGAATAACTGCCAATGGGGATCCAAACAAACAAACAACAATGATAAAAACTGTAGAATCAAAATCACAGCATGTCAGAGGTAAATGAAAAGGTTACAAGAATCAGTAAAGGCTCAACCTGACTTTTTGTCAGTTCAAGAGTAAGCAGGGGACAAGATTGACTCATGCAACAGAGAATAGGCTGGCAGGACTAATGTCATCGATTGCTAATTTTGTGCTATGATTCATCTAGCCATGACCAATACCATCTGCTAAATAAAAAGCCACTTAATGACAAATTGTGTAGGTCTATGATACAAATGTATGAAACAATGTCAGACTCCTAACACATTGCAGAGTTAGCTTTTAATAATAGTATTGATAATGTAATGTCCACATGTGGATGTGTGCTCCTCATGCTTCCTCATTGTAGTCATTGTATCTCCAGTCACCGATCCATCCATCAAACTGTTAAGTGTGCACACAACATCACCCGGTGGCTCCTATTACCTCTAATGAAGGATCCGTGTGCAGGAGAGAAGAAGCCCAGCTCCTGTTATGGTGTGACCCTAACAACTTGGTGCTGAGCACCAGTTGATGAATGAAGCACTGACTTTCACCTTATTTATTTATTCACAGGTTCAATTGTAAACTCAGATGAGCCATCTCCAGCACGCTCCAGTGTGAGCAGAACATGTTTTGCCAAATCACCAGGGTCCGGCGTGGGCCACTCTCCCTGCGGTAGGCTGAGTTGGCTCAGGATCCTGAATCCTGAATCAAGTAACATTCAGATGCAACTTCAAACCTTCAGTCTGACACGTTTCTGCTCCTCCTGTTCCAAACACAAGCTCTGACATGCTGTCTGCACTGCTGTCAGGTATTATCCATCAACGGACTGCATGACACCGGGTCAGACAAAACGGCACAGACGGAGCGTCATGTCGACACAGAGCAACCACCTGTGGAAAACAAAAACATGCTTTTTCATCCATTACTTTACATTACTATAATTTATACTGCTGTCAATATGTCATTTATTTATTTATTTATTATTGGCCTTACAGGTTTTTCAATATTTGTGTCCTACTTCTAAAAAAAATGACAGTGGCATGGTAAATCTGAAATTTATCTCACTGTTCAAGCCCATATGCAAAGGCCAACTACAAACATTCATTTTATGCATCTTCTCCTCAGTATACATTCATGTGTTGCATCTGACAATGAACACTGAACTACAAAGTTACCAGGTTGATTCCAGTTGAGATAAAAACCTTTCTGCTCTTTCCACTGGTTCCTTCTGCAACAGGACCACCCTTATTTAAAATGGAGGGGGAGAAATGTGTCCGATGCGAACAGCTCAGTTTGGACAAGGATGGATTCTGGCCTCAGTGTAAGGCAAATGAACATTCAGAAATACCTTTGGGTGTTGTTTCATGTGAACGTTTCCATGGCAACCGCAGATGGATCACTTTGAAAGGATGGTGAAAACACGGGATTGATTTCCACCCAGAACACAAGGAGTAGCATGACATTTTACAGAGTAGTCTACATAGAAATGCAGTGAATTTGTAAATTATTAAAAGGCAGCTGCAGGCAAACAAAATCAAAAATATTTCTTCTGTTGACTTAAACCTCAAACATTTCTCTGTAGAATTCAACGTAACAATAGTATCTGAAGACTAGCCATCTTTTTTACTGTTTGCCAACAACAAGTTAGATCGATCCAGACTCCTCTAATGAATCCAGCATTATGGCAACACTCATCAATTGTCTCCACTTAACATCCTTTTAGCATTAAGAAAGAGCATGTGGTAAAACAGCATCCCTCTATGCTTCTGTTGTTAAAATCTTTCATTCATTATATCTAAAATGGATTAAATGTCTTCAGAGACGCTCTATCAGAAAATGCAGAATATTCTGCAGTGTACCAGTGACATGCAGTGACACTGTTTCTGAGTTGATAAAAGCATTGTGCACTTTGCCTGTGTGACAGCCTCAGTGTTGACAAGCAATCAAATAGCTCCCGTAATAAAAATGTGACAAAAATACTGATAGAGTCATTAACTTCAAGATTAAACATCTCTGAAAGAATGGCATGTTCTCAACTCAATTACTTTGAACAGACCGCCTTTTAAATTAGTCGTCTGCTGAGGTGTAAAAGCAAGCATTCAATATTGATGTTTTACAGTAGATATCAATTACATCGGGAATGAATGCTTTATTGGTCCCCTCTCAATGCAGAAGATGAATAACAGTGATAGCCTCAGAGGAAATGAGTGGTGTATCTGAGGTGAAGTGTGAGAACTTGGCTCGTGATCACTGGAGCATTTACATTAGCTGGAACCTGCTGTGCACCGACTAGAGTGAAATGAAAGAGAAGTGCCTACACTGTGCTGATGGATCAATTCCAGAAGTCCAGTGGTGGAAAACGTACTTAGATCTTTTCCTTCAGTTAAAATACCAGGACAACAGTTTAAAAATTTCAATTACAAAAGGGGTCCTGAATTCAAAATCCTACGTAAGTAAAAGCAAAGAAGTATTAGCTAAATGTACTTAAAGTATCAAAAGTAAAAGTAGCGGTTCTGCAGAAAAATGGCCATTGTGACTGATATTTTATTTTATATTACATTATTATTGTTAATGCTGATGTATCAATATATAAGTAGTATTTTACCATTGTAGCTGGTAGAGGTTGAACTTGTTTTAAATACTTTAGTCCAGTGGTTCCCAACCTATGGGTCTGAACCCCTCTAAAGGGTCACAAGATAAATCTGGGGAGTTGAGAGATGATTTATAGGGTGAGAAAGAAGAAAAAACTAAGTTCAGCTACACAAATTTGTATTCAATTCTTTGGAATTTTGTCTTATCTTGTTTAGTGAAATACTGGATAATTTTACCTCTTTGGGCCTCCAACACAACTGTCTACAACTCATAGACATATGAAACGTGACTAGACACTGCTTTTTTGAAAGGTGTCAGAATGGGAACCACTGGTTTAATCTTTAACCATACATTATATTTTATAAGCTTATCATATGTTTTTTTTTTATTGTAAAATATTAATCTGAAAAGTAATTAATAACTTTATAAATGTAGTGGGTTAAAAAAGTACAATATTTCTCTTTGAAAAGTAGTAGAGTAGAGGTATAAAGTTGTAAAAAACAAAAAACAAATACAGTACAAGTACCTTCAAATTGTACTTAAATACAGTCCTTGATAAATGTTCTTAGTTACTTTCCACCACTGGCTAAGTATCATGTCATGTCATAGTCTCGGTTCGTATGTCTTTACATTAATCAGTTTCTCTGTTAGGAGCCTGTAAGGCTAAAACAACAATGATTATTATGCACAAAGAGCAGAACAGGCAATTAATATGTTCAGTTTACGGGGGAGTGTGTCACTCACCTCTGGCCTGGGTCTTTACCACTCTGCTCCACAGCCATGCCAGCACAGATCAAGTATAATTTTCAACAGCACCGCTTTGACAGTCTGAATATGATGTTGGTATTTAATCGCTCATATTGGGTGCCTTTCTGCAGAGGTCAAGAAAATCCAACCCTAAGTCCTCTAAGTTCTGCTGCATTATTCGTAACCTTCAGTGACTTTTACACACAGAAAAAAAATGAAAGTTTGTGTAAAACAAAGGTTTGAATAGCTCACTGTATTCACACACCTCCATTCAAACTGTGTGGGAAGCCTTCAAGGCTACTTGCAGTGGATGAATCATTACTCACTCATCCTACAAGAATTAGGTGATGTTACAAAAAAAGATGAATTACTAGCCACAGCAAATTTGAAGATCTTGACATGGCACATACGGCGGATGGCAGGTAAGAGCTCATGCTGAAGACATGACTGTGGGGGAAATATAAGAATGGAAATGAAGAAGTGACTGACTGCAACTACAGATATCAATGGTTCATAACAGATCATTAATACTATCCTTAAGGTTTTTCCAGAAGTGAATGCACTGGATCAGGAAGAAGTATTTTTTTCAGATAAAGACATGTTACAAAATGTCTCACAAATAGTTAAGGACGAGACGACTAGACCACAGAATCCTACTGTTTTCATGTTGACCGGAGGTTACAGTATAATACAGAAACAGTCAGTGCCAGTGATTACCATCACAACATTGTTGTCTAAACTTGGGAAAGATAATATCATTAAAGAAATTAAATTAAAAAATGTTTCAGATGTGGAAGATCTGTAACTTTTCCTTTATATGTTTATTTGTATGGCAACATCTCATACAGATGCAGTTCACAGTGCTTTAGATTGTTAGAAAACCAACAACTAAAATGAGGACAAAATGAACAACTTGCAGCAACAATTTTTAGCCGTACTAGTGGCAGAATATGGCTCTATGAAGGGCAATGTCGGTCTGTCGGTTCACCACTTTGGTCGAGAGTGATGAACTATTTAATGGATTGCCATGAAATTTGGTACAGACATTAATGCTCCCTCAGGATGATTTGTAACAACTTTGGTGATCCCCTGATTTCCCATCTAGTGCCATCATCAGGTCAAAATTTAAATGTGTCCTATACTTTGATTTATGACCAAATTCTTGTAAAACTAATGACATTCCCATCAGCCTCAGCTGTATTTAGTGTTCGGTACTAATTAGCCAAATGTCAGCATGCTAACACACTTAACTAAGATGGTCAACATGGTGAACATTATACCTGCTAAACATCAGCATGTTAGTGGCAGCATTGTGAACATGTTAGCAAGCTGATATTAGCATTTAGCTCAAAGCACCACAGAACCACTAGCCTGGCTGTACTCTTTTAGTCTTGTTATAATGGCAAACCTTATTAAATTATCTTTTTATGTGAAAGCTAAACTAAAAAAGAGGGTTTTTGAGAAAACATTTAAATGGACATGGTGTTGGAGCAAATCTCTCATTAGTAGGCATTCTGTTTTGTGGCTGTTTCACCAGCTTTGCAGTGAGCTCTGGGACTGTGAGTCAGAGTCAGAGGAGTGTCTGATGAGAAAAGAAACCTATTAAAACACTGATTCAGCCTCATCAGAAGACTCATCACAGAAGCTACATAGGTTTGATTGCAGAGTGAAAATACTACAGTATTGCATTGCAATATGCTACCATGGGTCAGTCCAGGCTTCAGCTACCTACTGTGTATCATTATCCCCTGGTTGTCATAGAAACCAATGCAGATGATGTCATGTCTGCACTTAATGTTGAGTACGACAAATTTGTCTTGGGGGTGTGCTTCCACTGGGGTTGTTTTTCAGTGTGCCAGGGTTTTATTTTTTGTTTTGTTACAAAAAATAAGAAGCATGTGAGGCTGTGCAGAGCCTCTGTAAGCTGGCATCTCCTTCAAAGCACTTTGTGCCTTTCGGTGCAGCTTCTGAAGGTGCCTGAAGTTGACAATATTTCAACTTTTCAGAATTTTGGCAGTGCCACTTTTTTGAAAACTGACATTTTAGAGGTATTAGATGACATTAACCCACATTGCACTCACTCTATGGTGGTCAGACTGAGCACTGAACCAGGAAAAAATGCTACCATCAACCTGATTTAGGGACAACAGCAGGCATTATGATTATAGGTTTAGTGGTCGTGTATACATTGTATTACAGAGTATTTTGTCCTCTCACTGCAGTAAAACACTAATTTCCAGCTCTTTCCACTTCCCCTACACAAATTTTCTTCATACTGCAAACAAAATCATTGTTATTTTCTCAAGCATCCACCTCCACATTCAAGTCCATTCAAGTTTTTGTGATCCAGACATAGTTTGATGTAATGATACTAAAGCCATGATTATATGGATTTGGCAGTGCCATTCAAAAGGCCTTATTAGAACAGGGACATATCACATTATAATTATTAATTACATAATAATGTCACACTGATGCTGAGCAAAGAAAGCTCGGCTCCATGGAGAATCCTTAAGCAAACCCCACCGGCTGACTGACATAATTGGCCAGCCGGAAAAGGAAGCATTCATTACCCTCAGAAACAAACTTCAGACAAAACATCATCAAAACAACAGATGGACAGCGCTCACGGTGCAATGTACAAATTGCTTCTGCATATCAGTCCGGAAGAAACAAGAACAAACTGAGGAAAGTTGAAAGGAACTGTACGCTCGGTTGGGTTCAGCAGGAGAATCACAATTTATTTGGTTTGGACTAAAAGCAGACAACCACCTTCATCATCTGATAAGAGGCCATGTGATTGCTAAAATACTGTTCATATCAATCATATTACGGATATTACTTTTTGAAACAAAATATTTTTAGCGTATAAATCATAACTTCTCAGCCTCAGAGCTGCTTTTTGGTCACTTTTTCAGACATCTGCAGCTGCTGAGAAGACCGTGAACCCACAGACTGCTCTGAAACCATTGAAGTCGGCCCTTATGATCAGACAGAAGAACACAGTGTAACTGATTTATAATACTGTATGTTTACACATGGGAAATGTTTCCAGCCCAGCACACCACACCCTCAGCTGTTCACCTGAAAACTAACAAACAAAATGTCTGTGTGTGTAATCACTGTAAAGAAGTGGGTAACCATGTGTGTACGGATGCAAGCAAGAATCATGTGATGAGCAAAACATTTCTCCTGTCAAATGACCATCAGCTTTTACTACCATTTTACTATAATTTACCACAATTCCACATGCAAAAGTCAAGTAACAGGCATACAACTATTGTATGTGAAACATTGAAGGCCTTGCAAAAAACACATACAAACAAATGCAGTGTATCTGATATTATATACTGATATTCAAATATCAAATATATTTATTAACTGTTGATTCTGACACTCAAATAATCTCCATCCAGCAACTGAACACACGCTTCTCTTCACTAATGCAGCATAGCGTTAGTTCAGGCAGAGCACCGAAGTCGCGCTTGTATTGGCTGATTGGCATTAGCTGTTTGCAATATGCTTCACAATGATTGGCTCATTCTCAGCTGTATGGCTTATAACGTCCAATCATATTCATGCAGGTGTACAGCGTTACAACCGTTCACTTATCGCTGTTACCTGCTGCCAACGCTGTTTGCTGCCACAGCTGATCTGACACAGTCTGTGCTTCTCGTTTTGGATGACTTGATTAAGGAGTAAATAATTGAAGAGTGTCATGTGTCTTCTGCTGCCTGCAGTCCGCAGTGGTCAGCTGGTTGTCAAACAGCCTTGGTTCAGATGCCAGGACAGAAGCCGAGACAGCGACCACTCTGTCAGGGGCCTATTCACCTGATCTCGACTTGCCATTATGCCGGGGTCAAAGCTAAGTAGCTGCTGATTGTGCTTCCATTAAAGCTGGGGTAGGCAGTTTTCTTTTGGTGTCACTGGGCAAAAATGCCATATTAACCGTGCAGCAATTCAAGTGGTCTGAGAGCAGACCTCCATTTCAGCCCCCCCTCTTGCCTCTGTTTTCAGGCTTCAGAAAATCTATCCCGTGACGGTAGACTTTAGCCAATCACAGGTTATTTCAGAGAGACGGTGTGTTCGTATTGGCTAAGCTACAAGAGCAGATGTGTGTACACGTCCCTTCAGACGGTGAAAACCAGATTCAGTGGAGGAAAATCCTGCCGGAAATCCTGAAACTTGTGATAAATTTCCAACACCTCCTTTGCCTACAGCGGTGTATAGTACAAAACAACATGTCCCGGCTCCACACGGAGCTTCAAGGTCATTACGTTCAATGCCATGGCGCTCATAACTACGAGTGGCAAAGAGGCATGATGACAAACAGTGGGGAATAACTTTTGACGCTGGAGGGGCGTCTTTGAGAAAACAAGTCACGGCGGGAGAGACCGCGGTCTCGGTGAGGCTCACGCCGTGGAGAGCGAGCCCTACGAGGGATACAGTTTCACTGGGGAACTGACTCCTTCTGCTGCCGGTCGAAGTTGTGGGTTTGGTGGGAGGGGCTTAACGGAGTGATACGAGGCAGCAGAGAGAGAGGCGGAAGGTTTTGCCTAGGTTGCACAGATTCTGCCTACCCCAGCTTTAATTGCCAGTGACTTCACATTGCTTGGCAATGCCAGTAACCAGTGGTGGAAGAAGTACTCAGATCCTTTACTTAAGTAAAAGTAACAATACCACAGTGTAGAAATACTCTGTTACAGGTAAAAGTCCTGCATTCGAAATACTTGAGTAAAAGTACATAGTATTACCAGCATAATGTACTTAAAGTAAAGTAAAAGTAGTACCTGAGTAGGTCAAATCAGCAACATAACTGAAAACACCTGTGAAAGTATGTGGAGTTATCTTTAACAAAGCATCATATTTAGACTAATAAGTTGATGTGTTTTGTATGTAAAATGAAAGTAACTAGTAACTATAGCAATTAGATAAATGTAGTGGAATACAAAATATATTTCCCCTTGAACTGTAATAGAGTAGAAGTATAAAGTAGCATAAAATTGAAATACTTAAGTAAAGTTTGAAGTTGGTTTGGCGGTTTTCTCTTCCCACATGAATGCTATTTAGCTGATCACTAGTTAATACTTGACTCAAACTTTGGTTTATGGCTGTTCATATCATAATGGAATCTATTCAGTTTATTCTTTTCAGCAACAAGGAAGTGCTGCAGCTCCATTATTTTGCCTTTTAACTTCCTGTCTATATCAGAAGTGTGAATATGTTGTGTGAATACGACATCTGCTGCTTGTGGTCACCTTGCACCTACGTTTTAGCAAATACCTGACCAGTTTTATAATTTAATGTACCGCGTGAAGGACTGTCAGAGCTGGAGGAAAATGAGAGACTTTCTTCTGACAGCAGTCTGACAAACAGCCGCTATTTACATAGAGGCACTAATTAGATCAGTTCTCCGCCCACACAGCTCTGAGATCAGCTGGTCATGTTACTGTCATAATAGTCATGGTGACTGGTCAATGTGTTGGTATTTGTATTTTATTATGTGTTTATATCAATATGATATCATAACAAAATAAGTTGCCTGATTGTGGGTGTTGAAAATGTGTGTAGCATCCAAAACACAGTGGAGACTCATTTGCTATAAATGGTCAATTCCTTGTCATCTCTTACTGAAATGGGCTCTCCTTCAGATTTCTACATAGCTAATTGTTTTCTAATTAATCTGATGGTTGTGATGGTTTGCTGATGAATGATTTGACTGGATGTTTTCCTATGAGCCCATGAGCCTGTAAGATTTTCTTAACTGACTATTAGAGGAATGGTGCATCATGAAATAAAAACAAACAAACTACTTTTTGATATAACTTATGATGTATAAAATGGGAAATAAACTCTCAATGTTTTGGTGGAAAGTGCTGTGACATTTTGTACAGACATTCATGGTTCCCAGAGGATGTATCCTCATGACTTTGGTGATTCCCTGACTTTTCCTCTCGCGCCAACATGAAGTTGACATTTGTGGTTTTGAGTGAAATGTCTCAACAGCTATTGGATGGATTGCCATGAATTTTTGGTACAGACATTCATGTCACCCTCAGGATAAATTGTAATCACTTTCACTTTTCATCTATTGCCATCAATAAGTCAAATGTATTATTTGTTTGTCCAATACTTTGGTTTGTGACCAAATACTTGAAAAACGAATGACATTCCCATCATTCTCAGCTGTGCCAATGAGCAAATGTTAGCATACTACCTGCTAAACATCAGCATGTTAGCATGCTGATGTTGCCTGCAGAGTTGCTAGCATGTAGACTGCATCTTCTGTGACGTCACAGTAGTGCATTTAACACAACAGTTTAGTTTTTGCTCTTTAACACCTATGAGTTGAAATGGTTACTGTAGCTGCATAGAGGTCTCAATGCTTGGCTGCACCCTCTGTGAAAGACACGCTTCACCCCAGGGTGCCACACCGTTGCTTCAATAAAAATCCATGGTGATGAATCCACTGTGGGGCTGAACAGTGAAAAACTGAAAATATGCCATAGTATGTTAAAGCTGTTTCTTTGCAATAATGGAAAATGTACTTACTATTATTTTTTAGATATTTCTCTGAAGAACATGTCCAGAAGAGCACCTCACCCATGACTGAGCTTGACTGACCTGAACTGGTTTCTTATTGATCATGGAGTGCAGTGTCAAAGCAGACACTCAACTGTCCTTGGGCTTGTTGAATTATGAATCTGGTGTTTGTGAAATGAGAAGCAGAGATAATTACAAGTATGAGCACTGAGCCACAGTACAAAAGAATGGCAATTGAATTAATGGAAGCTGAAGTGGAAAAATAGGAAGCACTCAGAAATGCCCTACAGTTTCAGTCTTGATGTTCATCCATATCCTCAGACTTGACAAGTACCAGGAGCCTTAATGTCAATACTTCCAGTTTTCGTTTTCCAGGAATAAAAGAGGTTCATAATTTCACCACAATAGTCATAAACTATTACAAAACATTAACATTTTTCATACTTTTAACATGTTAAGGCTCAAATGTCTAGAATTTGAGAATTTCCAACTTTAGCACCACCCAGCGGTAGTATTAAAAAAACAGACAGAAGCAATTAGGCTACATTTCCAATCGATCGAAACAGACTTAGCTAATAAATCATGACGTACATGAATCATGTGATCCACTGAAGCTTCCGCTCCACTGAAGAAACCGAAAAATCATCCAAAAACATCAGATCTGTGTGGAGCGATGAGGAGACTGTAACCTCCCTCAAATTAAGACCTGAATCAAACAGAAATGCCATTTTTCCATCATGTTTTGTGTTTTTGACTGGTGCTCATTTAATTAAGTCATCTCGTTGCACCCTCTTCCTCTGCAATGGTTTAATGGCACCCGACTGGAGAATTAGTGCGAACAAACTCGCATAATCGCATAACGGTAGAGGAGGGAAACGCACATTAATTTGCATTTTCTCGAAATTCAGTTAAAATTTGCGCTACATTTGGATGGAAACCTGGCTTATGGTGTTTGGCTAGAAATGAGAAGCCTGCTTTTGTCTACCTCTGTCTGGAATCAAGGACTTAGTTGGTTTTTTTTAAACATTGAGTCCTTGCTGTTGCTGCTCACTAAAGTGAGTGAAAACTGCCCACATTATAGGCAATTTGGAGTAGGAGTAGTGGCTTGTTTGACTCAAATGGTTGCTACCTGGTCTGTTCAGTGCAGAATATTTATTCCCACCAACATCAGTTTGGGGAATGAATAACCTTTCTATTCAGTGCAGCATATATCAAACCTGGAATTATTCCGTTTGTAGTTTGCATAAATCAATCTTCAGTGTAGTGGAACTGGCAGGAGTTAAGCCAGCAGGGTGAGGATGATGTCAACCCCAGCTCCCTTTACTCATCTTTACCCACTTTGTCAAAAAGAATATTCAATCAATCAGTTCAGTCTCACTGAAGTCAAGGCCCATTTACCTGAGCACTATGTGCTCTTGTGTGTGTATTTTACATAAGAGCTTACAATCAGCTTCTACTGTGTCCTATACTCTGACCTGCTTTATGCTTGTACACCACTCATCTGTTCAATGACTGAACATTTTGAATTGAGGGGAAAAAAAGAATTACACTCAGCCAGAGCGTTTCCTGTCCGGACTGTCCCACTTTCCTACCACAATGAGTGTCAAGTATACTTAATACGTAGAATAAAATAATACCTACTGAGCTTTAGATCTCTTACTGAGCCTCCGGCTTCCAGTGTTTAAATGGCTATAATTAATGTCCTTTTCCGCTGTGCTCTTAACAGGGTTTTCATCCATAATAATATCCAAAGACATAAATGACACTATCATTCCTAGAATAAGCAGTAAATATTTAAAATTCACTATATACAGTACAGCATGTGGTATGGTAGAGGTACATGCACAACAAAATCATTGTTTTCGGTTTGCTGCTGCTAAAAGTGTTTTCGTTGTTCCTGTTTGCAGCACTAGCAGTACTGGGAATAACCAACAGTGCCAAGTCAGCTTGCAATAAGTATGGAGGTGCCAGTAGTGTCAGCTGTGTGGGGTTTATATCCTATTTGTGCCAAACCAGTAGCCCAGGTGCTGGTGCTGCTGGTGAACCATGTTGGACAGCTCAAGTAAAGATGATGCATGTTGGAGCTGATGAGTTACTCCATATTCACTCACCATCTGGTCCGCTAAAGTGAAATGCTCACATGAGCACTCTGTATTAGTGAATCTGTTTCACACACGCATGAACATTGTTGTGTTACCATAGCAATCAGTTCTGTAAGAATCCTTCAAAAGCTTCTTATGAAAATCTGCATTTTAGCTGTGGATGTGGAGACTACTTAATAATAAACTACTAAATAAACCATTTCAAGGTTTCTGCCGCTTCTCCAACTTTTCCATTTGCTCCGACACAGCAAGGGCACATTGTGGTCCACTCTCCTGTTTTCCTGCTGTGTTGTGAAATGACACTTGTGATACCAGGAAATTGGAGCTGTGTTAGAGCTCTGCGTTTTCATCCTCAGCCTCCAGGTCATAAATCTCCAGCTGGGAAGCGTCTCTCCACCTGTAACACAGACACTGGTTGCATGCATGAGATCGGTCATTTTGCAGTTATTACAGAAACGTGTGGAAAGTCAGTTACATATGTAACCATTTGGACTTTCACACTCACACATAACGTGGGCTTTTCTAAACGGATACTATTTTGTGACCCTTTAGAAGTTGTTTTGGGGATATGGTAGCTTTTCACTTAATAAAATATTATAATTACAAACCTTGACTTTTACAAACTGATATTTATGAGAAGAACATCCACTCGGTTATTCGTTTACAGATTTGATGAAGAATTTCAGCACTACTAACTCTTACCCTGCCAGTAAAAGATTATGTATTGAACAGCTTGTCAATTTCTCCTCAACTGACAAAGCAGCAGTCAGTTAGAAAGCCATAAAAGTACGCTGAAACAAATTCAAATGACACAAAGGAGACCATGTTCCCATTTGTCACTGAGATGAACAAGATACTTGTTTGGCTCCTTGAGTGGATGCTGTTGTGTCACCGGCATCAGGTGCATCAAGCTTATGCCTCAACAAGCTTCATCACCACCTGGGCTAAAATCCTCAGAGACAAGAGGCGAAAAACTGCCTCTGTCTTAAACATGTCAGAGGCTGAATGTCTTCTACGCCCACGGAAATGACCTTTTCAGCAATCACAGTGAGAATTTCTATTTTCAAATGTAGTTTTCTGTTTTGATCTTCTGTCTCTGTAAACCCTTTTCACTTCAGCCTGCATCATGAAAGGAATGTGAGGAGTGCAGGACTGGTCTGCTTTTCAGGCAGTAATTGCTTAAGTATTCAGACTAATGTGAGGGTTGTGCGTGATATATTGGGCATGGTTTTAATAATCTAATTGGATATCTTTGATAATGTCATGATTACCAGCCAAATATGAGCAATTTTCTCTGCATTTCTAACACTATTTGTAATACAGAAGGTGGCGGAATGTTTTCCTTTTGATAAGTGTGAAACCTGTTTTCAATAAGGCAACAAAAGACAGACACAAAGATGTTTGAACATCAGGAGAGGCACTCAGTGTTTTCAGATGTCTGCATTACAGTGCAGTGTGATGCAGTATGTTGAGCAATCTCCACAGAATCTCCCAGACTAACATATCTCCTCCAATTTCTAGCGATAACGTGAGCAGATTAGCTCATTCACATATTAACAACACGTTCTACACAAAGGGTATAAATATGAGCTCCCAATCCTATTTAAAGGTATAGTAGTTTGAAGAAAATTACTTTCCTTATGAATATGCAAACTGATGCAGCAAGATGCTACATAATGCATAACTTTGCTTGCTTTGAAGACGTTTAATGAACTGTATACAGAAAACTAAAGAGGCAAATGTTACTTCTCAATATTAGCGATGAATACTTTGATATATTCTGACAAAGTGTTATAACAGAGGCAGCTGCGTCACTGGTCTCTAATAGTGTAATTAGGTATTTTGTGACACATGTTAACTGGAGCAGGTTGAAGAGGTCTTGTCCAGCAGCTGTACGCCCTTCGTTCGTGCTTATTAATTATTATTATGTAAATGGTTTTGGTCAGTTTTTGTCACAACACTCTGCTTCCCAACACAGCATTTCAACAGCTGGCATTGTTGGTCACATCAAACAGCTCAGTGGACCTCGACAATGTCTCTCCTCATCACACAAATGGTGGCAAAAGGTAAAAATATCGGAACAAAAGGAGAATTCACCAGCTTTTACGTGACATTTGAGAGAATAATATGCAAAAAAATAGCAGAGGCCTGCAAACAGCTGTGAAGTAAACATCCAAGTCTGCTATGTCATTATCATCTATGAAGTCTTACTGCCCTCTGCTGTACAAACCCTAAATGACTCCTACTGCAACAAGTACATTTTCAATTAATCCAGCTATCTTTTCTAACTGTAGTAAATAAAATCACATTCCCAAGGTGATGTCAAATTGCTCGTTGTCATGTTTTGTTGTCCTTTTTGAGACAGTCTTTCTGCAGTCTTAATTAACTTACAATTGACTCAGGTTGGTGGAAAACTGAGGCATGTCGTGTGCAGTCAGACTACCATACTTGGTAAGTTATTGTGACAATAACTATAAAGATCAGCAACACACAAATTTGTAATCTTGTGTGTTGATTTTTCTCCTAAACACAAATATGTGGATATATAATATGAAATCATAATTTTTATTTTTTCAAATTAGCACATTTAGTAATTTTCCATGTATCCCCTGGTAACTGCAGAAGTACCCCTGGTTGGGAATCACTAAAAAATTCCAAAGGAAGCAGATCCTCAAATTTGAGAAATCTGACCCAAAAAATGTTTGCCATTTTTGCCTGATAAATGACTTAAATGATTAAACAATTATCAAAGTTGTTGCAGATTAATTTTCTGTCCAACGACTAATTAATTAAGATCGTTTCAGCTGTAGTAGCAGTACATCATTGATCAATTGTATGTGTAGAAACAATAAGAAAAAGTTCAGTATTCCCACTCCCAGCTTCATGTGGTCATCACCCCCCAAACTGTATTTTGTTGAATAAAACTGGCCCAAGTGCATCAGAAACAGGCTGAATTCTGAGCAGTCATTTGTAAACAAACCTTTCCTGCTGAATAAAATGAATAAATTAAGTGATAATTCCACTTCACAACTGTAACGGACTTGCTGATTTGCCCAAATAACTGGTCCCACCCGTCAGAGTCTCAGTGTTAAGTGTCTTCAAAATTCAGAGTGCACCTTTTTGAAATAATTTATTCAATATTCATATATGGTAATATAATGGTTTCATCATGATCGGCATATAAAATATGTACAGAGCAAATCATTAGTAGAAATGACAGATCCTGCTGGGAAAGTATGTGCTTATATTGTAGAAGGCGGCAATGTGTCAGCAAACTTCCAAGAGTATTTCTTCATTTAACAATCATTGATCCTGGATATTGATATCCCAGATGTGCAGTTTCTAGTAGATAATTAGCACAGCTTGAAGTCTAGATGGTGGTCGGAGATTAAGAAAGGCTGCAGTTGGACTGTTTGGACTCTCTCCCCTAAACAAAGAGAAAATACAGTTAGAAACAAAGACTCGTTCATCCCCATACCTTTCATATAATA
This sequence comes from Macquaria australasica, assembly GCA_005408345.1. Classification (NCBI taxonomy): domain Eukaryota; kingdom Metazoa; phylum Chordata; class Actinopteri; order Centrarchiformes; family Percichthyidae; genus Macquaria; species Macquaria australasica. The sequence goes on along the minus strand of SEMN01000003.1, from coordinate 4,124,909 downwards.
ATAAAAATATACGAAAGGCAAATTATTTCATCTTCTGCCAATAAAAGTTAAAAGAGGATGGGTTGCCATGACAACAGTGTACCTACATGCGTTCCTGTTAGCATGCTACTGACGGCTAAGCTTTCCGGGTACCTGTTGTCTCTGCTGCTGACGTCGGTATTCTTCTTCGCTGGCAGCGAGAGCCTGAGCGAGAGCCAGATCCTCCTGCTCCTGAGGGCTGAGACACAAACAAAGAAACCTCAGACAGACACTTGGTGAAAAAAAAAAAAGTTAAGTTAAACCTGGATTTATTTATAGTGCTACGTCACTATTATTTATACAGTCGATTTAACTGATGACGGTGTGTGTATATAAATAGGAATGGTGATAAATCGGTGTAAATATCCAACTACTTCCCACAACAGCTAATGAGTGGACATTGTGTTGTTCACAAAAACCTGCTTAAGAGTAAACCGTACAAATGAGTAGGCTGAGCACTTTGACATATATTTTGGTTGCATTTCCAAGAAAAAAAACCCTACTTATGTGAATTCATTGGATCTTTGCTTCTGGTTGGTAGCACCCTGAAGGAGGTAAGAGATTTAATATAAAGACAACAAGTACAGACCATCTTATAATCAATTTCTATGCACGTTACATTACATTAAATAAAAAAGGTAATAAAAGCTTTCTATTTCACACATTTCCTTAGAGGACTGAAGATGAGGAGACGGATGCTGTTGTTGCTGTAGGCAACCTGCCATCTATGACATTTTCCCAAGTGGAATGATTTTCCCATAATGCAAAAAGCAGCAAACGTGTGTTAGGCACCATGGAGGATGTTGTTAAAGTGACTTTACAGGTCAAACCCTTTTTCAAACTGTGCTTATTTGTTGCACTTTTCAACTGAAAATGTTTCCCCACACCTTTTTTTCTATCATGTCCTCTTTTTGGAAGCTGCTGACATGATTTATTGATATAACATTATAAACATGAACAGCATGTTTCTGTTCATGCATGTTTCTCATGAGTTAATGTAGTGCAAATAAAAAAATGAAAGTTAAACTTTATCCAAATTGCCAGAGTTTTAGACACAAAGCTCTATATTGACAGTGAGCTTGAGAGCAAGAAAGACTTCTTCTACATCCTTTTTGAAAACCCTTTATGAAATAAAAAAAAACACCTTTTCATTCTGTGATTTTTATGTGCTTTGTATAATTTATTCATATTGTTATCTGATGTTTTATTCACGCTTTTAGTTGGTTTTTCTTTCCCTTGTGCAGCACTTTGTAACCATGTTAAGAAAGGTGCTGTATAGATCAAAAAGATTATCATTTTGGATTTGACTGATGAGTTTGCTTGATGAGCATCGCCTGTTTTTCTTTTCTTCCTGTCAAACAAAATTCTGTCCATAGTTTACTTCATGTTTTACTGTCTGAATAACTATTGATAAGCTGGATCTTGATAGCCTTGCTAGCATCAGAGCAGCCAGTTACATGGTTTTAAGATGAAGGTCAACGAGAAAAACACACTGTTCCACTCTCAACAGCATGTTAGGAGTGATAATGCGCTGATATTAGCATATTTCTGGGATTATGGCTTTTGGTGACGTTTACTCACCTAAGGGCTGGCTGAACTGTCGGCCTCGAATCAGCCAAAGACATCTCCAGAGCCCTTTGTAAAGCCTGCTCCTCCGTCTGCAATGACAGCACCAGAGCAGCACACTCAGGTTTACATTTTCCTCACACTGGGGAATTTCTTATCAGGTGACGTCATGTAAATGATGTGCATACCATGCCGGCCTGAAACGATGCTGATGGTGGTATTACATTCTGTGCTGAAACGGAAGTAGGGATCCGCTGAGTAGAGCTGCAAAAAACAGGACAACAAAGGAGTGAATTAATATTTTAGGTGTCTATTTAAAAAAAGTGATTAGAATGACCACTTTTTATTAAACTTTTAAAATCAATACTGAGTAGAAGTGCTCACCCACTGTTGTGGCCTCTGTTATTTGCACTCACACCATTAGAAACAGGTCTAGAGTGTCCTGAAGCAGATGAACTAGAACCAGAGGCAGAGGTGGAGGAAGCACCATGGGCCCTCATTGCAGCAGCATGCCTGAGACGAAACATCAAATCATTCTTACTGCGATATTTCCCAGATAAAAGAACAATATCTGAAGGTGAAGTGTGACTGTACCCACCCTGATTTGGGCAGAGGTTTCCCATCAGTCTTACAATCATGGTCTAGTGGGTGCCGGTGTTTAAGACAGTAATTTAAATGACACTGGTCGCAGGTCACTCGCATCATTTCCTTCTGCTTACAGCCTCCTTTAGAACATTTATTTGTAAAAATCTGAAAGAAAGGGGGAGAAAGTCTGTTATCGTTGCTCAGATTCTAACTGATCGTAAAGTAAAACCTCAGTTTTATATTAACCTTTCTCTTTCTCTGTGCAGGGTCCGATTTGCAATCTCGATCAATGTGTTCACCGACTTTAATGTCGGGCATCTCTCCTCTCTTGATGGGAATAGGGATGTTGCACAAAGGACATACTGGGACCTGGACATCCTACAGGAAAAATAAAATCAAACGCTATAGCACCATTTATTTATGTACACTAATGCAGCATGATGCAATCAGTAATGATACACTGTTTTCTTTAAGATTAGAAAAAAAACACACAAGCTAATAATAAAATTGTGCACATTCTTGCTTAAAAGGGCAAACAACTGAAATTAACATCTTTTATTTTTAACTTTACATGCGAGTTAAATTAAAACACGTTCAACACAGTATAAAAGTTATCAGTTACCTTTTTGTAGGACGACATGCATTTGTGATTTGCGTAGGTAATGTGGTCCTTGCAGAAAATCTCCTGACAGGCGTCACATCTCATAGGAAGAAAATCTGTTGCATCGAACAAGGTTTTTAAATTTCAGGTTCACATCGGACTTGGCAGGAAAAACAAGCAGGACATTGTCGTCTTTCCCCAAACAGTGCTCACCTAAACGTTTGCAGGTCTTCTCGGAGCAGTGCTCTCCCAAATCTGGAAACTCCATCGCAGAAATACCTCAACAGCCTGGAGGAGGAAGAAGAAAAGACCCTGTTGAGCGTTTTAAACCAAAGTGAAACGGGTGGAGCCACCGCTTCCAGTCAAGCTTCAAGAGTCAAGTCACCGTGACAGCTTGCAACTGTACAGTTTTACGTCGGCTGCTGGTTTTGGTCTTCAGACGTCGTCTTGGTCCAGAAAACAGTGGAAAGCTAAACGTTGTTGGACTTTAACTTACAAAGAAACGGCTCAACTGCCAGCTAACGTTAGCCGGGCCGGGGCTAACTTACGTAACTAACTCCCAGCTCACGTTGGTCACGGCGGAGCAGCGGCGATGTAACTTAACTTTGACGTTAACTTTAACGTTTCTGTGACATTACTGTGACCAAAATCGGGAAAATTACGCGTTTTTCAAATCGCCACGAGCAACACGAGTGCTAGCCGCTAGCTCGCGTGTCGCTAAGCAACGAGCCAGCATCGAGTTACCCTGTCCAGAAAACATTATAAAAGTGGGCGAAGACAAACATATTGCACTTTCTTTCTCGCTAGACTAAACGCCGTCAACACACCGCTGGTTTTGCTGTCCAACGTTAATCAAACTGCACTATTAGCCGACTGAGCTAGTTCTGACAGCTAACCTTAGCTTTTGCGCGACTTTTACTCGCCAAATCCCGTTTTCTTGTCGGTCTGTTGGGTTACAGCAGGATGCCACAATGCTACCTTAAATTACCCAGGTCGGTTCTGGTCCGATCGTGCCTTTTCTGACAGCCGTTTCAACCGCAGGCCGCCGAGCCGTCTGTTTTCATCGGGTTTTTGATGCGTCACGCACGCTCCTCCCACGAGAATCACGCAACCCGACGTCAGGAAAACAGACGTCACCGCGGGTCAGTGGAAATGACGGGAAACGTCTGGAAGGATCCGGACTTTTATCCCTGTCTCTCTATCTATCATATTTTGTAAATTACACTGCGCAGCACACACAGATTGAAAAATACAGCCGTTTATGTGTGTTTTATTTTGAAAGCCCACACGGGAGGCGCTGTTATTGATCAGACAGCCTGCGTATCATGCTGTGTATTTAGAATAATGAGTGTTTGCTGCCCTCGAGTGGTCGAAGTGGGGAACTGCAACACGTTAAATCAGTCAAACTAGCATCAATGCACGCATGACAGCATACTGAGTACTTTCAAAGTAAAGTAACCAAATTTAGACGAACACAAACGAATTAACAGACGGTGACTATGTTAATTGTTTGTTATGGCCACAACTGGAGTCTACACTCACACTTTCTTCGGTGGAAAAATTGCAGAAAAAGTATTCTGATTATTATTATTCTTTAGATAAGAGCATTCAGTCACGTTAGTATTTCTATTTCAGTTAATATTAATAGTTTTTGTATTAACTAAATACGCTTTGTTATCAAACAATGCACAAGCCTGTCCCATTAAATATATTCCAATAAACAGCCCTGCAATAAATACCACCTCTGTGAAGGTTTTGTTGCCTTCATTGATATGGTTAGAACTGGGCAGGAAATCAGAAACACTGCCGTCGCCTTGATTGTTTTAATTTGAAAGGGTTTACCGGATATGATCGTATAGTATTATTTCTATCTTGACGCTATGTGGCGTTGAGGACCTCTAGTGGTCTAACAGTGTTAATATTGGTATAAAGTTATTCATTTTAATATTTTGTACAACTCCTTACCAGTGTAATTATTATAAATAACAAAAGTAGCGTCCGTGTTGGTAATAATTCTATTAATAGTTGTTTAAATAATCGTTTACTACAGGTGTAACCAGACCAGTCTACACCTGTTTCCGAATCAAAGCAGAGATGGCAGCCCGCCGCCAACCTGAACAGGAAACTGAGTTGCAACTTGGAAAACAGGTTTAAAACCTCTTGAAGGAATATTTTTTCATCCAGATGGTTAGAAAAGTCTTTGAGAAATCTGGAAATACCCCAGAACAAAGGTAAGTGTAACTTCTATCTTTCAGAGAAAAACACTAACAATAAGTTACTTTTGTGAGAAAACATTATCCAAGAAGGGTTCAAACAAACATTATCCAAGAAGGGTTAAAACAAACATTATTCAAGAAGAGTTAAAACAAACATTATCCAAGAAGGGTTAAAACAAACATTATTCAAGAAGGGTTAAAACAAACATTATCCAAGGGTTAAAACAAACATTATCCAAGAAGGGTTAAAACAAACATTATCCAAGAAGAGTTAAAACAAACATTATCCAAGAAGAGTTAAACATTATCCAAGGGTTCAAACAAACATTATCCAAGGGTTAAAACAAACATTATCCAAGAAGAGTTAAAAACAAACATTATCCAAGAAGAGTTAAAACAAACATTATCCAAGAAGAGTTAAAACAAACATTATCCAAGAAGGGTTCAAACAAACATTATCCAAGAAGAGTTAAAACAAACATTATCCAAGGGTTCAAACAAACATTATCCAAGAAGAGTTAAAACAAACATTATCCAAGAAGAGTTAAAACAAACATTATCCAAGAAGAGTTAAAACAAACATTATCCAAGGGTTCAAACAAACATTATCCAAGAAGAGTTAAAACAAACATTATCCAAGAAGAGTTAAAAACAAACATTATCCAAGAAGAGTTAAACATTATCCAAGGGTTCAAACAAACATTATCCAAGGGTTAAAACAAACATTATCCAAGAAGAGTTAAAACAAACATTATCCAAGAAGAGTTAAAAACAAACATTATCCAAGAAGGGTTAAAAACAAACATTATCCAAGAAGAGTTAAAACAAACATTATCCAAGAAGAGTTCAAACAAACATTATCCAAGAAGGGTTCAAACAAACATTATCCAAGAAGAGTTAAAACAAACATTATCCAAGAAGAGTTAAAACAAACATTATCCAAGAAGAGTTAAAACAAACATTATCCAAGAAGAGTTAAAACAAACATTATCCAAGGGTTCAAACAAACATTATCCAAGAAGAGTTAAAACAAACATTATCCAAGAAGAGTTAAAAACAAACATTATCCAAGAAGAGTTAAAACAAACATTATCCAAGAAGAGTTAAAACAAACATTATCCAAGAAGGGTTCAAACAAACATTATCCAAGAAGAGTTAAAACAAACATTATCCAAGGGTTCAAACAAACATTATCCAAGAAGAGTTAAAACAAACATTATCCAAGAAGAGTTAAAAACAAACATTATCCAAGAAGAGTTAAAACAAACATTATCCAAGAAGAGTTAAAACAAACATTATCCAAGAAGAGTTAAAACAAACATTATCCAAGGGTTCAAACAAACATTATCCAAGAAGAGTTAAAACAAACATTATCCAAGAAGGGTTAAAACAAACATTATCCAAGAAGAGTTAAACATTATCCAAGGGTTCAAACAAACATTATCCAAGGGTTAAAACAAACATTATCCAAGAAGAGTTAAAACAAACATTATCCAAGAAGAGTTAAAAACAAACATTATCCAAGAAGGGTTAAAAACAAACATTATCCAAGAAGAGTTAAAACAAACATTATCCAAGAAGAGTTCAAACAAACATTATCCAAGAAGGGTTCAAACAAACATTATCCAAGAAGAGTTAAAACAAACATTATCCAAGAAGAGTTAAAACAAACATTATCCAAGAAGAGTTAAAACAAACATTATCCAAGAGTTAAAACAAACATTATCCAAGGGTTCAAACAAACATTATCCAAGAAGAGTTAAAACAAACATTATCCAAGAAGAGTTAAAAACAAACATTATCCAAGAAGAGTTAAACATTATCCAAGGGTTCAAACAAACATTATCCAAGGGTTAAAACAAACATTATCCAAGAAGAGTTAAAACAAACATTATCCAAGAAGAGTTAAAACAAACATTATCCAAGAAGAGTTAAAAACAAACATTATCCAAGAAGGGTTAAAAACAAACATTATCCAAGAAGGGTTAAAAACAAACATTATCCAAGAAGAGTTAAAACAAACATTATCCAAGAAGAGTTAAAACAAACATTATCCAAGAAGGGTTAAAACAAACATTATCCTGCACTGATGAGAAAACCTAAACTAATCTTAGCTGTCGTGCAACTTTGTCACATTACGCTTTCTTGTGTTTGCTTCCCTCTAGGGGTCACAGAGTGGAACTGCAACACATTACATTCGTCAAGCTTCATCAATACATACATAATGCACTTCCCGTGAGTACTTTCAAAATAAAGCTATCCGCAACAAACTAAAGGACATTACGTTTATCGTTCTCTAATTGGTCAGTTATTATATTATTTTATATTATATTATATGAATACAGTTATAATTCTTTAAATATGTCAGTTAAGGGTCTTCTTAGTCATATTTGTAGTAGTGGTAATAGTATCTGTATTAATAATATACACTTTGTTATCAAACAATATAAACACCTGCACCATGTAATGCATTGCAATAATCAGCCCTAAAATGAATCTATCGTATAATCATCACATCTGTCATCAAATAGCATTGAATGAGCTTGGAATCAGTCAGCAAATGACTCCTATCTGGGCTTCTCTTGAGTGTAGAGCAACAAAATGACACTTCACATCTCTCCAGCCTTTTAATTTCAAATGCAGATCTTTTTTCTGAGTAGAGATGGAATCAAGGCACCTCCACTTGTAATATATTTGTTTGCGGCTTTGTCCCCTTTACCATCTGTGCCAGATGACTGCCTTCTGAAAGATGCCTATATTTTAATACATTTGTCACTGTTGATCATCCTGTCTTGTTGTCCCTCCTCAGTCACAGCAACATATAAGAGTGATACATTTCCATACATCTGACAAAACAACCTCAACTCAAGGTCCACTTGCCTGCTTTTTCCAGAGCTCTCAATCATATTCCACGGTCTTCATCATCAGATGGAGTTTGCACAGTTGCCATTGACATGGATGGGTCTGTTGAGCTCAGTAATAGTAAGTGGGATTGTTTTTTCAAACTACTGTTTTCAAGGTCAAGAATGAACTTTGATATGTAATTATTTTCATACACCCCTCCTCTGTTTGACCTTGCTGTTGATTCAGAGTTTAGGCTAATACCTTGTAAGGCTTTACAGACAAATAACATATTACTATTCAATTACATAAAGTCAAATTTACAATGCCACACCTTTTAGTAAGAGTAATATTGGTTTGGCTCACACATTTTTAATCTTGTTGTTTAATCAGTGTTCGTAACATATTTTATAAAGTAGAATATTCATTATTATCTCCCTTTGGTGAGCAAGACTTTTCTTTTCTCAGACATAATGCAAGAGCAGCACAGTGGTTGGTGTCCTGTGCATGATCTGACATGCACTGCGTTTATCTGTTGCATATAGATTAACCTATGCAGATGTAAATCAATGGCTGGGTGAGTAAGCTTTGCTGAAGTGCAGGACTGTTTTCATTGGGGCAGTATTTTACCTCTTCTGTACACACCTGAGTGTACTTGAGATTCACCAAATATCATACATTTCAGATTTTATACTGTACTTTCCAAAAAGCCTTAGTATTGTAGTATTACTGGACTTCTAGGACCAGACTTATGTTAACCGTTAATGGGTCACTGAGCACCCGGACCCCTTCATGGTGTCAATAATTAGTGCTCCCATGGGATAAGGGGAGGGAGACGTGGTGTGTGTGAGGTTAAGACGTTTTACCTGAGAGGCAGAGTTTCCCATTGAGTGGGACAGCAGTTTGACTGCTGAGCTGGCTGCTTAATAGAAGGCCAGTTGGCAGCTGCAGGTACTTTGGGCTGTTTTAGGAGGTGCTCACTGAACCCTTCAATTATTCTTTTTCTCATTATCATTAGCAGGACAGTATGTGAGTGTTGCATTGTGAGAGACACTTTATGCTAGTAGTATATTTTGTACCTACAGTATTACTAGGCAGAGACAATAAAGCAGTGAGGGAATGTCATATTAAAGTTCCTTTAACCACGCTGCGTTTTATTGCTGTTTTTCATCTGTTTCATATGAGCTTTCCTCTGTCCGCTACAGTAAAGGTAATAGATTGAGGAAAGTATTTGATTTGAATCTCTCTTTGATCACATGCAATTCACATTAGGTAGCGGAACTGGGACATTTATACAGTAAATCTAAAAAACACTTCTGACTTTTGTACATTGAATCTTTACTAACATCACTGCACCTTGATCTGGATTACAGAAAACATATTACAATATATTCTACTATATATTATAGTTTGTCGTGTATGCAGTATTCTACATATTCTACTACCTACATATGTAGAATATATATGTATATGTATATTTACTGTACTGTTTACTGTATATTTCATATTCATCAACTTTAACAGTATGAGTCACAATTCTACCTCAATGAGGCCTGCAAAGTTGCACTACTAGACTCTTTACTTCTGCACATATTTGCACAGCTTCCTACACAACGCTCAAGTCATGTCACATAATGACCTAAGTATTGTAATGTATATAATGTATATAGCTTTTGAATGTCATTAACTTAATTTTCTTAGTTTGCTCTACTCATTATTTTAAATAGCCGTTTATCTGTTTCCTACCTCTTCAGACGGTTTCTGGCACTGATGTGAATTTTCCCTGAGGGGATCAATAAAGTCTTAAAATTTAGCTTAAGTATGCACACTAGTGTCTTTATTTTACTGTCTTTGAAGATTAGCTAAGTTGAGGGTTGATTTAGACTTAATAGGAGTCATAATAAATTCAATCTTGTAAGCCTGGAAGTGTAAGTTTCTATAATTGGTCGACAGCAGCTCTGATAAACTGATCATTGAAGATTTGGCATGCCAGCTAGGAAAATAGTTAGGCGCTTTCTGTCTTTTGAAATATTTAACCCCAAAAGAGTCTTTGAAAAAAGCCTAAAGTAATATTCAGCATTCCTGAAAATGTGTGTAACTCAGTTTTATTAAAAAGGGAGATAGAGCCATATAATCACAAGCTGACATCAATTATTTAAACTCAAGTCCAATCATCCAATCTTTTGACAATTTACCGAGAATGGATCTTAAATTATGTTCTTCAATTTGGGTTTGGACTGTTCTCTCAGATGAGTGAGTGTAATGGAGTGAAATTGAACCCAACATTGTTTTAGATGGCACGCAGGCTAAATCTCTCGCAAACTAATGGCTTAAAATGTGAATTTATCAGAGCAGAGAACTTCTTGGTTTAATGCCACCAGGCTGCGCGGTGTCTTTGCAGGTTTTACCAGTTGATGGCAGCAGCAGGATTCTTCCACAAGCCACTGAGCTGAGGAGGAACTATGAATAGAGAGCCCAAAGGATTTAATGACTACAGTGTACACATTGCAAATATGTGAATTTGTCTGTGTATTGTCACTACAGGGTGAAAATCTTGTCCAAAATGGAAATTATCTTTAATTATTACAGGTTTTTACACAACATCTGTACTGTATTTCAGGTCATCTTCACCTAGATAAATAAGATAAATAACCTCTGATTCAGGACATATACCAAAGTCCACTATTCAAAAAACTTCTTGTCAATCTTTTGTGCTTTTGACATTATGAGCTACATCTCTGAGTGTGTGTCAGTTTGGCAGCTTTAACTGCAGATCTGTAGAGTGTACTACACATTCAGTGAGTATTAAACAACTGTATGACAATACTGGAAAGTCAGATTGTTTTTCTACTATGCCCATATGATAGCAATAATAAAACACTATTGATTGCTGTGGGGAAATCAACAGGTCAGCTCTTGCTGAAGAACACTTTGGCAAACTGGATGTTTCAGACACAAATGCATGAATGTGTGTTGTTTGTCCAGCCTGCCACATATTATTGGTCCTGATGTGGTAAACCCTTAAGACATTTGTTCATTGTGTTTATGTGTCTGTCAACACTCTTGCTTGCAGCACACTAAATAGAATAAACAATTGAAAGCAAACAGCCACTAGAGGGCACAACAGGTCTTTTTTATCCCCACTGAAGCAGGTCTTTTGAGATTTTGGTTTGAAGGAGCCCTGATGTGAGGTCAAGGAGGCCTAAAGGTCTGTAGCTGCACTAGTCTGGTCATATTTTTAAGGTGGAAGTGAATGATTTATAACAAAATGCAGGATGCAGAATGAGGTAGAGTGGTTGTGTTCCTGCAGACTGTGACAGTAAACTCAACTTGTGAACGATCAGACAGACAGACAGCACGTTAAGTCCAAACTATACATTTCTTTTGCCACATAATTTTCTGTGCAAAAGAACAGCAGTAACAGTGGTAAAACATAAGCTTCAATGTTGTTGAGCATGCATCTCAAAAGTTCACATTAAGCTTCAATCTGTCTTTTTGTGTCAGAACATGTTGTCTTGTTTTGCTGCAGTGTAGTTCTACAGTAAATATCTCTGGGGTTTTGGGTACTTTTTTTTTTTTTGTACAGCAGCAGATGGCCGGGCTGCAGAGTACAGTCACCGCTCTCTCTCTACCAGATCTTTTGTAATGTGAGGAAACAGCGAGGGACTGCTAGCTATCCTGCCATCACTTCCAATTTGGCTACAGCCAAAATAAACTACACAAGCTTAGAAACTTATTTGATGATAATAAATAGCTACATTTCTCAGACCTTGTCTCGACTTTATCCCTGGTTTTTGTACTTGGATTAGTCTCCAAAGTTCAGGGATATAAGTCTTGTGAAAGTACTGTTATTCTTCAGTGCAGATGCACCACAGTTTATATGCCTGCATGATGTGTAGGTAGAAGGTGACCTGTAGAGCAATGGAGTTTATTTATTGCATGTCTCTCTCAGGGAACTGTGATGTTGTTGCAGGGAGTTTTGGGGTGTTTGACGCTGTCGAAGGTGCTTAAAATCAAGCAAAGCCATCATATGCAAGTACAAGTCTTTCTTACAATCACATAGAGTCATGCACAGGAGCTATGTGAGCTGTAATAACAGACACCCACAGTGACACGCAGACTATATGCACCTATTCATATTTTCACCCATCCAAAACCATTTGGGATTATATGCAGGATGGCTTAAAATGTGGATAGGCTACACTTTTTTTTTATATTCCTGTAGAGTTGAATTATTAGATTGAAGTTGAATAATAAGCACTGAGTCAAACAGCACACCCTTCATCTGCGGAGCTGTAATTAACGGGGGCAAAATGCAGGCGGTGGCGAAGGAAGAAAAAAAAAAATGCAAATTATTCTGCACAAAGGCTCCTCACAAATTGGCGTCACCATTTCTCAAATTATATCATTACTATATTTTGAAAATGTTAATCTGTTGAGCGGATTTCCCGGGGGAGTTGAGTAAATTAGTTCTATTTCCGAGACTGCCTCTCTGCAAAGGCACGGCAGCGACAAGCACCTCTGATTTGCTGATTACAATTAGACTCCCCAGTTTGGGCTCCTTCAAGCATTGATAATTTTCGGCATATTAAGCACGTTTTAGCAAAGGTGATAAGTCAGTTTTAATTGAAATGAAATTATTATTCTAATGGAAGTTTGGTTATTATTATTAGGAGGCACTAGTCATTCTAGCTTCATTTTTAATATATAAATGCTGGGGAGCAAAAAAAAGATTTTGAAGGGCATTAGGGTGTCAGGATTGAATGAGGTAATTTGAAGGGAATTACTTTCTCTTCTATCAGAAATGAACTGAATTAAAAGTCCAAATCAATCGCTTTCACTTCTCCATTCTACTTTGACAGCGGCACAATTACAGATAATTAGATGGGAGGAAACTTTTAATTGTGGGATTAGAGGGAGAGAGAATTTGTAGGATCAGAGGAAAATTTCGAGGCAGAGTTTCTTGCTTAAAATCGAATCAAAGGATTTGCGAGCTTAAAATGGCAACCAGCTTTTTTTTCTTCTACTGTTTAATTGGAATTGCATCTAGTTCATCCAAATCATCCAAAACAATTAATTTAGATTTAATTCTATAATTATCATCAAATCGAATAATGTGCAACCTAATTTAGATAGTTAAAAATTAACGTGCGTGAAGTTAATTGAGTAATTAAACTCCTAAACTGCTGCCTATTAATTTGCCTGCCTAATTAAAAATGAATTTGATTCTGTGCTGCTAAAGTAAGCATCAGTGTTGGATGGGCGTCTTGATAAGGGCTGTGTCTTATTTGGGGTTGGGGGTGTATCATTTGAACATCTTTATTAAGTTGGCACGCCTCTGAATTTTAAGTTATCTGGTTATCTGGAGGCAGGTGAGTGTGCTGCTCCAAAATCCTCTTATACTCAGCCAAACAGGCAAACACCACAGAAGGTTGGCATTAAAGACACTTATTTAGGGAAGGAAAAAGATAAAGTGCAAGTAGAGGTGGTTGACTTGTATTTGTTTATCCCCAAAAAACAAACTTTGATGGGTACAAAGTCTCCAGAAAAACACGAGTATGAATTGCTGGGCTGTATGCTTGGACTTTTGAACTCTTGGTTAGACTTAAAGTAAGTGAATGAGTGAGTGTAGAGTGTGTGTGTGTGTGTGTGTGTGTGTGTTAGGGGGACTTCCATGTGCTCCATCAGTGCCACTGCTGTTTTTCTTCACCTAATTCATCACTGTGGTGAGTAGTGGACTTACAGCCAACTCAAGAGCACTCCTAAGTGATTAAAGCAACATTTAACACTCCTAACTGATAAAATAAACATTTAGCTTAAAGCAGCAATAACAGAAAACATTAACATGTGTCTGGCTCTAAGTATAAACTGGCCATAAGTCAAAAAGCATCATCTCATCATAGATATAAACACTCTCCAGGCTTCAGTGTGGGGTACTGGTCATTATATCTTTCAGTCACTCTTAAAAAGGAATTTAAATGTATGTCTAATGAGGGGAAAGGCTGTTTTAGCACCCAAACAGTGCTTGAGGTGAACTGACTTAAGCCATGAGGTGAAAAACAGCCACATGCAATGAAACAAAATGACACCAAATGTAATTAAGTATTAATGTTTAGTTGTTTTAGAAAAGGCAAGTTGCTTTCCACAAATCTGAAGATCCCAACTGTTTATTTTAGGCTTACATATATATTCAAAGAGGGAATGTCCCAGCCTTGTAAAGTAATATAACATATTGTTTTGTACACCTATTTTTCTGTCCTCTGTCATGATTTCTCCTCCATCACTTAGCCTATTTGTCCTGGAATGTATCTCCATGGATAGAAAGTTAATCAATTAGTCTATAGGCCCTATATGTGCTCTTATTGATTCAGATCAACAATACATAAATGCAATAAAGACGATGTGTCCAGCTACAACAAACGACTCAGAACTCTCAATGAGGGAATAAAATATATATTTGTATTATTGTTTGCTTTGCCTCTGAACTGCTGCCAAAGGGGCCAGTTATAAAAAAAGGTAACAAGGCAGGGCAACAGCGCGACTGAATGCTGGCCTTGTTCGCCTTATTATCGGGTTAATTAAAGCTAGAATCTGACAATGTCACCCGGTTGTAGAAAAACGGATTTAAATGCAATGTCTCTGGAGACTGTGTCAAGGGCTGCCTTTCATTGAGCTCCTGTGTGCGCGCCCGAGTTGGGGACAGCCTCTGTATGTGCTGTGCTTGGATATGACGGAAAGCAATTATTGAATTTTAGATGTTCAAAAAGAAATGAATGGGGAGGAATTATTCATAAGATCTTGTCCGTGTGCGTTAAAATTAAAGACAAGCCCCACTGCTGCTAAAAAAAAAAAAAAAAAAATGAAGGAAGATGGATAAATAGGCGAGATCATTTCTGAGGAGTTCATTAAAATGTAGGGCTGCACATTGAAATACAGAGGGTTGTTATTTGGGCTTGGGGGTCAAGTGACGAGCGGATTATATACTTCCTCATAATAATATTAATTAAACAATTTGCATGCTAATAGGGTAACAATTATCGCAGCTTCTGTTGAGAGATTCAGGTTATTACAACATGCCAATCCGGGTGCCAAGGGTCAGGGAATGAGTGGGGTGCGAAATATCAACTCTGATTAACATTATGACAGCGCCAGACTTGGGATAAATAAAGTCGAATTAATTATTTGAAAACCTAATGAGCAGATAGGATTTAGGCTGGTCACATATTGAGTGCAGGGGTTGTACAAGTGGAGGAGCTTTCCCATTTGGTTTCCTGGCAGGAAATGTTGCCTGTAATGT
Source organism: Macquaria australasica (assembly GCA_005408345.1). Classification (NCBI taxonomy): domain Eukaryota; kingdom Metazoa; phylum Chordata; class Actinopteri; order Centrarchiformes; family Percichthyidae; genus Macquaria; species Macquaria australasica. The sequence continues at coordinate 4,109,785 of SEMN01000003.1, read as the reverse complement.
ACCTACATATATATGAGTATGGTATTTTGTGGCTATTTTTTTCTGTTATATTGACTTCTATTGTCCTTGTTCTTTTTGAAGCCTTCCTTTATTTGGTCATATATTTTGTTCATAACACAGTGTTGGTCGTAACTGAAGCTTTCGCCTTGTAACAGTAAAATATTATAGTTTCACCTTCGCTTTGTGCATTTAGCTCCTCTTTAAATACACCCATATTTCAACAATCGCCCTGTGTTGTGATTGTAAAACTTTAATGTGTTGAAATGATGATCCATAACTAACATGGGGGTTTATCTTAACTCAATTGTTCCCAAAGTGGGGCTCAGGGACAGGAAAGGGTCCCACAGTCCAAAGAAGGTTGCAGGCATCCCTGGAAAAAAACAATATTTTTATCCAACAATTTATTATCAGTTATTATTGTAGTTTTTGCAATTTTTGATCAGCATTCACTCTTTTCTGCTACCTCCCCAAGAGCCATGTGCCAGTAGCCTATCTAAAAAAGTTAAACAGCTATGGCTTTAACTTGGATAAAATATGATAATTTGTGATGTGTAATCTGGTCTAATATTTATCTAGCCTATTAGCAGGTTCTCCACTGAACAAAAATTCCGGGAGCCTCTGGCCTAACCCATCCGCCTGTAGCCTTTTCTTTCCGGGATTCAGTGAGCCCTTCCTCCCGGTGGGTCCCCCGTGTAGTTGCGATGTAGTTCTTATCAAAGCCCTCCTGTCTTGTTGTGACAGCTCTGATATTGTTTATTGAGGTGGATGTCAGCTTTAATTAGCAATCGATACGGGGAGCGTTTGCAGAGCGCGTCTCTGACGTCAGAGTCCATTACCGCTTCTCATTGGGTCTCATATTCCCAGAGCCTGGGCTAATTATTGGGAGGTTCATGTGGATAAAGTACAGCTCATCCCTCCCTTCACATCATGTCCCCTACTCGTTGGCCACACTCACTGCATGCTTTTTAAATTCCCATCACCGGCCTCCAGACGTCGTTTCCTTTTGCCTGCGGGATGATGGACAGCAGGATACTGGATCCACCTCACGCCCAGTTCGGAGGCTCTCTCGGCGGGATGGTGGGCTTCCCGTACCATCTGAGCCACCATCATGTTTACGAATTAGCCGGGCATCAACTTCAATCTGCGTCCGCGGTTCCTTTCTCAATAGACGGATTACTTAATGGTTCCTGCACGGCTTCAGTGGGCAATTCCAACCCCCTCTTGTCTTCGGGCTGCGGGATGAATGGAGATAATCAGCACTACAAACTGACAGGTAAGCCACATTACATACCGTACTACACAATAACCTCTCCTCTAGGTTGGCTGGTTGCACAAAGACAAAAACAGAAAGAAACAAAGACAGGATATTGCGATACAAGTTATCCTCTTGGTGGTGCGTTTAAAGGGCAAGCCAAACCGCACACGCATGCAGAGGAGTATTCTTCGCCCCCCACTTAATTTCCATCACCGAAAGCTGAAGATGCACCCAAGCAAAAACAATGTTCCTGTCAGTCAGTAAATACTAGAGCAAGGAAATGCCTGTGTTAACATCTGACGGTTTCCTCTTACTTGAGAAAAGGCGACAGATTTGATAGAAGCTGCAGGCTGCATCTGTGTGTTGACTGCAAAATTTCAAATGCAATCACCCTCTTCACCTCTAAAGTTTGCAGAATTCTTTGCGTAATGCATGAAACCAGTCTTGTTAGAATTGTGTTAAAATGTGGTAATTAAAATATATATGTACATATTTATCCCTTGTTTACATTTATTCTCATCCTGCTGTCAGACTCGGGGGACCCAGACAAAGATAGCCCTGGTTGCAAGAGACGGAGAACTCGCACAAATTTCACTGGTTGGCAGCTGGAGGAATTAGAAAAGGCTTTTAATGAGAGCCACTATCCGGACGTTTTCATGAGGGAGGCACTGGCTCTCCGATTGGACTTGATAGAATCAAGGGTTCAGGTAAATATTAATTGAATTCCTTTATTTTTAGCTGTGATTTTAAGCTTGTGTGTGTATCATTATCCCTTTGTTTATTAGTCAATCATGGCAAAGGCTCAGTGTTTTAATTGTTAGGTCCAAACTGCTGAAAACTAATTGTGGAATAAATCTCCAGGTAGCATAGGTTAATTTTGTGTCATAATATATACCTTGGAATTTTTTTTTAAATAATTAAAAGGACCCACTGCATGAATGTGTGTTGTTTGACCTTTCATGGCTTATGTTAGTCAAATAAATCAATTTTAATTACACCTTTATTTTGAAAAATAATGGAGCCTTTAATGCCGGCTGGTATTTGGGTATTTTTTTATTTTTTTAACTGAATTATTTAGTCTGAAATCTTGGCGTTATGTTTGTCAAATATATTGACAATGTTGGATAAACAAAGAGCAAAAACATTCAGTGTATAGCACTTGTTCCCAACCTAATTTAGTTTAATTGCATGACTATTACTAATATAGCAAACTATTTTATTTTATTATGAGAATATGTTTGTTGATGAAAACTAAACTTGCTAAGTTTAAATGTAATTAGAGAGCTTACATAGGAACAAAAGATTATCAAGGACAGTAAACCTGATCTATACTCCTGTAAATGTAAAGCTTCTTTTGTTAGGCTTCATCTCAACTTTTTGCAGCCTTGTTTGTGCACAGATTGGTTTTTAATCAAAGGCCTAATTAAAGGCCTGCATGGAAAACAGCAAGATGTTACCTCACCATTTGTTTAATTACCATATTGTTAAAACACCGACATTTTTGGTCTAATTAATTTCCCCCTTGCAGTGACAGAAGCGCACTTTACACACGTTTTCACTTTTTTCTCTGCAGGTATGGTTTCAGAACCGCAGAGCCAAATGGAGGAAAAAGGAGAACACAAAGAAAGGTCCAGGTCGACCTGCTCACAACGCCCACCCCACCACCTGCAGCGGGGAGCCCATGGACCCCGAGGAGATCGCCCGGAGAGAACTGGACAGGATGGAGAAGAAGAAACGGAAGCAGGAGCGACGGCTGCTCAAGTCCCAGAACAGGCTCCTTTCTGGGGATTTATTTCACACCCCGGGATCAGACAGCGACAGCGGGGTGTCGCATGTGACCGACAGTGACCACACCACAGGCCAGCCTTTTGAATCTGTCGGGGGAAACCAAACGCAATCCAGCTGCGACCAAACACCTCACCCTCTCCAGTCCCAAAACCAGAACCAAAGACACTTGGACCGGGATGCTGGCGGATCCGAGCTGGACTCGCCCGACGCCAGCCACCGGTCAAGCCTGTGCTCCAACAACAGCAGAGCCTCCGGCGTGCAGAAACTCAACCCTTTTAGCGTCGAAAGCCTCCTTTCGGACTCCAGACCGAGACGCAACCCCGCGGCCTTACCCCCCTCACGGCCTTTGATAGGGAAAGGACACTTCCTACTCTATCCCATCACACAGCCGCTTGGATTCATTGTTCCTCAAACTGCTCTGAAGACAACAACAGCAGCGAACTCTGACAGTGACACCCCAGCGGAGAGAAACCAGTCCAGTGTCCGCTGCAGCGTCTCTGCGAGCTCTGCGGGATGTAGGAGCAGCTCGCCGGACTCTGCAGACGCCACACAAAAGGGACAGGTGGGATCAGAGGAAAAGACACGTTCACCGCACACCAGCCCGTCCAGGGCCGCCTTTCCCACTGGCAAAAGTACTCAGACCTCTGTTATTTGCAGCGATTCGACTTTCGCCCACGAACACAGTCCACAACTCATTAAGCCTGTCGATGCAGACAGAAAAGAGCATTTAGAGAACAAGGACCACCCTGACAACCCCGAGTCAGTCCTCAGTGACAGTCCAGCAGAAACAAAGACAGACTCTAAAGAAGATGTCGACTTGGAATAAATCCTTGGGGGTAAAAAAAAAACAAGCAGAAACATACTGATATAGCCTCTAAACGACACCATTCATTAGGCCAAAGCTTAACCAGAAACTACATCTTTGCATCTAATCTCTAGGTTTCCCCACTCTGCTGATATTTTGACAATGGTGTGCTCTCTCTCTCTCTCTCCTCTCTCTCTCCTCTCTATCGCTCTCTCTATCTCTGCGAGTGTGTATGTGTGTGTGTGAGCCAGGAGTCTCTAGATATCCTTTAATGTGTGATAACTTGTCAAGAAAAAAAAAACACAAGACCACGAGACCAACACAAATCCTCAAGAGCTGTAAAAAAAGGTATTATACTATTTATATATGTAAGGTTTTTCTTAAATAAATCTATTGTATACAAGCACCTCAAACCGTGTGAGACCTTAAATAGTAGCACATACAGAGCAGGACTACAGTACAGTAGGAAGGGCTTTCTTAAGAAATCTCATGTTGTACTTTGTATATTGCCTTAACAAATTTATTCATCTATAAGCCCCCACTGAAATGAGGTTACGAGCCTGAGGCGAAAAGGACCCGCTCGACTCCTGCAGAGTTTTGATATGAAAGTAATTATTTTCCCGGTGGCTACTGCAGGGGGATTCAGTTTATTTTAGCTCAAAGGGGGTTATAATACATTACCGATTTCTAGTGATATGAAATCACATAAACTTCCAAGAATAATAGAATTAGCATGAAAAGGCCTGGGTGTCAAATTGAAATAGGAAAATAATAGCCCCGGCAGCTGGGAGTGTGTGTGTTTGTGCATATTGGATAGGAGATGGGGATTCGTGGGGAGGCATTTTCATGAGCTTTTTTATTTTTTCTTCTTCTTCTCCCTCTCTCTCCACTTTGTCAGGGCCCCTTGTAGCTGGGCTATATTAAGATAGATGTTCGATGATATCCCTCATTGTTCTGTCGCTTTACATTGATGTTTCTGTGTTATCAGCCTATTGATCATGCGTCGGCTGTAATAGGACGGGCTGAGGCAAACGTGCCTATTTACAATAGCAGAACACATTTGTTCTAATAGGGTTGGTGGTCCCCAGGGAAGCCATGCGGGATCTGGGACATCTGCTCCCTTTTGCAATATTAGCAGTGCTGACCACAATATCACGTCGACCCAAAGGAAGAAATGTCGAGGCTGCTGTGTGGCGTGTAATAGCATAAAAAAAATCTTAAAACATACCATCCAGTCCAGCTATAGCTGCTCATACCCTTGTTAAAATCCACAAGCCCTTTAGTGTTCTCTTTGGGTCTTGATTTGCAAATAAATTGAAAATAATCAGAGGGGTGAGCTTTACGTCTGAGCCGGCGCAAATGAATTTCTGAGCCAGTGTCCCTTTCAAAATATTTACATAAATTTCAACCCATGCAGCTGTTTGCTCTAGGAAGCAATGTCTTATTAGGTTGGTGGGGGGTGCAGGGGCAGACACAGCCAACATGGCACACACACAGTGAACATGGAGAAGATTAGGCCTGTATAGGCTGTGGTTCAGAGGTGTATCCTACATGCTGAGATTATAGAGACCTTATTGTACTTCAATGTACATTTATTTGTTTATTTTATCTTCCATGATATCACTTTAACTTTTCAATAATATTCTAGTCAGTTAAAAGGGGTCTGTGAAGGAGCTTGTAGTGTTGCAATGTTATCATAAATTGTATTATAAGGTTACAATAGCCTTAATGTTACTATTATTAAATCAGGAATATTCAATATTGAATTCAAGACGTAAATTGATAAATTCATAGGTTGTCAATTCTTTATAAACCTAGAGATACAATTTGTATTTACTAAATTGTGGGATAACCGGGGCCAGTTTGACATAACCTCTAAGATTCTTCGGTGTGTATTTTTCCATGCTACTCTTAGGCTATTTGGGACGTATGCCCAGTTCATCCATAATTCATTAGCACACTGAATAGGAGTATCGCTGGCTGCACATTGGTGGCCTTAAGGTGAAATTAGCGATTTGCTTAAGTAGTTAAGCTTTTCTTGCCTGAGAGCTGCACGCTGCATGATTCAAGACAAACTATCAATCGATATGCCCAGGCAGCCTCCAGGAGATGTGTCGTCCATGAATCATACTTTATGAATTCAATTTATACCCGGAGAAATTTTCAATTTGAACGCCGGATCATTATGGGAGAGTGTAAATTGTTTTTGCTCTATTATGCATCGGACGCCATCATTTTTCTTTCTAATTACGGAGGTGTCAGGTCGGGCTGTCATGCAGACGCTGATTTTCAATTTAACTGATCATCATGCATTCATTTTCCCATTTGATAAATCTGCTATCTCGAAGCTTCTCCATGCCCGGAATGCTAAAAGAGAGGCACAGATTGGCAAAGTAATAGGGGCCTGTATGCGGCAATAAGTGCAGATCAGGCAGCTAATTTAGCACCTCCTGGTATTTCCATTTCCATTTCTCATTTCTCATTTCCAACTCTCAAAGGAGGAAAAGCAGCCCAAAGGCAGAAAGCTGGTAGGCTTTTCACTATCGGAGAAAGACAGAGAAAAAAATCTACCAAAACGGCTTGTTTTCAACCACACATTTCCTAAATTAGGATATCAAGCTTAATTAAGGCTAATAGAGTTTTCTCAGTATGTGTTAGTTTTATTTAATAGAAACAAATTTGCACAATTAATTATGGCTATGATATTAAGGGTCTCATTTGCAGCATTCGAGCAGCAGCCGAAATCAGCGTCTTCAGAAATAAGCCTCTCATTTCCAAACCAAATGACTAACCAAATGTTTTTATAAGAGCTTCTATCACAGACATCATATCGGTTTATTTCCCATATTATATCCAAGTAAATAAGGCATATTAGACATAAATTGATCTGTTTTACTGCGCCGGATGACTGAAAGAAATGTAAATTTGTGCTATTTACTGTTATTACAGAAATTATATATTTTTGCGTTTTGAATTTTAGATTTTTCTTAAAATGTGTATAACCCTAACTTCATATAACACCTTACACAACACACACACACACACACACACACACAAATGTTTTCTCTTTGATTATCACGTGAAGTATCAGTTTAAGTTATTCCATTACTGCTCTACCTCATTTGACACAAATGTATGAATTTTCAAATAACTGTGACAGGGAAGGATTTTACAAGTTTTATGCTCAAATCAGCTCCAATGGACAACCTGTGTTCTCGCCACAAATCCGGCTGTCTGTACAGGCTACTCTTGTGCGCTTTGGTGTTGCTGCATGAGATCTTAGAGGCTTGGATAAGAAAGAACCGTGTCACTTTAAAAAGGATCCTCCATAAAATAAAATGGCACTTGACATTTGGCTTCTCCTGCAGCAACTCTGCCATGCCTTTTAGGATTATTTTACATCTACATACTCATTAATGCGCCGGTGGATTTAATCATTCTTATCTTCCCTGTGCATACCTGGGAAAAGCCTGAAATTACCATCTGCATTGATTTCTGGACGATCCTTAAAATAATTTTAATTATCTCTGAGTATTTCGCGCAAAATCCCTCTAATCAAAGTTTAGTTAATAACACTTGAACACTCACAGCTCAGGTTTCTGTGGGCTGTTAACGCGAAAAAGACATAACACAAATTTAGGCGAATTTAAAGATTCATTAAAATTGTACATAGTCTTTGCCAAATACGAGTGATTGACCATATGACCCATTTAATCATCTGCAGTTTGACTTGTGATGGATAGATGTGATTTTTTTATTTTCCTAATTTATTTTTTTAAAATCAAGCCCTTATTTGAGGTTGACACACTACAGCTAAACTGATTAAATATTTATTTTACTCACTTTACTCAATGATGAACTTAATGCCAAAGTTATCATCCAGCTGACTTAAAAATGTGGATAAAAGAGGATCAAAATGTCACAACTACATAGCAAAACACTGCTGTCATGGTAAAACATCATAACTCCTATGGTGTTTTTATTTTCTTTAAGAGATGGTGTACATGATGTTTGTGTACTAGTAAATGAGTAAATGTCCAAGACTTAGAAAAACAATTCAGAACACATAGCATATTAAAACACATATATATATATATATAAAAAAAGGAGAAAAGCATGTTTTTTCATTATATATTATGCAGAGTTTTTTATTCTTTGTATCAGAGTTAATGCAATAGTGACATGATGTGCTCCAATATAAATGTCAGCTTTCTGCTAAAGAAGGTATTCCAAATGACCTTCCTCAAAAAAGTTCTAGAAATTAAACAAATACCACTTTGCATATAGCAAACAAGTGCATTTCACATCCCCACCGTACAGAACATTGCATTCACATATTACTTGTGGTGTGTGAGAAATGTGATCCAAACAACTAGTGGAACAATGGAGAACACAATAGGTGAATAGAGTCTGTGAAATTATAAAGATAAATATTTGCAAAAGGGCAAACGTCCATCTTTTAAATGCACTCAAAAGGGCTCATTATTAGTATACACTATATTCACACAATGTTCTCTTTAAAAAAATATGTTCTGTTTCTCCCACACACTGGCCTACAAAACATAAACTTTAATGTAAAAGTTTGAGAACTACTGCTATAACAACACATGAAAATAATACAAATGAATATGCCTCGCAGTGACCAATCAAACAATTATAATCGTCTTTTACTGTGATGCAGTACAATGCAGAAGAATGAGAAGGTGCAGTCAGTTTTCTTAAGTGCAATAACATTAGTGCAATAACACAACATTCCCCTCTTCCTTGTAAAAAATGTCTTTCTCATTAAATATTTCACATTTATGCATTATGCTGGCTCCATATTGTCTTGGAATAGCTGTAGGGAAGGATTAGATATTAGACTCCTCTTCACAATAAGAGCACTTGCATCCTTGTATGATGATGTGAGAGGTGAGAGGAGTCTTTTCAGAATGGTCACACCTGTTACTATCTGTCTGGCCTCATTATCTAAAGTGACCTGTATTGTGCTTTTGGATTACACAACCTAACAATTGATAGGACAAAGAACATATTAGAGAAAGCAGATAATGTGTTAAAAAAATGTCTTGGTAGTTTAAGGATAAGAGGGTCTTCTTATAAGGCTACTGGCAGACATGCTTGGACATAAATTTCAAAGCAAATGAACAACTGCCTTCTGACACCTCATTGTCTTTGGTACTTAAACTTGACAGCTTCCTCCTTCCAAAAATCCACCAAAATGTTTGATGCGCTATGAAGTAATATTTGAGCAAGTCTGATGTTCTACTACAATATCCAAAATGACTAGGTATCATAAATCATTGGAAGACCATGTTAAAGTCCTTCAGTAATCACAAATTTTGAGGGACACTTTGACAGCACTTGTCTCAGATTGTCATAGCTATCAAATCTGGTGCAGTCTCTGTAGTTTGAGGCTTCTAGACCGACTCAACTCTCAGGTGAGTTTAAAACATCAGTCCACATCTCGATATGTAATAAATAGAAAAATAAACCAAAAAAACCAAAAACAAATTGGAATGTATTTCTCTGTGTCTAGACACCCTTCTTCAGGTAGCCTTGGTACTTCCTGTATGTACAGTTGGTATCCAAAGCATCTTCTCAGGTGCCTTGGAGTGACATCTGAGTGAGCTCTCAGATGTCACTCCAAGGCACCTGAGAAGATGTCTTCTGTTGCAGATAATCAACACAGATGAAACATTAGTACTTGAGTTTTATACCATTTTGATTACACATTTTACAACAACATGGTGTAAAGCTTTGCATTATTTCATGATGCTGTTAATACATCAGATATGAGAATAATAATGTTTTGCATTAATGCATAAACATGTTGTTCCAAAATACAGAATGCTGTAAGGCAATATATCTATACACACTTTAAAACTATCTAAGTATACAGTATATCTATACATACCAATTATCACCTTCTCTGGTGATTCTATTTATGAAAAAAATATGGTTTGAATAATTTACAGGAAGATCCTTGGTCTTCATTTGGCTCCAATCTCGTACATGTGTAGGCTAATTGGCAGCCTATTTCCCATGTGTAGATTAAGTATTTGGAGCCTTCAAATATCCTTTGGATGGCCTATACACTCTTGTTGGTGCAAATGCTACATTTACATTAGTATGTCAAGATGCATTAGAATAGTCACGGGTATGTACAGTATGAACTATTTTAACAGCACCACCACTGGATGAATCACATAACCCTTCTCTTTAGGTTCAAATGTAACTATTCTGCATTAGCAAAATATGCTTTCAGAGAGAAACAAAATACAAATCTTTAAATCAACGTATAAGACGAAATCTTCATATATTGATCATATAAAAAATGTTCAATGTCAACATGCTAAAAATAACTTCAAAATATCCACTGTCATTGTTTTTCTTTCTTTGGCTTGAAATATCTGCTCCTGGCAGCTAAAGCGTGATTAAGGTATGGCCAAGTTTAAGCAACCAAAAGCACTTAGTTACGGGAGATAATGTGGTCATGGTTAACTGCTGAGATGGGACAGAATTGCAGATAAATTTGTAGGAGACAGGATGGCGAATCTATAGAAAATAACCCACATGACTGGCAATAAGCTGCCACAAGGCCTGCATGAAATGCTTGGTGAAAGAGTTAGTGGATGAATCACACAGAAACAACTCATGGTGAGATCTAAGACCTGCCAGATAGTAAGGCAGCACGTAGTCAACAGACCCTCCATGTGCTGGTGGCTAAGCCAAAGCAGAGTACAAGATGTAGGCGGAGTTAGGCTGTCAGTTGGGAGTGGCGAGAATGTGAAAGCAATCCTTGATCCAAGAGGGAAGGGTGACACTGACAGAAAACTCCAGGCAATAAGAGCAATCGGCCTTGCTTCTAAAACGTTTGGTATAATATGTGGTGACCAGTGGCTATGATTAGCCAGCTGAGGCAGGAGCTTAGGCCCCTGAAACAGCACTTCAAGGAGGCAGGATACGAAGTGAGGGGCCCACTAGAAGACCTTCATTTCAAAATGAAAAAGAACCTTCCCAACATTTAGAGGACAGAATATCACAAGAGGTTAGTAAGAAAGAAGACCAAGAAACAGGCTGCAGTGCACCACTGGGTTCATGAAAGAGCCATTTGGGTAACAAATAGGATACTTTACACCCTCCAAAAAAATCAGTGGTCACCTCCATAAAACATACAGTAATACAGATAGAGAAGAACCTGCACTTCCTTCAGATCCCCAGGACCTGTTGCATGTGGAAAAATATTTTCTGTATTGCTGACCAAACTACCTCTAGAGGGATTTCTTCAGTGCACAAGATGGAGTTGACACAGTGACCACTGAGCTGATTAGGGGTGTGCAAAAAGGTATACCGTAAAGCAAAGCATTTGTATTCAATGAGCCATGGTGAATAGTGATATATATATATATATATATATATATATATATATATATATATATATATATATATATATATCATTTGGGCACAGCAGTTTGTTCTGAACTGTATCCCTCCAAGGAAAGTAAAGACCATCTTTGCACTCACTCCTACTTTAGGTGCATATAGTATTCATATAGGATAATCTGACTAATCATATTCCCAGATTAACAGTCTACCTCTTTAATTTGAGATGAGAGAAGTGGTTTTCTGTTTATGCCATTCATCTGTCCAAGCAGGAACTAGTTGCTACTCGTAGCAAATTAGTGCAGCCAGGTAACTTCAGTGCTTGAGGTCCCAGTATATGTTTTCATAGTTCAATAAACCTATAATTTCTTTGAATCTTTCTTGCTGGATCAATGTGAATCACCAGCAGGCTGTATGTAGCTTAGAAGAGGAACCCTGGAGAACATCCTCAGCTGTTGCCTGAAAGCTTTGGGAGAGTAAAACTATCTTTTGTTCAATAACCACATCCCAAAGGCCTGCAGAAGCATCATCCAAGGCAAGACATTTCTGTGATCCAAGGAAGAAGAGGACACAGCTCCAGAGCACAGCCCCATGTGGACTTCTCAGAACAGCACAAGACTGGCAGCAGATGGCTGAATTAGGGGGATGCACAGATTCTCAGAGACCATCATATTGACTATAGTTGGGTAGAAAAGTTTAAAAAGGGACTGTTTGAAGTATCTACACAGTCAAAGTTTAGCAAGCTGTTTCCCAGAAAGGTGCATTCAGATTGGATGTGAAATTTTGCCTTGCTTGTGTGTGTATGTGACAGCTCACACAGTCTCACTTCAAAATGTACCAGCCCCCCAGCTCAGCCTGCTATCAGAGTTGAGAACACCATCATGGCTGGCTAATCAACTTTACTGTGTATGTGCACAACAGACATAATGGATTTCTTCACATTTCAAAATGTCTTGACTGAGTCAAATGGATTTGGATGAGTCAAGGTCCACCTCCAAAGAAATGGAACAAAGAGAGGAAGTGATTGTTGTACTGCCCAGGCAGTAGCAAGGCCAACCTGCAGTGCAGTGGATGACAAAGACAGAGTCACCAGATCCTCATAGGTCGAGCTCGCAGATTTTTGTTGGATTCAGGTGATGCTAAAGTGTTGATGTGAATGACATCCATGGGCTTGAACCTTTTTTCAAAGGTAAACTGAAATAAACATCAATATGAATAAAATAAACACAATAAAATAAAATAAACAAGGAAACAATCTGAGTGTTAAGGTTAATTCTTAACCTTGGAAATAGTAGTTTGACAAAATTGCGTAACTCAAGGTAAACTTGCTAGTGGACCTTGATTTAAGATTACGTTGTCAAAGAAAATAATAATCATGATTTCTGTCACCAACAATACAAACTGTATATAACACTTAATATTTATGATGTTATGATTACTTAGCCACTGTACCTGCTAAAAGAAGCTAGCAACCAGAGCAAATGTAAAGATACTCATTGTTTTGTCTGCTTCTTTGCAACCACTGAAAGTAGGTCTTGGTTGTATACTATGCTTGTCTTGTTTGCATATTTGTCACTTCTAGGGTGATATGGAAAGAGAGTTTAGTCCAAGAGCAAACGAAACACCTTGGATGGTTGTCCATTGAACACCTCAAGTGCAGTGCATGCAGGTACATGCAGATACTTAAGGCACCTTAATAGGAGAACATAAATTTATCTTCCAATATAAATGGCATAGCCCACTATCCTGAAGAAATACGTTCATATTTGATGCATCTGCAGTGCACAACTTACATCCAGTGAACAGACTATGGGTTTGAGGAAATTGTCAGAAAGCTAATTTGCTTAATTCTTTCGGTGATGCCACAGAACATCCAGTGCCAACGTTTGGTGTCAATGCAGGACGTAGTGTGCCTTTTATATAGTGAAGTGCCCCTCATACATTTTTTAGGCTGGGTAGCTATTTTCACCAACATCACCACCTTTAACCTATCTCAGAGGTACTGTTTACTAGAGCTGGGCAATCATTTGATATATGATACAGATATGATTATATTGTGTTATTGCTTCAGAAGTTTTTCTGTCCAAAGTACTGAAAATATTTTAAATGAGATATTGTAGTTTTTTTATTTACATTCATGGAGAATTTTGTGTGATGCAAAGCGTAAAATATAATAATATAATATTTGTATTGTTTGGAAATCAGTTTAAGATGTGGTTATTTCTAAGCATTTCATTTATTTATTATTTTGACCAATAATGAATCAACATCGCAAAAGTGACCCTGCAATTACCACCATATCCTTTGGATATTTGTCTTTATTAAATATTTTAACCACTGCTGAATCTCAGATCGTGTCTTTTAATTATTACCTCATAAAAAGGCATTAAACTGTATGTTTTAATGCACAGGGGAAGCAACAAACTCTAAAGCAACAAAATATAATATCACATTGAATATCATCAGTATAGGTGTGATATGTATCTTACAAAGTATTTTTACATGTTTAAAAAGTTAACGGCGAAAAACTAATCTGACGTGTTTTGAGTAAACATATTTTCCTTATGAAAACAGACGTGCTTTGAAACAAGGACTCTTGGCATTAATTGGGATATACTAAGGTACTCTCTTCATGGGTTGGCACATGTAAACCTCATATCTGTATAGAGTAACAACACCTAATCCCATTCACTGTTGAATTTTGAAGTCTGAAAGCTGCATCTACATGACAAACATCAGAGAATTCTGTATACATGGCTATGTACACAGGCATATCAGTAAACAAAAAATGAAAATACATTTAAATGGGATCCATGCAACTGTTACTCTGTATATGTAAACACTTGCTTTGGTAGCTGGCATATATCAATTTAATATGGGATACTGAAACAAGTAAACTTCATCTTATTACAATTATTGCTGGTTTTTGCGATTAGTGCAAGCTTGATTTTCACAGTAGTGTTTGGAATATTCTGTTTATGCACGTGTACATGGATATTTGTGATCCAGACGTGAAGGTGCATATAAACAGCATTTACTGAATCGCACCTTAACTGGAATATCAGCTATTATCTGGAATACTCTGTGCATGTAAATGTTGTCATTGGGGGCTTACCGCTTGGTGGTGATTTATATGAAAAAGACAAGCATTTTCCTTCCTTGACTTCCCAGGGAATCTGTGCCCTAGAGGTTAATGAAGTGTGAAGTGTGAAAACTTCCTGAGATGGGATGAGTTAAATAGTGTTCTCAGATGTTAAAGCAACACTGTCCAAATTTATTTGTGTGTGTCAGTTCTTTATAAGTCTTAAATCTGGCAAACATGCCCCATGGGCCATCCGCTACCACTGTTCGGGCTAATGCCATCTTGTGTGTTCCAGTTGGTCCACATAAATGGGTATAATAACAAGATCTAAGAAAGAATTGGAATTGAATTCATGGAATTTACTGGCATTTGTTTTACTGTTCAGTGTTTATATTATATATATTGAGACATTTCACATGCAACGGTAACAAACAACACCATCTATCTTTATATACTGGATTTGAGCACAAGTTTGTAGTGATAACTGTCAGCTAAATGTCAATCTTAAAGTCAGATAAAGGCATTATTGTGGCTGTAAGCATGATGAATACAATGCCGTGTATACCAAACAATAAGAAACTGTCAGTAAATGTTTTAGTAAGCAGTTTAGTAATGCCATGAAATTTACAAGAAATCCTTAATTTATTGTTACAAATATCAGGAATTCATACTCTGTTTGGCAATGCGTTTGACCATGTCAAAAAGTCAATTTGATAAATGATTTGCACAATGCCACAGAAATATTTGGATTGCCATATCATAGATATGAATTTGGGATGTAGTGTAGTGATGAACTTAAAAATACCTACTATAATAATAATAATAATAATAATAATAATAATAATAATAATAGTAATAATAAATAATATACTGATACAATCTTTCGAATGATGTATTTCAACCTAACAGTATGACCTCTATAACGGATACAATATGTGCCTAAGGGAGACTTCACTAATAGACATTTTTGGTTGCAATTAAAAATGGCTCCCATGAAAGGCCTGACATGTCCTCTAAGGCAAGAGTCTCAGACCTGGCTCTTTTCTTTCGTCATTAAAGTGGTATTGCAAATGTTCTTAGCACATCAAGGCCAAGACCTCAGATCTCACTATTACATGCACATTATTTAATGCTTGGGCTCTCTGGTAGTACTGACATGTACAATTTCTGTCATTAATGTGCCTGTAAGCTCAGGGATGGACCAAGCTCAGAGAGCCACTTGAGGTCCAGTTTTTCATTTAATGGCCCAGGGGAAGTAGGGTTCAACTGGGCCTGAAATGTTACTATAAAAGTGCTCTGTAGAGGAGCATGTTATGGCTCTGTAGTTGGCCCAGTCGATCACATTAGGGCTAAGGAAGTGGCGACATGTGACAGCCCAGAAACATTTCAATACTGACACAGTGTGTCTGAGAGCTTCGAGCACACTTCTGAAAATAAAAAATGCCTTGTATCAGTCCTGTAAATGGGTGTGATTAGTCATAAAGGAGCTTATTGTGCAGAGGCTGGAAGCAAATTAGAGGTGATAGTGGGACAGAATCAATGCTGTTTACCTCTTGGAGGTGTGAGCATATCCATCAGCAGCACTGAGGACGGCCGAGGATCCCTCCTTCCCAACTCATTATTGACAGTTTGAGAAGGACCTGAGATAGGAACACTTTAAGACATAACATTCATTTCTCTGTTATCGATGTGTAGACAGGGCTTTCAAAATAAGTCATTAAGAAAGGGACGAAATAATTAAAGCACCACCTGCAGCTTCTTAAGCCGGATGTATAGGCAGTTTAGAGAAATGCATACATTCACCTACTCCCTTTCTTTGAAGGCACATAATATTATCTGTACATTATCTGGTCTTCGCTTCATACACAACAAATACAGCTCCAAAATAGGTTTAATGTTTGCAGGTTTGGTTCTTACTTTGAACTTATTTACTTCAAACAAGGTACAAGAAAAATGCTACAAAAGTTTTGAATCTATGTTTTAAAATTAAACATAGATCCTAAATATGCAAGAATGACAGATGATAATGGGTTCATTAGACCTGCTTTAGTGATTCAAACCAAAACTGTGTTCTAACTGTATATCAATAGTGACTATTGCTACTAACGACCACATTTCTGACAATCAAATGATCATCAAATGTGATGTTTTACCAGTTTATGGAATTAACAAGTGATGGTAATAAACACCCTTTAACACAATTAGTCCAACACCTATCCGGTGATATATTTCTAAATCTATTAATTTAACAATATGAGACATAAAATTAATTTGATATATATTATCCTATTTTAGCAAATTAGATATTTATTGCTCATTCTATACTAAGTTTTAGTAATTAGTAATTCTTCAACAAGAACTGTCCACTCTCTCATTCTGTCATTAGTGGGTAAATGTTCCTTTAAGAGACCCCATATTGCATCCCAGCCAGCAGACTTTCATTCCTCAGTGGAGGGACAATGACTGCAAGTCTAAGTCTTGCAAATTACAAACATTATTGTCACAAAGGTCTTGGTGTGTCTTCATTCAGTTTGTCTAAGAGGGTGTTGACCCTAAGGAAAGAGGGTTTGTGCTAAAAAGAAGGAAGATATCCACTTGATTGCATTTTTGCACAGAATGAGGGCTGTGGATTTAGTCCCCCATCTCTTACATTGAAATTGTGTTGGTAAGGGACCTCTTCACGGCCACTATGGACAGGAGGAATGATTACAGCAACGAAAAACTCTTTCAATGTGCATGTGGGCATTTGAGTATCGTATTAAGACAGACTTGAAAAAATGTGACTCTATCCTTTAAAACTACCTGACCTAACCTTTGCAGGTCCATGTGAAATGTTGACAATTTATCATGAAATCTAATAAGTGGCCATCATTTTGTTGCTAACACACTGGGAGAGAGACGACATTAAGGAAATAATAGTATAACTACCAGCAAAGAGGTGAGCTGACCTAGTTCTAGCAGTAGACTCACAAGCCACAGTGTGTCTCAAAGGACTCGATTCTCCTCCAGAGAAAGGTGACTTTGTCCTTGATGGAAGGCAGTCAGTGGCCTCTCCAGCACAACACAAATTTTTCAAGTTGCCTTCAAGCAGGCAAATACTGTTTGATGCTAAGCCCAAGTAGAGTCTAGGGTTTGAAGGTGCATTTTAGGAATGATCTGCAAAAATAGACTGGATTATGGTCACTGTTTGTTTGTAACATGTATGTAAAATTGTAAGTCTTCTGTGGTTTTTATAAAATATCAAAGCTGGAAAAAACATACTCTTGGTTTAACTGACCATATTAAACCCCTCCCCTGAATAATGATTGTCCAATCATAGCTTAGCAACCGTAACTAGGCATGTCAAGCTTTGGATTTGAAGTGATGTACATGGGGCTTTAGTAAGAGCGATACTCTTATATATACTCTTGTATATAAACAGTTTGGATGGTGGTATTGTTTTTTACCCTCTTCAAAACCAAAAAATACTAGAGCCAAAGTGTAAGGAATGGATTAAACAGTGTGTTTGTCTGCTAATGTTAGCTGCAAACATTTCCAGCTAACTAGCTACATAGAAAGTTTCATACTACATTATTTTGTGTGGTAGAGATTATGTGAAAAGAAAAGCTATGTCCACGACAAGCGCATCCAGTCATGAACAACTCACCGAACGGTTCGGGACGAATACACGTAGCCTACTGTTACACCCCTAGTATGTAGCCATAAAGTGCATTTTTAAGACCACTTATACAGGGTTCTAAGTGAGCAGGAAACAGCGTTTTCAGCTAGTTAGTTACGACTGCTAAAATCTGCTGGCCACACAGTTGCCGGCTAGAAATCAGACACCTGCTTAGGTCTACCTCTCTCTGAAATCAAGGACCTTAAAACTTGACAGGCATAGCAACAGTAACTAAGGACGGCAGAGCTTATTAAACAGTCAATTAAAGGTTGAGAAAGTTTTTGATCTCTTGTTCCTCCTCAGAGCAAAAACGAACATCATTTATTGATAAAATGTAAGGCAATGTCATTGTTTTCTCTTAGTCGGTAACCTTACAGAGAAATAATCATTTTTATTCTGGTGAGTAATTGATGGGAGTATTTCTCAGAGGAGATCTACTCTAATTTGACAAATTCATCAGATTAAGTTCTCAAAGGAGTCTTGTGTGGTCATGTTTCAAGCTATTTTCAGATTTTCAATATTGTTTTAGTCAAGATACCTGCTGAGTCTATTCTAAACAACTGTTTAGAAGTTGAATCGCTTGGAAAATGTAATTTCAAAAGAATCGTTAAAAGCAGGCTTTTTTCAAATAATTGACCAGACAATGCACAGTTTCTGACAAAAGCCTGTTCTGTCATAGATCTTATAGCATGTCTGCAAATTCAAGATATCCTCCACTACAAAAGTGCTTTCCCATTAATGAATAGAACATGAGCTGTGGAAATTATTCTTTGAAATCTCTGGGCAGATAATGATTCTCATCTTTATCAGTGGTTTATCTTCTAAGGTCAAGATTAAAGTGAAAAGTGATGTGAACCCCCAGTGTCTCCAATTAAGAAGAGAGAGAAAGAAAGAGAGAGAGAATGAGAAAGAGCAGAGGTGGACTCTGCTACATTACTCTGCTTTCCGGTCCCTAAAGTATCCCTGAGAAATAGAAAACAACACAATTAAATTATGACACCTGACACCTAGACCTCACATCAGTGTGAATCATAATGGACTAACCGCTGAAAGTGAGATCCTGTCAGACGATTAATGTGATCACACACATTAGCACCTTTCTAACTTGACACTTTTTTATGTTTTTTTTCTGTTCTTGATGAAGACCTCAGGATTGATATCTATAGAAAATGCATAGTTGAAGCTTAAAAATGAAACAACAACAACAACAACAACATAGCGCTGAAATGTCTCCATGTGATATCTATTAAGTCATTGTCTCAGTACAAGAGCAAACCCTCAGCAGGTAGCCAATTGCTCACAGGCAGAAGCAGCCCCGTTTCTGTTGTGCAGTCACTGTTTTCAGACCAACGGATTAAAGCTCTTACAAAAAACCTCTTCATGGGAAAGATATTGAAAAGCTGAAGTCTAATTTTCAGACAGATTTCCAAAGATTTCATTTTAAAATTCTACGTTAAGCAGTGTTTTAAGGTTTTTCAGACAAATACAAATCTACAATTTGGCCAGTCTTTCCCAGAAGAAATATTGCAGCACACAGGACGTAAAGCGTTTGATGTTTCCAGTAGCAGTGCTAATTTGAATGGAATCAGTAGAGAAAGAGCTAGAACGAGAAGATATAAACACTGTGGATCAATAGACAAATAAAAGACCAGTCAGGCATTCTACCAAATATGTTGCAACTTGCCACTTTTAGAAAAGACAACAAAGATTTTTTTTGTGAAAGGCACAGTGGTTATCACTGTCGACTCACAGCAGAAAGGTTCTGGGGCCTTTCTGTGTGGAGAAACCTGGGTTTCCTCCCACAGTGCAAACACATGCCAGTTAGGTTAATTGTCGACTCTTCATTGTTGCAGGGATTGTCGGTACAGGACCTGATTGTATGACAAATGTCATGATTGTAAGCCAACTTAATTTGATGTTTTATGAACAATAAATCACATACGATTTCATTTTATAACTTAAGCGGTCGAACAAGAGCATAAGTATTTCAGTGTGCTCCTGATGGTGCCAGCTGTACAGGGTTACCATAGAATATAACACTTAACTGTAGTCTTTTTTCCTCGAACATGCTGTGGCTGTTAATGATATTTTTTATGCGTGAAGGCAAAGAAGCTTACAAAGTTTTACAAGCAGGGGTGCTACTAGAAATTCTGCCTCCTCTGACAAGATGTCACACTGGACCCCCCTCACCCTGTTATCATGTAACAGTAGAGTATCACCTCAACAGTACCCTCCACCTCGGGGTCCTATTAAGAATACTCAGTGCATTTTCATGAGACCCACTCCCTGTGCCCCAAATTAAAGGACTCAACACCTGTCAAAATAGCTGCCTAGAGAAGCACCTCCCCATCGAGAGGTTGAAGGAGCTCTCAATCAAGGGATGGACGGAAGTTGTGACCATGTATATTTTAATGTGTAACCAATCCACTACCTACACTATGCTTGCTAAAAGATTGCCAGTTGGCTACACCATCTGAGCTTTCTTATCAGGTGCCAGTTGTAATTCAGTTCAAAATCATTAGGCATATAATTTAATAGATTTTTTGGCATTGGTCTGTTATTTTCACAGCAAAAAATCTTCTTCATATCTTACCAAGATGTTTGCCCATTATTTAGTCGTACAATCTTATTGTACTACTTCATTTTGTTGATACAAATGAATCAATTGTCCTATGGCGCAGTCAGACCAAAATGTGCTTCCCATTCATTTCCAGGTTGAGACACATTTGCTTCCGATTGCATATTGACTGATTGAACTTTGACACGTGAAATCGTGAGGCTCTCCAATGTCCAATATGTGAGATATTGTTTGTTTATATTCTTGTTTTATAACTGCGCAGCGAAATAATACAAGCAGCAGAGAGGAGGGGGCACTGTCTGTAGTTAGTGCAAGGAGAATGACAGAGGTTAATGACAGTAAAGGAAAGCAGGAGACACTGCTCAGAGAACAAGTGGAATTATTGCACCTCAATTGTTTCTGCTGCCTTTAATGTTTAATGTAACAAGTTAATTGTTGACTAACTAAAGAGAGTGAACGCAACATGTGGTTACACACTGAACAAAAAGTTGTATATCAGGAACAAACATATTGTACAGTATCTGAGTTGCTTTATTTGAGGAAAAATAGCTAAATGATATGCTTACTTGTGAAGTGTTTCCAACAGCTATCAGTCCTTTTTGATTCCAACGTGAATCAGACCCTTCAACAGAGACCCATCATGTCAGCAGCGGCCCTTTATTCCTCTTCTCACTTTCATCTTCCACCCAGTCCTCAATCCATTTCCTATTGAAAACCTTTCAGCAGTCTAGAAAATGTTTCAAGTTAGTGGTCAAAAGGAACCCAGAATTCCCTGGTGCCTGATGTTTACACTTCATGAATTTCCCATATGCTCACTTTACTTTATCTTTCTCCTATACAGTGTAGCTCCTGAAAATACATTTTTAGGGAGGTCATATTGCAGGTTTGCCTGTGCAGTCATGGTTGGACATTAGGGGCATGTTTGTCTTTTTTCCTCCAGGTAAAACTAAAGATCAACCAGCTGAAAACTTGCCTATATTATGAGTTTAAATTATTTATTTAGTTAGTTTAGTGTCTTTTACACCTACATGTCCAAATTAATGAAACACTTGACATATTTGTAGAAGGATATTTGGATTTAATGAAAAGATACAAATAACCATAAAGATGGAAGAAGCATCCTTGTATTATCCTTTGATTTGAGAATTTTGCCACTATAAAGCAACTATAAATGGGGTTGTATGTTTAAGACTGAAAGATCATCTGTTAAGTCCCGTTATGTGTCTGTGTTTCCTGTTTGTTTTGAAATTCTTGCCTGTCTTGTCTGTTCAGTTCCTGCCCTCGTGTCTCTGATTATCCACACCTGCTCCCCATTGCTCACCTGCTCCCCATTGCTCACCTGCCCCTGATTCCCTGATTGGCCACGTCCCTATGTATACCGGTGCCCTTCCTTTGTTCTCTTGTCAATGCATACTGTTTGTTGGACTGCATGCCATGTGCCTTGTTTCTGTCTTCCTTCCTGCCTGCCTGTACCTCACATAAGCTTGTTTTGTGTTCAATAAATCATCAAACTGCTCCTGTTTGCCTGTGCCGTCTGCATTTGGGTCCTTTTCCTTGTTGTCTGAACAACTCATCGTAACATCATCAATTCAAAGATGAACTTCTACATTTTCCATAAAATGTGCCACAGTAGTAATTCTTTGTTTCCAAATGAGCAGAAATTATATTTCAGCACTACAAACACACAAGAGCACGTACGCTCACATAACACATAACGCCTACACATTATGCCCACATTATAACAGTGGGTGCTTTGTTATCAAAATGAGGCTCGATTCAAGCAGTAAATCCAAGTAATTCAGTGGCAGCACAAAACAAGTGCAACACATTTAATTGCTGTATGGTATGGTGTCACTATAAGAAACCAGAACAATTTCTGTTGTTTAAATAAAGCCCCCTCAAAGATGAAAATATCACGGTAGCTACAGAGAACAAAAAGGACGTGGAAAGCAATAAAGTTCTTGACATAACAGTACCTTATGGTGTTAAACTTTGACTCTTGAAATAAATACAAACCAGGCAATGCTTCACTCTGCGATAAGACAAAAATCACTTTTTAACACATTTGATCCATCCTGCTCATGGGAGTAAAAGGACAGCTGGAACTGCCAACTATGAGTATAGGATCTCTTTTGCAGCCTTTTTAAACTTTTTATGTCTTTGTCATATTTTAAATTTTTTTTACTAACGTAACTGCAGTGGTGGAAGAAATATTCAGATCCTTTACTCAAGTAAAAGTAGTAATACCACTCCATAATAATACTTCATTACAAGTAAAAGTCCTGCATTCAAAATATAACCCAAGTATTATCAGGAAGATTTACTTAAAGAATTTAAAGTAAAAGTTACTTCACTATGCAGAATGGCCTCTTTCAGAGTGGTATATATTCATACTACCACCAACATATTTTGTTATCAAATATCATCAAATACATCATCAAAATATAATCAAATATCACCCCAACTCACATTTTAATATTGTTCGTCGCTGAGGAGAAGCTAACTCTTTAAATATTGCTTTGTGGTTTACCTCAAATGTGTACTTAAGTACAAGACTTGAGTAAATGTACTTCGACCACTCTGTAGTTGTAATAGTTTTCCTAAAAAGTACATTTGAGGATTTATTCACATTGCATTTATCATATCACAAATATTATTAACTGAATTTTTACCCTGTTAAGTGCAAATATTCCGAACATACAGTAATTAGAAATTAAAACCAGCTACCACTGTCAGGCTGGCAGTCCAACACTGAAGCACCTGAAAGAAAAGTTACATCCCAGAGAAAAGGTTTGTTTGTGTCCTAATGATGATAAATTTACTGTTTATTTGACTTTCACATTGAAAAAACCTGTAACGATTCATTTTACAAGATGTACTGAATGATAATAACAGGGACAACAAGGTTTTACACTCTGTATACTGTCTACTGGAACTGTTTTAGTGACAGAATCAAGCAGTCTTCAATCAGTTTAATGTGCTAAAGAGTCTCATTTTATTTTGTACAAACAATGGAAGAGACATGGCTATGCAGGAAAAGAAAAGCAATCCTTTTGCTCCAGTGGTCCATGGCAGATAGATGATTCCTCCAGGTAGATTTTTTAGTTCAGCTGAGCTGCATTGATTTGGCAGCATCGGGTGGATGTCACACATGCACTGAACAATGCTCAATGACTTTGCTATCCTATTCCCATTTAAATTGCCTCTACGTTTCCTTTCTGACACCTGTTTAAATCAATGCCTTCCTTTGCAGGTCATGGGCTGAATGTACTGAGGCGCACACCAGCCGCCTCTCAAATCCACTAAAATCAACACAATAATTGAAATATTTTCAAGCTGATTACACTGAAGCCTGGGGCTTGGCTGGTTGCTAAGAGTATGCTCCCTAGTTGCTAGGGGGAGTAAATCATCTTGCATTATTTGATTTTTGTTACTGATATGAAACTGCTAGTCCCTCGATTAAATGTCTCACAGTCAAACACCTAGGGGATGGACAGGAGAGAAAAAATAAAATAGTCACTGCGAACCTGTAAAATAGCATCTCTAACTTCTCTTTTCCATGGGGCTTCAACACAAATCTATCTGCTTGTTTATGTTTGTTCCTGCTGAAATAAACAAAGCTCCGGTTCTGCTCTCATTGAGGAAAAACAGAAAAGACAGCAAAATGTCCAGAAATCCCATATCACATGGTTTGGTAAGATCATGAGTAATCTATCTGTCCGTCTTATCAAAACAGATTGCATAGTCGAAACCATGATTTTTTTTTATTTTTTTAGTAGCAATCTCAGTGCGGTTTGGGCGGTAACAATCTTATAAATAATAGTCAAATACAACAAGGGAAACACTGACTGAATAATATACTGTCATAGAAGATTTAAAGATAAATCACCTTGACTTGCACAGGAGTTTCTACAGGTGTCACAATTTATGGAAGATCCTTTTTCTTTGCAGCAGACATCTTAGTCAATATAGTCAGTACGGTATTATATTTAGCAGGACTATTTTGCTGTTAAGTATGAGTCAGGAACATGCAATTTCCTCCCTGGAACACCTCAGCTGACTATAACAAGCTCTAATACATTCATTTCCTTCCTTCAGCATGAAAAACAAGGGGCCACACTATAGTCTGCTACACCACACTCTTGGATCTGATGCTCACCGATTACAACTGGACCTTCACTCTCATTTCATTTAATATTAATACTGCATTGAGGAGGATTTTCTCCAAAGACTTGTCAGACATTGAGGGCTGCTTCAGCCGGCCTTGTCAAATGAGATCAGTGCTCACCATAATGGTGAGGTCAAGTGGAGGGGCAGCCTCTCAACTCCATAGCAGCCTGACAGCAAGCATTATATTATGCTCTGTAAGTACAGAGCACATAGACGTACGCAGTCCTACTCATTACAAACTACAGATGCACTTGACACATAGCCAAGGTGTGCCATATCATTAAAAAAGTGTCAACGTAATCCTCCAAATGGGTGTCAGCTGAATTAGTTAATCTACTTATGCAACATTAGATTCTATCTATCAAAGGACTGAACTCCCATGAAGAGAATACAAGCCATTTAACAATATTCCTTGACCTCGGCTATGAGCAGGCCCCTGATTTTGTCATTTTGCAGCCAATAGGAAAAAGCTGGCTGACAACTCTACTAAAGGGAGGGTGATCAGGGCCTGGCTGCTAAATAAACGCCTAACCACGGACCAGAGCCCCTTCATTACCCGGTTGTCAGGTCTGGCTCATGGTACTTTTTTTATTTACCAAGTAGCACATTTCTTATAGCTGAGTTGTCTTTAAACAGTGCTGCTGTTTAACTTCTTTATTCAGCCTCTGTATGTGACCATCTGGTCCCCTGTCCTGTAAGTCTCTTCTAAAGCCCAGGCCTGACAAGCAAGAGATATGTCAATGCAGTCCTGAGCACAAAGCAACATCTGCCATGCCTGACGCCCACTATTGTATGGCCATTTAATCTGTCCCCCTCCTCCCCTTAACGGCACACAACAGTTCCTGGTATTATGTTTTGCCACTCAATTAGCATTATCATCCTGCTGAAATAGAAGCCAATTTACCTTTAATGACGTGATTGTTAGATGAGTGACAGCAGTCGGTGCTGCCACTATCGCTAGATAAACGGAGGCCTGCCCCTGTTTTCCTGACTGGTCGTGCCGAGGGCTGGGAAGTCAGAGCCAGCCAATCACGATGGCCTCACTTCACCCCTTCACCACCAACATTGTTTCCTCTGGTTCATAGAGGCAGTGTGCTGGAAAATTGAGTCCAGATTCATTAGGTTTTCAGTGTGCCGCTCGAGTCAGTTAAATTGATACATTTCCTAACAAAATTGAAGTGCTTTTGTGGTGCCTGCGGATGGCTGGTGACCCCACTCGGCCCACTGAGCAGCCGAAGCAAGCTGATGGATCCATTAGACCGCTTAGACTGCTTATTCCTCTCTCTCCATCTCTGACTGACACTGTAAATCTGAACCAATTTCAGACTCTAATCACCATTACAAACCCCTTCCACTGTCCATTTGTTACTCTGCAATTCGAATACACTACCTAGATTGGTTCAGAAATACCAGTTTAGAGGGGCCCTCCTGCTTTCCCATGGTTAAATGGCTCATGACTGGTCCCTTTTCTCAGCTGAAGCAGAAAAGCAGTGGCTACTGGAGGGGGGGGGATAACATACAGTGAAACAAAGAGCCTTGAACAATTCCCAAAAGATAAACTGGAATTAAGAAAAATGATAGATAAATGAATATATACGAGGAAAAAATAGGAAGTGTGAAATTCAGTGAGATGACAGACAGGCCTCAAGGCCACACTGCCGGCTGTGGCAGAAGGGTGTCCCTTGAATAACAATCACTGTTACACCTCCAAAACATTTCCTCATCCACTAGCCATTTTTACCCAAGCTTTTATCTGCTCAGTCAACCGCACAGCACTAGCGAAGCGGCTGGAGGATATTATTTCCCTGTTGGCCCCAGTCATATAACTCTGCTTAATATGCACTCTATAATTTAAGAAACTTGAATTATAACCCGAATACGCCTTGCTTTATATTATCTATCTAACCTTCAACTTTGTTCAACTTTGAATTAGTGACTCTGAACATTTTCACATAACAGGTAAAAATGCTCAAAAAGTAAAGCCTCACATGCATTATTTATGCCCTTAAATCATAGCAGTTCAATTGAAGGGCTTATATTGAAAACCGGTGAGCTCACCCGTCAGTCTCTACATCTAATTAACTGCTGCACCTCATATCCTCTAAGTGCAGTGGAAACACATTTTAATTGATATTGAGATGTTTATGCCCTTAGAAAGTAATTAAGATTTTCAATTAATCCTGTCTTATTTCTGGACATCTTGGTTCTGTGTCCTTGAGCGTCCAGCGATTAATTCCCCAAACCTCCTCCAAATGAGGGAACTTCAATTACTTTGCACTGAATCACAACCCTGTGAGTGACCTCATCCAAGGCTGCATCATCATTTAAATTAAAGGCAATGCAAACCCAATTAAATCATATAAGGCTGATGAAATCACCAGTAGCAGAATGGCTGTTTGGTATATCCCACATAGGTGAACTTTTCTTTATGTCGCCTGAGGGTGAGAAGACAAGCTATTATAAAACTAGCTGCTTTTAGGTTATCAATACCTCTATAGCAATCAATTAAAAGAGCGTCTTCACAGAAGGTTGTGTTCCCTTTGGGATCAAAAAAGCAGTATGTGCCATTTAGGCTGACCTCTTCACACTCCCACGCTTCTCCATTTGCTTGTTTACTATATTACGTCCTGACATGCACCACACTCCACTATGAATATGTTTGCTCACCGATATGAAAAAGGAGACACAGACTTTATCAATCAACTCAAAAAAAACCCCAAAAAAACCAAAACGTTTGTTTCCTCTTCCCAGATACACCCTTACTGATAAGGGTAAAAGGTAAGGCCTGATATGAAAACATAATCTATCTTCTACAGTATTTTTATACCTTTGGAATTACATCTCCCCAAACCTCAAATGTGTACATACAATATGACAACACTCTGACTGTCCAAACCTCTATTGTCATGCCAAGAATAAATAATAATTTCTCCTTGCTGCCCTTGCAGTGCTGCTTTGCTCACACATAGAATCACCTGCCCATCTAAGCAACAAAAAGCCTGTTTGGGGATTATGGTGACATAATCTTAGCAGTGGCCTGTGAGTCGGGGGCTGAATGGGTTTGAACCCTCTATGCCACGCTGAGATAACATTTGTCACCGGGGTTCCTAGGCGCCCTATTCATAGATTAGTGGACTGTCGCCTTTTCAGAATGTGAAATGGCTTTGGCACTGCTGCATGTTTATTTTCAAAACCTGTGCCTCCAAGGATGAGGAGAGCATCTTGTCCTTTTCTTGAGAGCACCACAGCTTGGCCTCATACGAGCACATAGGAATCACTGGCCTCTGTTGTCTATGTGAATCTGTGAGGACAGTGAACACTGAGGAATACTGTTACATCTTCTTGTTGCTCAGTGGCCCTCCTGAGATTATACATTATATGTTTGATAGGTTTGATATATGTATGATAGGCAAAATGTTATCATTTCATATGCTGTTCAGTAAAACTAGCCTGATTTATGTCAGCCTTTTTCTGTTCTTTGAACCCAGAATCACGTGAACAAGAGCTAATAACGCTCAAACTTCTGTTAAAGGAATAGTTCGACATTTTGGGAAAAAACACCTATTTACTTTCTCGACGAGAGTTAGATAGAAAGATTGATACCACTCTCGTATCTGTCCGTTAAATAAGAATCTACAGCTAGCAGCTGGTTAGCTTAGCATAAATACTGGATTCAGGGAGAACCCTTTAAGGTAAAAACAAAATCTGCCTACCAGCCCCTCTAAAGCTTATTAACTAACACACTTAAATCTCATTTGTTAAATGCGTACAAAAACTAAAGTGTAAATGGTAATTCAGTGTTTTATGGGGGTTATGTGCCAGGCTGTTTATTTACTGGGAGCAGTAACTTCCTGGAGTCTCTGCTGGTCGCCTGGCACCTTCTCCCAGCCAAGAAATAACCCCCATAAAATGGCAAATTGTGTTTAAAATTACACTTTGGTTTGTGAACGGATTAAACAACCAAGACATAATGTGTTAATTAGTGAACTTTAGAGGTCCTGGTAGGTGATTTTGTTACCTTTGGACAAAGCCAGGCTAGCCGTTTCCCCGTTTTCAATCTTAATGCTAAGCTAAGCTAAGCTAACCGACTGCTGGCTGCATAATTAACAGACAGACATGAGAGTGGTATAGATCTTCTCATTTTATTCTCCTCCAGAAAGCAAATAACCATTTTTTCCAAAAGTTGAACTACTCCTTTAAGCAATGAACTTGACATTTTCTTGCATCAAGTCAGTGTGAGCCATGAGTGATTGGTTACTTATTTATTTATTTATTGAAATTCATTCAGAACAGAAGATTTGGGGATGTTCACTGCTGCAACGTCTCTGCTGTCCCTCTCTAAACATTCACAGTGTATTATTTGAGCACGCTTCAAGGGGTCTTTAATCAGCCCGAGCGGTCCCCACAGTTAGCATTTAAAGCGAATCTTTGCATCACAAAAGGGTGGGATGTGTAAATGAGATGTGACATTTTATTTGTGCGGGGCTATGCAGCAAATAAATAAATATCAGGCCATGACAGACAGAGACTGCTGGGAAAATCTCCTCTACATTGCACTCACTGGTTAACTGTCACACCATTAAATTGACTTTCACGTTGACATGTTGCCTTCCGATTGGTTAGCAGATGTAAAAAGAGGGAACACTTGCCAAACAGTTTCCAAGAGCATGAAATTGATATTGTGAATCATATGTGACAGTGACTCTTCTGCCCTATAATTGATCTACATTAAGGCTACAAGGCTTCAGCCTGTGATTGGAAAGCAGGGCACATCATGAGGCTCTGTGTATCCCCGGCTGGCAGCCAGAGGAGTTTATTCTTGCACTGGAAAGATTACATCTTCAATTTTACCTGGGGTGTATAGATCTCAGTGGGCCAGCAGATATCTCTCTATAAGTGGGACCTTACTTATTGCTCTTTCAAGTGGTAGATCTATCCATTCACTCTAATTAAATTGAGGTTTTTAATCTGGTTCCTCTAATCCAGAGTCAAGTGTGTTGGGACTTGGATGATGTGATTTGAAAGGGAATACTCTTGATTCACTGAAACACTGTTATCTCTTCTCCACTATTGAAATAAATTTGAAAATGAGGTTTGTGCACTTAAGCACCACACACTCAGATGGCCTGAGCTGGGTGCTTTGGCGTACAATGTATTCCAAGTAAAGCAGAAGGATATAATGGAAGGTAAAAGCCTTCAATGAGCACCTGCAATATTTTTTAACTGAAATGAAATTACAGGAGAAGGGGCTAAAACCAGATCTCAGTAGGACTCAAAAATAACATTGCTATGTATTTATTTATTTATATATTTTGGCCAAACAAACATAGCATTAGCATGTTGCTAAAACCTTATCATATGTGCCAGATTGGTGAAAATCAGAATTTCTGGCCAACCAGTGAATTTTAGTGCCAAATCCCTCATGGGGAATGTTGAGAAAATAGATAAATAAATAGATAAATAAGTTTGAACTGTAAGTTGAAGATGACCTCTCCTGGCAATCTTAGGGTCCATGTGGCTAAAGGTAAGCCCTCCATCTCGAAGGCAGCAAAGCATCCATCACTCCACTATATAACCTCTCTGCTGGGGGAATTCATGCAGTTTGGTCTTTAAGATCCAGATCAGGACGAGGCTTGATAAAGCTTGTTCTAGCTGGGTATCCAGAGATAGGGGTCTTACCCATGAGTCATTTTCAGCATGATCACCCTTATCTGTGTTGAGCTGGGCTCCCCTGGCTACTCGGAGGCCTCCGTTTAACCCTGGCCCTCACATGGCTTCACCCCAAAACACAAAAGCCACTCGCAGCCAAAGATGCTTGTTTGTCGGGGATTAAAGGTATTTTCCCTGCCTCTGTCGCAGCATCCTTATTTGGCAACAGCAGCCCTCTAATTCAGGTCATGGTGCCATCGCTCTCATCAACAAACTGTAGGCCACTTTCCAAGTCACACTGGCTCACATAAACCTGTGCAAATCATGTTGGACAAATATCAGAGCAGCCAACTGCCCCGGCGAGAAAAATAAAATGAGAGAAATTAAAAATAAAACTTTAATGGTAGATATTCAGTCATGATGTGTGTTACAATCATGAGAAAATGAAAAAATCTGGGTTCAGATCAAAGCTATGGGAGAAATGTTGCAGGGATATGACTGAAAAGAATGGGACAATGAATATATTTTAGGCAATTACCTCAGAGAGCGGAGTTCCATAATTTATGTCTGCCAAGATAAAAGTAATCCACAACACAGAAACTAAAGAGCTGATCTCATAATGGATATTTTAATCAAGTCCCTCAAAAAGAAAGAAGAGCCTATTAAATTCCAATTTTAATTTATGAATAAAGAAATGATTTTGCACCTCAGTGAAATTACCAAAGGCATGCTGCAAGATATTGTGCAGGATTACACACTGAACTTATACTCAAATTACTTTGTAAATGTTTTTTCATGTATTTATTTTAAAAAGAATATTTGTTGACCCATCATCTGCTGTCACTGTTATACAAGAAAGCAATGAATTATAAAGTGGAGCTCGTGAAACGGTGAAAAAAATGCTTTCGAAAAAGGGTTTTCATCAATATTTCATGGAGGTTTAAGGGACTCAGTAAGGCCTGCTATAGGTTGAAGTGTTGTCTCTAACAATACATCGAGTATATTTACATCTCTTCCTCATGGGAACATGCATGCATGTAGGGCTACCATCCCCAAAAGGAATATCACAGTAAACTAATCATGAAGCTCTGACACCAGCATCTCTCACGTCTGTGTATCCCAAAGTGGAATACTCTCCTCTAGACTAATTGCCAACGTTAGCCGCTCTGTGCACATCCACTGAGACATCACTCAACATGCCTTCACCACTTTATTAACATTTATGATAAAAAAAAAGAATCATCATCTTAGGTTTTTTTGCACACTCATCTGGCAAAGTCAACAGGGGATCTCATCTTAAGCCTTAATTTGGATAACAGACAAATACCAATTCTGCAACCCTGATTCCATCTATTTAGGCTAACATGCATTACAGCTAAAATAGCCTAAATGGATGTCTAAACAGCAGCTCGTAAACAAACAGCAGCGGGGTGGGAATGGTCTTTGCTATAGAGCAAAGCATGACACTCTGGGGGGTTGCGGATGGAATCTCTCCATAGTGACAGGATGTGATCAGGGACGTCCCTGCTGAAATCTATCCAGGTTACATGATACCCACAGCAAAGGAAACTGAATTTTTAAAAACTGTGTGGCTGTTGACCTTAAATGCATGTACCCTACAAAAACAAAAGAAGCAATTCTGGCAAAGATGTAACAAAGGCAAGACCTTGGAGAAAAGGAGGAAGAGAGTAGAAACAGAGAGAAGAGGAGGGAGGGATAAAATATGTGTGTGTATGCTGGTGTGTATTTGTCCATGTAAGGCCAAGAGGGAGAAATAAATGGGGAGATGGGGCTAAAAAGAAGGGAAATGACAGAAGAAGGGAAGGGAAGTATTGGGGTCACGTTGATGGGTACTGAATTGTGTTGTGAATTGAATGAACTCATCTTTAAAAGACTACTGTGTATTTTCCCTTTATTGAGAGAATAGCCATATTAACATCCTGTTCTCTTTGCGAAACAAAGCCATATCCGATGATGATTGGGTTGGGAAACGCGCTGATGGAAAAATAGAGCCCATTGCATCCACATCACCATCTCACACCACATTGGCATATGCGGCTCACTGCTTCCCACTTTTGGCCAAAATTGAAGAGCTTGCACAGAGGAAAATAAATAGATGGTTGAATAGCAATGGCCTCTGCCACTGAACCTTTTATCAGTGGGAATCTAACAGCCGTGCCGTTTCAGAATTTCAGTTTAGCTTCCGATTACGGTATGTCCCGGCATTTTATTCCCTACATCTCTATGCTTCATAGCCTTCAAACACTTCTCGGTAACTGCCTATTATCCAACAGTTCCACTCCACTGACCCTGCCAATAAAACTTTTCATATCCTTATAAATGAACTCAATTGCCACGTTCTAAACATTTACACTGCACTAACAGATCATCTCCACACCTTGGAATTGGGTAAATTCCCTTTTCCTTATGAATATATAGGAGGAGATTAGAGATATGATAGCTTTTCAGATTGCTGCACCCAGTGAAATTAGTTTAGTGAGCATTTACAGACTAAATTGGAACCATTAAATAGCGGATTGAATTGATGGCACATTCATTGTCTCTCCATCGGTATCACTGTAAAATCAATTAGCCGTCACTTTTCCATTCTCAATAAAGTATGATTGTCAGCCACGGATGAATAAAGAAGACCCTGACAGCCACTCAGACCAGAACACCATGTGAAAACAAATCTGTGTGTAGGCCAGGGGGCTGGCAAATGTGATCTGTAATTGTGCAAAAAGGCACAATTGTCTTCATCAAAAGGCCACTATGCATAGGTTGGGCCATTAGTTAAAAAATGTACCACATCAAAGTGATATTGAGAACAGGAGAAGCTGCAGCAATTCTTTCAGTGCAACAATAAGTAAAGAATGCTTATTGAATTTTTATTATTCATGCAGAAATGTTAATTATTCTTTTTACTGTCAGATTATTTTGAGGGTTGTGTATAAACCGTCTTCTTAAATGTAAGATAGCTTTGCAATACTGTGACAGACGAACAAAAAATTATATTGAAGTCTGTTTAAAAAGTTTCCATGTCATTATAAATTGTCAGAAATGAACACGGCAACACTGTAAATATCTATATTTTTCAAATGGATAGAATATTATGTCAACTTAGAAACTCTTATTATAATCTTATAATCTTATAAAATGTTGTGGCATGCTGGTTTTCTATCATGTGATATTCCTCTCCTTGTTTTCTTTATCAATAAGGGCAATATCATTTGTTTAACTAAATACTCTGTTTGTAAAACACATGAATTGCCAGTCAGCTGTTCAGTTTTGGTTGCAAATCAAACAACATTATGTCTGTCAATTTGCCAGAGGCACTGCTAAGTGTCCTCTGAGATCAAGACTTTCATCTAATTTTTCCTTCTAATGAAATCAAATAGGGTCTCCCAATATCCCTCATCACAATGCTTGGTGCAATATCTGCACAGAGAGCCTCTGCTCCAACAGCTGAAGTCCCCCCTCTTTATTTTCTTCGTATAGAGTAACATATGAACATGCATATGAAAATTACCAGAGGCAGCAGCATCACATATGCTATTATGCCATAGATAGCACAATGAAACAATGCCAATTTTTTTATTAAGCCATTTTATTGAATTGATAGAACAGCTGAAGCATTTTTTTCTGGATATGCCAACAGATTAAAACAATGTGGCCAACAGCCTGATGGACTGCAAATACTGCAACTTTTAAGACCTGCCAACAATTACTAGTCCAGGCTCCAAAACACTGACGCTAATACAGTGTATCCACAATACTGTGATCTCAAGATTTACTGCAAAGTTGCCATTCCTCTCCAATTTTTGCACAGATTTCGCAAGTTTCAACAAATGTTACTATGTGAAATTCCATCATTTAAAAAGTGGGGCAGCAAGTTAAACCTTGATCACAGAAAATATCAACAATAAGATGTTGAATCAAAATGTTCAGTCCTGCATTTTACTGCAAGTAAACATGAAAAAAAAGTGTCTCACCAAAGCCAGTGAAAATTCAAATGTTTTCATTCCCAGTAATTACAAAATACATCTCTTCAGTGTCCTGGAGGAAATGATTATATGCAGCTAAAATGCAAGGCATGCTGAGATGATAAAAAAAGAAATGTGCCATAGCATTTACAGGTATTAAATTCACTGTCAGGACCACATTGCTGTAATTTTGTAAAGAAATTAATGAATCCTCATCTCCCTACTGCAATTACTCTGGTGTGCATTGTACTGGCGGAGGATTGGTTATCTCCACACAAAGTAAAGGGCTTTAAGATTCTCAGATGAAAGGTGAGATGGAAATGCGATCGGGTATTATTGCTTCATGTTATCAACACTTCAGCCTCCAGTATATGTACTGATACATAGTAGATGCTCATCTCAGAGGTAAATACTTTGATTTCATGAATACAAATGGTTGTTCACAATAGGCAGGGTAAGAATTCAATCTATATCAATCTGATTCAGCGACTATTCCAGGCCCTTAGAAGAGAATGAAGGGATCCAATGGCAGCCTTTAGATATGAGCTCAGTGTTTGGTTAGAGCAAAGAGGGAAGGTATAATAAACTGCCTGTGTGTTTTGCAGTTGGCCAATAGCTGCTGAGTCCTCAGGTATAGTGTGAGATTGACTATGTTTAAGGAGGCAGGCCGAGCAGTGTCAGGGTCAGAGGATGTCCCAGGTAGCAGATCAACCTCAGACAAACCGAGGAGCTCTTTAATGTTCAGGAACTAGGGGAAGGTGAGAAAAGCTTAGAGGGGGCTTTCTCATGAACCTGGCTGACCTGGGGGAGAGGCTGTAGGGGAGGCCTGGGGCTTCGGGGGAAAAATAGACAGCTGATGTTTGGTAGCAGGTGGGGTGCTGCTCTGTCCACAGGTGCTGCACAGATGCCTCCGAAGCAGAGCAAGCACCAGTTATCCAGGGACACTGGGACCCGTTGGAGTCTCCTGATTCAGTCTCACTCACAGCCCTCGCATCTGCTCAGCCATTCTCTAGGAGTAATTACACATGGCACCGGGTGGGCACATGATGGATGTTGGGAAACAAGGACAGAAATCTGACATGTTTGTTTCTTTAAGGTTCAATGACAACAAATTAAGAGAGATAAGAGAGATATCTTTTTTTATTTTCATCATAATTTAAATGATGTTTTGTATGTAGAAGTGAGGTCAGACCCAGCTATTCTCTTCCAAGGAGAATTTTCAAGATGTTCGGTATTTCAAAGCCATAATGGGAAATAAATGAAATGTATGAGGAAATGCTGTCCAATTGGTGTCATAATTGCTATTTGGAGGATTCATAATTACAGAGTGCAGCCATCAGATAAAGGAGTGCAGATAAAAAGGAGTTGGGCTGGTAATGGAAATCTGTTTGGAGAGGAATAGTTTCTAATAAGTCATTTTGCCTAATAAACTATAACCGATTTAATCTCCACCTTATCAGGCCAAGATTTCACCACTTTCCTTTTTAATTGGCTATTTTGTAATCCCGATTCCCAACAGAGTGGATGGTCTGTCTCCCTCTCCTGAGAGTTAGCATGAAATCAGTTTAAAACACTGTGTCAATCTCATTCTGAAGTGGCCATCTGGCCAGTGTACAGAAGCTGGGGATGGAACGCTGAACCACGGGGTCTCTGTGAGGCAATCATCAGCAGATTTACACAACGTGTTAATGCAAATTTAATAGAGACTTTCTATCGGCCACTTTAATCTTCCATGTGTTCTCAGTGTCAGCCTGACCAAAACCTACACTACAACAGGAAATCATGCTCATCTCTTACAGACAACATATTCAGCTGCAGCAGGTCCATGTTTCTTATTTTTTTAAATTTACATATTTTCATGTATTTAATCATGAGTTGAGTGGAGTAGCAGTAACAAGTAACGGTAAACAATATTGGTGAAAATATGGTAATAGCAAAAGACTGTAAAGATGGGAATTCAGTCACTATAACACAACAACAAAACATATAGCTTCTTATTGTAGTCCAACAACACAAATGCTAACTAACGATGGTAATGTAGTTTATGTGTTGTATTATTTATATAGTTCAGGTTGTTACAAGCAGTGATTTGATGGATTAAGGATAGTCTAAATTGTTGATGTTAAGTGCCAACACAACTGATCCTTCAACATGGATTTTAATGTTGTAAAATGGATTTTGGCTTATGACTTTCCATCCACAGGACAAACAAACATCAAACTCTGGAGCTTTTGAAATGTGGCTGACAGTGGTAGACATGGTAGACATAGATTATACTTAATTCAGTGCAGATAGTAGACTCATAGTCTGCACTGGCACAGCCCCAAGAGCCTTTTATAAGTGCAGACTGGTAGAGCAGAAGTAGCTTGCTGATTTTACTGTACAACTGTTGTACCCAAGACACCAAACAGTATAACAAATATTTTGTCCTTTCAGACAACGACACTGCACTATTCCAGCAACTGACATCAATGATTTTTCAAGTCAGTATAGTCTCATTCAACTTAAAAAAATTAAGCCTTTTAATGAATTAGATTTTATAGGTTGTAGTTAATAATTGCATCCAAAACCCAATGCAAGAGTTCCACTGGAACTCTGTTGTGAGACCCCTGAGCAGTAACTTCTAGGTTGGTTTACGAAACCATGTCTATTCCCTCTATTCATTAAAGTGGAATATATCATGCAGGGCCATAGCTAGGAATACTGGGATCCTTGAAAGAATATTGCTCTGGGCCCTGCTTAATTAATTCATACACCCTACTAAGATTTTTATGGTCCCTCTCCAGCTGTGGGCCCCTAATATTATCCCCACCATACTCTATTTGTATTGGCTTTTTCCCAGATACAATCTTTAATTTCAATTAGGGAAATATTGGGCATTTTGAATATCTGCATAATAAAAACAAAACAATGAAAACTAAATAGAAATGCCAGAACTTCTAATGCCTAAATATTTCAGAAACACTTTTTCACACAAGTTAGCTTATCTGTCAAACTTGCATAGTACAGTATGTGCTTCTGTTTCTCTGTAACATTCCCGAGAAAGCAAAAGACTAATGAAAATGTCCTATTAGGTTACAGGAGCTCTTTTAACTATATAATCATGTTGTGCTGTCGTCAGATAATTTGCATAAAACTGTACTTGACAGAAACCCATTTCATTGTGCTGGATTTTTGGAAATTTAAGATTGTATAACATTTGGGTGGAAACATACAAATACCATTATCAGTGATGGAAAGTGCATTCCAGCATCATGAACTTGAACATCTCTTGGACAGAAAACAAAGAACTGACATAGAGCCTGAGGGCGGCTCAATGAAGTGGGCAAAGCTTTATTGTAGCAGTGCTTTTTTCAAAGCTATAATATGTGGTCTGATCACCAGAAAACTATCCTGGCTGCTCTCTCTGTGACCTTTAGCATTTTTCCACTCCATTCTCTATGGAGGGGCCCATCAGTGTGACATCACAGATTACAGAGTGTGGAAAATCCTCTCTTGTTCCATGTTATTGCAGAAATTATGGATTCGGTTCCTTAAAGTGTCCCAGGATGTAATGTAGAAATAGCACATTTCAAAGCTGAATGGCGGTATAGTCTGTTAAGCATGAAGTGCTTACACACAGTTGTGGAACAATCTGGATCAAGTCAACTTCTTGTTTTTTGTTGTTTTGCTTAGTTTTTTTTCTTCTGAGTTTTTTCTTGGGTTATGGTGTTGTGTTTTCTGCCCTCCCACCAGAAATAAAAGCAATGACTTACTTACTGTACATGTAGCTATCTGGCTTCTATGGATGCATTCGGTTATGACTGACTAAGTTGTGAACTAAAAGTAAGTTAACATGGAGCGCAACTTTATGAGCAACATTTACTGGCAACTGTTCCCACAAGCTTTGTCTGAGTACTGTTTTATCACATAGTAACCAGTTACCAGGAAACAACAAACTAATTTATGCTGTCCAACTATTGCTTTGTATCAACAGTCAGAGTCTTGTACAAGTACAAAAGATTTCTTTCTTGGCTCATCCTTTCACATACAGGACTGGTGTTGAACAGAAAAGGGCCCCTTTTCTAGCATGAATGTAAATCTTCACAGTGTGTAAAGTTTGTCTTAAAACAATAGTCAGGACAATTTGTAATATTTGAAGTATAGTTTATTTTCAAAGATAGTGAAAATATGGTTCTTTGACTTGGCTACAGGTGAAGTTAAGCTTGGTTTGTTGCCTTCATAGAAGCTCTTAAATGTGTGAGAGAGATCTGTCACAGAAATGTATTTCCTTCTTTTGTCTTGTAGCCCAAATGCATCCTTCTTCCCATTAATGCTTAGTGTTGAGGCAAACAATAGAAGCCTCTTCTACTTCATCTTACATGTGATTTTTTTTGTCGACAGTGTTTTTGTTCATTAATTCGTCCACCTGACCGTCATTTCTGTTCATCATTGCTCATTTCTTGTGAGTTATGAAAATGTTGAAGGAATTGAAGTGGAAGATAATGGTGTTGCTCCTTAGCGAAAGGACATTTTGTGCTTTTGTTCACAGTAAATAGACATTGTCTTGCCAAGTCCCTTTCTTTATTATTTGCTTTGCCCCTGCCAGGCCCTTTGTTGTTTCACAATGCAGCTCTACAATGCTACAACATATGCATCAGTAGTCTCCAGTGAGAGTATTGTTATGTAAATGCATATTAATGAACTTCCCTGTGAACAAGTGCAGTGCCACTGGTGTTGGAGATGTATCAAGACAGCGAAGGACATTATGTCCCTTTCTTTAAATGCTGCATTATTGATATATATATATGGTGTATGTACAATAGGCAGTAAGTGAATGGACACCAGTCTTTACGAATTCAGAATTCATAAGCATCATGACTGAAAGAAAGAAATCAAGTCAAAAAGAGAGACTTCAACATTGACACAAATGCTCCAAGACATAGGACAGTCCTTCTTACCTCTGACTGAGATTGAGAAACATTTCCCAAACTTTCTAGAAACAATTTAATAAACCAGTTAAACTCAAAATGACAATATTTATTCTAATCAGTTAAAATATTAAATGCACTAAATTATTTAGTTTCGAAACTCCAAACAGTTTGAATTTCATTTTGTTTATACTTGTTGGACCACTTAGCTTTTAGGCACTCTCAAATAGTTTTGGTCATGCTAAATTTTGAAGTAATTAAAACAGTCAGACACACACAGAATGGTTTTTAACAAAATGACATTGTCATATCTACATAATACAGGGGACTGAATTTGTATGAATGGCTAAGAACAGGTAAACAAAACCTTTGATTTCATTTCAGCTTGAGTGTTTCTTAACAAAAGAGACATGGCTAAAGAAAGAAAATGGATATCAAAATGGAAATTTCCCTGGCTGTTTAATTGGATGGCCACTTTTACTTAACTTATCTTTGCAGCCCAACTCATTCACTGGAAGTGAGCATTTCCAATTAGAGAAAATAACTATTTCTTCTCGGTTCAGAAGCATGTCTTTTACTGTGGTATTTAGTTATGATGGCATGTACCAGTGTAAACAAATAAGACACTCAGCTATGTCCTCTCCTAACCCCGCTCGTGTCTGTCAAATGTGCTTGTAAACACACATAATATCACTTTCCCAGGTTTTTAAGACACATATGTCATTCAGAATCACACTCATCTGAAAAAAATGTCCGATAACATAAAACATATACTTATTTATAGCTCAGGAGAATGATTCTGGCACAAACAGCCACCCTGGAGATCATCTCTAAGTAAGTCAATATGACATGAATCATGATGAACGACATTTTAAATGGCACACCGTTACAATCTTAACAATATTGCAAGCTGAGTTAAGAAGAAATGATTTCATCCTGTATAGCCTCAGAATAATGGAAAAGGCTCCTACATTATTGCCCATTTTTTCCTGGAAGCTATAGAGACTGACATTAATCCCAACTGTCTGTAAAATTGAAGCAATAAAAACCACAAGCAGTGGCATCAAATTTCGCCATGGCAATGCTCCTCAAAAATATAGATCCACAGACAAACAATGATATACTTGATTGTTTCAGTAAAGATTCTTGGACTCTCTGCATTCCCTTTGTTGTACATGAGAGAGACATTACACCAATGGTGGAATATGACCTCATTTGCTGCAAAGAGGAAATTTAATTAACAGAGCAAACAGCGTCTGCCAATATGCCTCCGTAGAGACTGCAGAGGATAAGAAATACCTTTCACAAGAACCTGCAATACTGTCTTAAGACTGGACCAACAGTTGGACACATGGCACCAACCCTCTGTGAGGATTTTAATTCACAGCTTTAAAACACCATTAACCAAGATCAATGAAAGGGTACACTGTACATACCATAATCAATGCACAAAAGATCATAAGGTCATGAAAGCTGTATGCATGGAGTCTGGACAACGAGAGCCAACCAATATTGTCCCTCTGTGCTTCAGCAGCAGAGTAAAAACTCTACAATCATCGCTAATATTATCAGCCTTTTTTGTCTTAACTTGTAAAACTGCTCACTTGACTTCATCGCTGTTCTTCTTTGCTGTTCTTGTTGTGCCAAAGTAAACTGAAAATCCTCAGAGGAGTTATGTGTGTATCTTTTAATCCAATATAGTTAATCTCGTGGCCAAATTTACTTGAATACACACAGTAATGATAACTATATTCACACTTCACATTGGTACTGTGACTTAAGGCTATACACTACACGCACATGCATACACAGGCAGGGGACTGAGCAGATACAAATGTTTGAGGGCAGGTAAATAAAATTGAAATTTCATTTCAGCTTGAGTGTTTCTTAAAGGTGCAATCCATGATCCAGATGTAAATAAAAGGGCAGCCTCACCACAAAAATTAAAAATACAGAACTGGTATCACGCTCAAATTGATGGGTAAGCAGGTCTTTTAAAGCCCCCCAAAACTTGGCTTTGAATCTTAAGTACTTCTCTTTAGAATATTCATTACTAAATAATTGACAATTAAAGTAAAACAAACAAAAACATTTCAGTTATTATTTTTGAGCTTCAGTTTCACACTCAAACACTTTCTTAATTTGCTTCATCAGGACTGGGTGGGTGTTGGTTGATCACATTTGATTGACAGAAAACAAACCAACTGTCACCACATTCTAATTCTAATGGTGCTAAATTTTGATTGGTGCATGGAAGTACATGACATCACCATCTTCCATCTGAGCCCCGCCCACTTCAAACCAGTGAGAAGAGCACAGAGAAAAACACAAATATAGGAATATCTCATATAACGTAACCAAAACTGTTGAAATGTTGGCAGAAAAATAGAAATGAATAAAAATGCTAAATTTAACAAAGAACATGTGGTTAAAGAATGCAATAAATAGATTTTAAAATTGACAATTTCTTTTTGTCTGGTTAATTGTACCACCACTTTTACTTGACATTTGCCAGTCCTCCATCACATCCAAGTAAAGTGAACATAGAGTCAGGTGTATATATAGTATGGAACAAGGATGTTTGTTGATTTGATGATTGAATTAATGCATCACCTTTGACCTTTACTAATGACTATCAGAGTTGTCTTGACCTTTCACTGCCTTCAAAATGTGCTTAACATCTCACAACTTGTGTGAAAACAACACCTTCTCATGCAGCAATAGAGGTGGTGCTCTATTACCCATATAGCCCATTCATGGTTATCATTATTATTCCTCTTTGTGCTCTGCCTGAGACTTAAAACACTTCCAGAGAGGAATAGCTTCACTGAATCGCTGGTACCCTGGTGGTTGAGTGGACTGATTTGTTTACCCTGGGAATTGTTCATGTGCTATCAAGAACAAATAAAACGCATAAAGAGCCTGGACTGCTTGGACTGGAAGCACATCATCTCCTGTCAGAATAAAAAAAGAACAATAGATAGCCTCACTAAATGTCACTATATCTAGATTATTTTCTAATTCTTAATCTTTAATGCAGCAGCATAATTGGTTTCTGTGATATTAAATTCATAGCTAAAGTGAGCACCATCCAAACTTCAGTAAACAATTTTAAGCCTAATTTGGTATGAGACATGACTGGCCCAGTGGCAGTGTGCAACTCCAATTATGATAAGGATTAAGCACATGCAATCAAAAGATGGAACAAGATAATGTGCAAAGATACATTTGGCAAGCAAGCAATTAATTGGAGAAGCATGACACCCTGCCTGCAAAAGATGAGGCAGAAGATGATGTTTCAACACTTCAACATTATTAATGGCAAAGACAACTGATTTCTCCCTGTTCCTGTGAATTGGCCGCAGTCATCGCAGGAAAGGCTGCCTGTATGATTTGGAGGAGCCAGACGGAGCTGTCAGGGAGTCCACTGCGTTTGGTGGTCGCTGTCTGTAACTGCTGTCTGTGCCTGGTGAACCCAGGAGGCAGAAAATGACCAAGTTCACAAGTTGATTAATGAGTGTGCTGCCACCAGTTGTCAAAATCTGACACTGATTGTGAAGCTTCAAGCTTTTTTTATGAGGCAAAAAAATAAAATACTATATCCTTTGATGAATCAATTTAGTGCAGAAAATTAATTATGATTTATACAGACTGGTCGTGAACACACATTTAAGGGAATAAGTGCTGCTTAGACTCCAAAGCAAATAAAATAGATCAGGGGGTTTTGCAGAATTGGCTGATGTGAACTGATCAAACTCTGATCCTGACAGGCTGACTTGGCTTCTTGAGAAAATATAATGACAGATCTAGTATTCACTTTGCAGGAGAAATGGTTTCAGAGTGGTAGTAGTGATGATAACATATGTTGAATCTGTTTAGCTGCTGACTGTCCAACTGTTAGGAGAGATGATGAGATTAATTAGGAGTGGGATGGCTACTGAGGGAGAGATGAAGCTGTCATTATACAGTAGGTGTTGAGTAATGATGACTGCCTGCCTTGTCTTTATCCTCGGCGAGACTGTCTCCGCTGCGCTTTTAACTCTGACCCAATTAATACCCCAGGTAAACAGGCTCTTGCTGCGGTCACAGGCTTATTCCTCCTGGGATTACCAGTGAAATGAAGCTGTACATTTTATCTGTGCATCATGGTTGGAAAGTCAACTTGACAGAACACGGGGCACTTGATAAACAGTCTATCTAGGGCACACACTGTATAGCAGGCCTCTCAGGGGGGGTAGACAAAACCCAAGACATTACAGAGAAACCCAAAGCAAATTATCCTGACATGGATGAAACAATAGCAAATTGGACAAATGATATAATTTGAGTCATATAGGCCCCAGCAGAGTCTGGTTGTTTCTTGCACTCGGAGGGATTTGGAAACAAGAATAGTGTTTGATGGTAAAGGTCAGGAAACAAAGGTGGCTCCCTGCATGGTTTCCATAGTAGGAAGACACGGCGTCCCTGTGAAGCACCACAACCACCAAATGTATTCATTATTTTCTTCCTGTTTTGTAATATGCCTCATATGAGAGGAATACTGCTTTCATTATTCAGGAGTGTTTCCTTTGGTCTTTGCTCAAAATACAAAGAGATTTGAGGGATTGTCGAAGGTGCCAACCAGGAGGCTTGGTTGTCTCATTTTCTACACACTATAAATCATTTTTGTATATTTCTGACACCAAGCACTGCTCCTCACCAATGCTGCTTCTTTAGTGTCATGCAGCTTCAAGAAATATATTTACAGTACACCCTCTGATTCCAAACACGTTACGTCTCCACTTGTCCAGCTAATTAGACTTGATTAACCATGAGGGAATGAAGTGATGTAAATGTGACTTTCCACTTAAAAATCAATTACGTTTTTCTGAGTCAGAGGAACAAATGTGTTAAATAAGTTCAGGGGGACAAAGGTCTCTACGGGATTTAAAAGTCCTCAACTGGTATATGGATGTCTCCTTGGTAAGGAGGTGGTAGGATGGGGAAATCTTAGTCTAGACTGAGTGTGCACTTTTCAGCAGGAGGCAGCCACAGCGAGTCATTAATCACCCGCCACTGACACTGAAAACCTTCTGCCCCTCATAAGGGCAAAATAACCTCTAACAATGAGAGGAACTAAGTGGCCAGAGACAATGGGATATTGCGTGGTAGTTTATGTTCCTCTCATAACCAGCCCAGCCAGCCTCAGAAGATGGAGCAGCCATTCGATGCAGCTCCCTGGCTGTATACAACAGCGGGGAGGGACATTACATGGTCGGCCTCAGTGAAGCGGCCTACAGATTCAAAGTGCATAGTGGCATAGCATGTGTCGTTTCTCACA
Organism: Macquaria australasica; assembly: GCA_005408345.1. Lineage (NCBI taxonomy): Eukaryota > Metazoa > Chordata > Actinopteri > Centrarchiformes > Percichthyidae > Macquaria > Macquaria australasica. The sequence continues at coordinate 4,065,204 of SEMN01000003.1, read as the reverse complement.
ATGAAACTGACCCCCGGTAGCATCATTACATGCACATTTGAGGCTGAAAAACTAAAAACGAGCTATCGCATCAAGAAAACTGCTGAGTTTAATGGCACGAAAAGCATAGAATATTAAACTTCAACTAATGTCAGTAGGCACCATTCACCATTGCAAACATGACACCAGTCTTGGTTTTTACTTTTGATGTATTGCCACAAGCAAAGATGAAATGGATAGTGGTGGACCAAGTATTCAGATTATAAGTAAAAGTAGCAATTCCACTCTGTAAAAATGTGGAACATTACAAGTGAAAGTCCTGCATTCAAAATGTTGCTTAAAGCAGCTATAATTGACATTTTTATGATAACAATGTATCGCATGACAATGTAAAAATCCAATGTGATAATGTGAAAGGGGTCACTCAAAGTGCTGAACCTATGGAAATTATCACCTGAATCTGCTGCTCCACTCAGCTTTACGGATCTTTATAGCGATTTTCAGCTCATTGTTTAGCTCTTTTCAGACACAGTTAGCAACTAGCTGGTGAACATCATGGAGTATTTAGTAGCTGAAGGGCAGCTATGGCTCAGTCAGAGGCTCATCCACTGGTCACAGGGTTGGGGGTTCAATTCCCAATTCCTCCTGTCCAACTGTCCTTGCACCTTGCATTGTAGCTAGCTGCAATTGGTGTGTGAATGTGTGTGTGTGAATAGGTGAAAGAGAGGCAAAATGTGAAGTGCTTTGGATAAATGCGCCATATAAATGCATATACAGTATATAAATACATATACTTCCCTCAGGAGTTGGTAGAGACCAACTCTAACATTTAAAAGAGAGTGAACATTAGACTTACATTCACCAGGTAGCCAGAAACACGACACCAAATGAATGATAATGTCACTCCATAACTGGTAGATGTGTTAATAAGCAACTGTTTGCTAACAAGTTCGTCATATCAACTTAGAAGGTGATGTCAGTGTGTTTCTGCTGCTGCGGGTGTAAAAAAAAATCCACTTATTGCAGGTTTAAGCAAAAGTATGTTACTAAGTATTATTAGCAAAATGTCCATAAAATACCAAAAGTGAAAGTATTGAATGCAGAATAATGGCCCCTGTGACTATTACATTGGTATATGTTATATTATTTGCGCTGTTGAGGTGGAGCTAATTTGAACAATTTGATATACTGTTGGGTAGTTTCAGCTGTATTTTATAATCCTCTCATACGTTTTGTACATAAAATCTTAATTTGTACAGTAACTATAACTATAGCTGTCAGATAAATGGAGTAAAAATGGAGTTAAAAGTATAATATTTTAATGGAGTTAAAATATGAAATGACATGTAATGCAAATACTCAAGTAACGTTCACGTACCACACATTGGTGCTTAAAGGAATGGTGTGACATTTTGGGAAATCCACTAGTTAGATGAGAGATAAAATGCCAGAAAGCAAGCAAGCGTACTTCCCAAAATGTTGAACTATCCCTTTAAGTACAGAGCTTAGGGTAAATGTACTTTGTTACATTCTACCATTGGAGATGGATGACACTTAATTTTTCTTTTAATCATCGCAGTGTCATATTTTAAATGCATCATATTGTCAAAGATTATAAGACACTATCAAAGCATTTTATTCTTGTCTGACAACAGAGCGGAATGATATTGAATTTTAACACTCTCATATTTATCATTTCCCTCATCAGTTAAGGCTGTGTTAGTGAGCGCACACAGCTGTCACCAGAAAACAAAAGAGTTGAGTTTGTTCTGCTCCCTAAATTGTGTTGTCAGTATCATCATATTGCACCTCAGTGAGAATAAACTGGGGGGAAAATGACAGATGTGGCAGAGTGAGAAACCAGTATGATTTTCATGGAGGATGGTGTGGTAGAGTGAAACAGAGAAAAGCTTATTTGATTATAAATCCTCAAACACACAGTTGTATGTATCCACAAGTCAATTTATTCTTTGCCAGCTTGAAAACGGTAACTCATTTAAATATTTGGTAATGCTTAGTGTTTCCCAGATGCAATAGGAGCGACTTGTGAATTCTTAAATTAAAAGATGTTCTTCTTTGCAATTGATTGTATTAGTCCTGTATTTAAGCTACATGTATGTCACAGGAATTTGCACCCCGAGGCCAGAATGATTACAACAAAAGAAAAAGAAACAGGACCTTCAGCTATAACACACATTTGCATCCCAGACCTCATGAAGGCCTGAAGCTGACTGATTAATAGAGACAGAGCATGCCAAGCCATATCAGGGCCCCTGCACAGGTTAAGTGGTGCTAAGATTGTTTTATATAGTCTATGATTAGAGGATGAGGAGGGAGAGTTTGATCTTTCAGACCTGTTGACCCCCTAATCACAGGGGGTCTTTCGATCCAACCTGCCCCACAACTTCAATCAGACACACTCTTGCAAGTTTGAAACTGGCAGCAGGGAAAAGGAAACACTAACAGCGGAAAGAGATTTGTATTTTCAGATTGGATAAATACATATACAGGTATTTATTTTAAAGATCTGCATTACGTTATTTACATTACAAGCTGTTAGCTAACCGATTTAAAGTCTGAATAAACCTTGAGTCGGCTATCACAGATATAAGACGACTAGTTTTCAGGGCTGGTTTTCAAGGTTTTGCAGGGAAAATTGCCATTAACAGTCATCTGTCATTATTGTAGTGTTCTGATGTTCAGGACTCAAACCTCTTGTCATATGATCATGCCTCAGACCTTTCGAAGTCATCACAATTATTTAAAAAATTGGTGAATTGACATGAACTATGGCTCAGGTAGAGCAGGTTGTCCACTGATCACAGGGTCGGTGGTTCGATCCCCAGCTCCTCCTGTCCACATGACAAAGTGTCCTTGTCCATTAAGGTAGAAAAGTGCGGTTCACCATTTGGAGCGCCTTGGTAGCCAAATGGTTACAGCGCATGCCATATAACTGCAACATCGCCACATAACTTCAACGTTGCCGGTTCGATCTTTGTTGCATGGCATGCCCCTCACTCTCTGCCTCGTCACCTCACTCTGTCCAATAAAGGTGAACAAATGCCCCCCAAAAATGGTGAATTGGTGAACAGCTCATCTGGACAAATTTGAATGCATTTTCACATTTGTTCTCATACACATTCCTAAAACATAATCATCTACTGTTTTACTGAAGTCACTTATTACCTTTATTTTAGCCCCTTTTTTTATATAAAAACCATACTTCCTAATACAAATCACTGTAGCAGTGGCATAAGACATAAAAGTTATGGACCTCTGAAATCACTCTTACAGGAGTAATTCTGCTGGCAGTTAATATTGTCTGTCAGTGAATTACTCTAAATCCCAGTGATGAATACACATGTTGTGAGCAAGTAAGTGATTTTAAAATCTGACAGTGTTATATGAAAGTGAAATAGCATTTTCAGCTCAAGAATATTGGTAAAATAGTATTTACATGATAGTTGATCAGGAAATACAAAGGTTTTGAGGTTTTTCTGTGCAAAAACTCTCCAGAGTGCAACATAATTATCTACATCATCAAAAGCAATTATGGATGCATAAATTGAATGCATGTCTACATCCCCATTGTCCCTTGCATATTGTCCTTGCACAGATAACACAGCATTAACATTACAATGGAGGGGGAATAATGGACTTGCCCAGCTGGGGTAAAAGGGACATGACAATAAGTGTGACAAGCTTCAGTCAGATGCTGGGCAGTAAAAAAAAAAAAAAAGTATAGAAAAACAACTTTTCATCCCATTCAAATGTGGGCGTGTGGAGTCAAATGAATCACAGACATCATGGCTTCAGAGATGAACTGTCATGCTAAACAAACTTAGTATCAACATAAATACTCAGTACCTAAAAGAGGAAGTCAGCATTCTAATGCACTTTTGCACATTTAGACTACAATAAGCCTTAATAATAAAAATTAAAAAAACAACTTTATGCACTTGTTCTGTAGCACTTACATTCTTAGTTGATTGTTTGAGAGCAACGCACTTACAATTTTTGATGACTAGCTAGCTGGAGGCTGATTGCACTTTTTGTACTGTATGTCGCTTTGGACAAAAGAGTCTGCCAAATGAATGTAAAGTAATAAGCAATATATCATACACCACTGGCTAACTAGCGTTTCTGTTTGAGAAGCAACTAATCTATTACTGCCCACTTTTGATTTATGTACTGCCCCTTTTCAGTTTGCGTCAGAATCCAGAAGACATGCAAAAACAGATACAATTTTAGCTTTACACCCGTAACGCTTATACATAATTTTGGATATTGTACTCCCAAGAAAAACGACAGCATCAGTCATTTCAGCAAGTGCCCCAAAATGTTGTGATCAAGAAAAAAGCCCTTTCTGGTTTGGTGTTGGGAGGCCTTCACGAATGATGTTGTTCTGCCGGTAGGGATGTCAGATCAGAAAATGTTTATATGTCATTCTGGAGGGCGATCACAAACAATAGATTTTTTGTTTATTTTGGAGGACTTATTGCAATTTTGGTGATGTTAGGAAATTAGACCCTTCAAAAAATTAACACTGGCATTTGTCTCTGGCAATACTCAAATTTTCACACTCCAACCAGAACTGCAATTAAACGTGGGAACTGCAATTGATGATGTAGTCTCCAGTGTGAGTGCAACATCTTCGGTAACACTTGTGAGTATGTTAGTAGATTCTCTAAGATTTTTTTTTACTTTTGTTTTTAGAATAACTTCTCTGTCATTATATGGAACGAGCACCACAGCTCAGTCAGACAGGCTCATTTGTCTTTCACCCTGAGAAACACAAGCAGTTCTTAAGTCTGTTTGCTTTGGTGTGCAAGAAACAATCCACAGTACATGGACACGCACAAACTGCAGTTATTTCGTACGACAGGGACAGAAATATGCCAAACATGGCTTGCAAGTAAACGAACAACATATTCAATATTTTGATAACAGTGAAGGAACAGTAACTGTTTGCTATTAAATAGTAGAATTATTTTTAAGCCTCTTGAGAATCTCAGAAATTATTTTTCTCTTCTTTTATCAGAGGACCAAATTCCTCCACGGGCCCTTAAAATAAAGAGTCCCAAACTGACTATTTTCTGAATAACTACAAATGATTTGGATATTAATATTCAGACATGCTCCAGTGACTTCAAGTCAACTGGCTAATTATTTGTCAGTAGAAAACTCCAGGCTGAACATTGGTTCTTTACATTTTTCCTTCCCATGTCTACATAGATAAAAAGTGAAATGATCAACAGAACAAAAAACACCAATTTAGAAAAAGTTTAATATTTGAGCTTGTCATTCAGAAGTTGGTATTTGTCAGACAGCAAAAATGCCTCATGAAATGATGGATTTTCAAACATCAATTCATCCCCTGATCTAACATCCTTATCCTCAATCAACAGGAAGTGATAAATGTCTCCAAATGCTTGACACACATTATTATCACAGTCTGCTGCAGTGACTCATTTTGGGCCTTTTTCCTGAGCTGCAGTCAGCACACCAGGCCTTCTTCTCCTCAGCTGAGACACTCTGAGAATCCCTGGCAGCTCATATATCAAGGGAGATCCTCACAGCAGCACTCCTCTTCCTTTTTCAATGCACAGGGTAAGTATTTTAATTAGTTGGCTAATTGTCTAAGTAATTGGAAGACAACTTAGCTCAAAGAGTAATCAATCTCTACAGGGCTGTGTTCTATCACATCAAAGGATCTGTAATTAACACTGCAAACCATGGGATGGTCTTTGACTGAGCTCGATAGTGTGGGGGCGTATGATCACAGATAACAGAGGTTGAGGAGACGGATCTGGGAGGCCTCCAATGAGCAGCATGGAGAGGTGTAATCATTTAGACACAACCGAAGTCAGACCCAAACACTTTAAAGGCAGAGACAGTCAGACCTTTATACGCTGGCTGTGATGCAAGAGTTGCACTCAGTAAACAAAAGCCAGACAAAGCCATTGGTTATTAAATAATGTGTGTGTCTGTGTGTGTTTGGCTTGCACACATCTGAGCAGCTTTTATTCTTTAAAATTCTGGAAAACAGTGTTTTTATTGTCAATTAAAAAAAAAAATCAATATGAATGTCTTACCGCAAAGCTTGAATGTTCAAATGTGCATCCTCCCCTTAAATTTCCCCAAAGAATATCTGTTAGCTTGATTTTGACAACAGAATTGGCAATTCATTAAATGTTTTCATATGCCGAGTATCAATTTCACTTTGCAGCAAAGCTCACGCCAGGCATTAAAAAAATTATACATTTGGGATGAACAAGACTAATCATGTCTCGGATTCATCCATTTGAGGCCCCTTAATTTCCCCATTGTAGAAAACAAGACGTATAATGAACAATTATACATAAAGTCAATTTCAGTGTTGTGCAGAAGACTTAATTAAAATTACTAATGAAAAAAAGGACTGCTTACAGTGTGGAAGTTTACTCATCAATTTCAAAATGAGTAAATGCTTTGTCTTCATGGACTGTAATGAAAATGACCTAAATGGCAACACACTCCATTTTTTTTTTTGTTTACAAACAATCATTATGAATAAGATTAGTAACCACAAACCCATCTTGTTATTCATTCTGAAAAGAATTTGGCATAATTGGCCAAATTGTGGAAGGAAACAGCAGCTAAACATCAATACCATTACATTATTCTGGGACAACGTGTCATATTATCAATTAACAAATGTATTCAAAATGCAGAAATGAATGTCATGCTTGTGGCAGCAGCCTAAAATGGATAATTATGATGAAACATCCAGAGGAGAGCAGTCATTGGAAGACATGATATTCCCTGAAGTGATCCCCTCCCCCTCCGGCCCTGCGCTCCCTGCCGCAAGGCACAATCCGCACAGTGGCACTGACAGATTGACAAATAAGGTTAATAAGTACTTTCCACCTCTCCTAAAGGCTAATCAAATATTAATCCTTGAGGTGTGGTCAGCAGAAAAAAACAACAACAAACAATTGGTAGAGGGGAATTGATTGAATTGATTCTCTCTCGTAATGCTTGGGGCCGGGTAGAAGAAGAAGAAGAAGAGGAGGAGGAGGAGGGTGGGGGGTGTTGAGTTGGAACTGTAGGAATTCATTTCAGTCTGAGAATGGACAAATATTTGGGTATAAGCGCTTAAAGCAATTTCAATTTTTAATCCATCTTCTCGTTCTGGTGGCTCGGTGGGCGCAGTTTTTAAACCACAAGCTCACAGTATTGTGGGTGTGAATTTGGCTCATGACCCCCCACCCACACCCAGCCCTTCTCAGACCCTCTACACACACACACACACACACGCACACACACACACACCCCAAAAAACAATAGTTTTTGAGTCATTCTCCATTGCACTATAAATCTTTTAACAGATATGCCATGAAAACTGTCCTTAGAATCTAATTTAAAAACAACAACAAAAAAAGGGGAGCACAGAGTTTAGTCAGTAAAACATGACAACATAAGAATAAATATACATATGAATATGAATCTTTATAAATGCCACCTTGTGCACACAGGGGAAAGAATAGAAAAAATGGGACCCTTAAAAACATACTATTGGTGACAAATTTGAATTTTACACAAATCTCTATCCCCCCTCGAACAGTTTTCACTAATCGGAAGCCTCGGGACATCTCAAGGCCTAGTGGACCATGTGAGCAGAGCCATGTACTGATAGGGCAAAATTGGATCCAGTGAGAATGCAAAGAAGCTTATCAACCAACACTTCCAGGCAGTGCTCTCTGCAAGAGCATATGTCAACATCATTTATTAGATGTGGCCAGGGACTAAATTATGTATGATCACAAAATGGAAAAAAAGGAAAAATAGGATCACACGCAGCAGGTGGATAGAATAATATTTGGAGAGAATTTGAAATTATTAATAGAGGCCCTTAAGGGAGAATATTTGTTAACATTAACCGGTGAGTCATTTGTAATGCTTTGAGTCTATAATTAATCATATTGGATATTCAGAATGATATATAGAGTTAAGTGAATGTTTTACTTGCTCTCCTGTTTTGAGAGGAGTGATCTGTATTATTACTGTCGCATATATTTTTATATTAATGTGTGAAGATACAACAAGAGGTAATCAAACATTTTCAAATGGCATCCAGTAAATTGTGTTTCAGAAAAAGTGGATGTGGCATTTAAAAACCTGTTAACCGTATTTCCTTCACTCCTGCCAAACATATACTAAGTAGCTTTAATATTGCCAGATGAGCAATCTCTCAAGCAAAATACTCTTCAGAGATACTATGTAATTGACTCCACATCTAACAGTATGGAACAAATCCCACTAGCAGAGGGAGTTGACAAATTGCATTAAAAACACTCAATTGGGCCAGGATTGGATGAAGCTCATGTTCCTCCTTATCCCATTAAACATGAAACAGTTTAATCTCTAAAACTTGCTGACATACGGGGAAACGCTTAAGCATGCAGCCTGTATTTGATTTGTAGAAGAAAACAACATGGCCTCTGAACTATTGTGCGCTTCTGTGTGTGCGTAACATATGTAGACAAGAGCAGAATTTACACTTGCCTCAACGTAGGAATAGCATTATTTTAATTGTCAATTACAACATCGTTTAATAGCAGAGTAACAGCAAAACCGTAGACATGCATATCATTTGTTTCAGCCTGCTCAAAGTGGGCAATATTAAAGCGACTCAAACTGTCAAATCATCCAAGTTTCTTCTTCAATAGCTTACCCGATTTGAACATGTTCTGCTTCTTTTCATGACTTGTAAACAGGTTTTGACATGGGTCTAGTTAAATGTGTAAGACATGCTGAAAAAAAGGGAAGAGCAAAAAAAAAAAAAAAAACCAAACCTGTCAACACACAGTACCTGCTTTAAATCTGTTCCCCATTTCAGGCAATCTGTGGGAACCAGGCCTGTGGAGTCTAATCCTGTTTTCATCCGTACCCCCCCAACACCCCCCTCATCTGTATCACACTTTCAATTCCACTTGCTGGTGCCTTTGTGTGATTTTCATTTGATCTCGCTTTTAAAATTCAAAATCTATTCAAGGTTTTTTTAGTTGGATTCACGCTGTTGCCGTGAAGCCCTATTTATGTTCTAGATTTGGAATTGCAAATCAAGAGTGTGTGATTTAGGGGGAATGGAAGTCCAAAATTCCCTGGCATCACCTTTTATGATTCTGTAGGTTTAAAATGTTAACAAGGGTGTTTTAGCAAGCTGATTTGTGCAGTATCAGCCTGTCTCTGGCTGTGTGTGTGTGCAGAGTACTCTTTCTGATTGTGGCAGACAATAATCAGGGTAAACTTACTCTTATTTACTGAGTCTGGTAGTCTGTGGCACAGAGGTACTATGGTATTTTTCATTCCGAGGTCTAGACGCAACCTGACACATCCATAGTACTATAAATCACATACCTAGCACACAAATTTTTCAGATAAGCAGTTTGTATATACACAACAAACAATAGATTGTATTTCAAATCTGAAAACTTTAGAAAAAGAGAGTAAAAATAAATTTTTCCAAAGATTTGCTGGTTTGTTTTCAAACCATCACAAAAGTAGATACAGTAGTACAACCCTATTTTTTTTATGAAGCTTTTATTTAGATTTGCATAGCTTCTCCACTTTGTATCACAGAGCAAAATCATGCATGAGGGCATTGTTAGGTACTTTGTCAGTTTTCCAATAGAAACACCATCAACAACAGACGCAATTTCAAATCTGCTTTTCATAGCTTCTTTTCATTTCTGTTCAACTTTGCATTGTGTCGCAGTATTATGCATGCTGGTTATTTTTAGGTATACTTAATTTTGTCATTTTTCCAACATACCTGAGCTCGTCGTGACACAGGACAGCTCTTAATGCAGCAGCTCTTTGGATTGTTTAACCAAACATGCAGTTACACGCCATGATGCGTCATAGATCCTGCAACAACCATGAACATACTTGTTGGGAGTCATCACTGAGGTGTTCTGCACACATATGCCTGATCATTGCTGTCTCCAAAGTTGCAACAAGCCGTAGGATTTACAGAACTGAGTGACAACGATGAAAGAAAAGCGCCAAGATAACCAGATACAGTAAACACATGATATCTCAGATGACTGCTGAGAAATAACCTTTTATTTCAAACAGTGCTGTCAAATGTCAGCATAATATTGCATTGACTTGCAAAGAGAAACATCACATGTACTGTAGAACAACCTTAGGTACTTTGGCCTAAAGTATAAGAAGCCTATATACCTATATACAAATTCCCTGCTACAGTAGAACAGTATGGTTTGAGAAAACATAACAAAAGCATTAGCATCCAAGACAGCATACGCATTGGATTGATTTTCCCTTAGACTTAACTCAGCCATTATAGTGATATCAATGGGACAATATCAATATCGACCAAATTAATAAGTTCCCCACTGTGAAAGATCTCAGGCTGTGCTGTACCTGTATCTATTCACAGTCCATAAGAAATAGTGAGAAAACAAACTTTGAATCTATTGAATAAATTCCTATGAGCATTTTATACAAAGAAATTTAATATTGCTGCAGACTCTCATCCGCTCTGCAAATAAATGGTTACTTCTGCACTCAGATATGACTCTAAAGAGCACATCATAGAGAATCCACATTTGGCCGATTCATATTCCTGAATCACGGACGTTAACATTCAAAAAAGATACACTTGGTTGTTTTTCAAATGCCAAGGCATAATAAACAACTGAATATTTCTTTATGTGTGTTTCAGCTCAACAGTATGTAGTGTATCTAAAGCATGAGCTTCACTAAGTATATGTGAGCCTTTGATGATCATTCTTGAAGTCATGTTTGTTTTGGAATAAGTTAGAACTGATAATAGTATTATGAGAAAACAATATCTCTGCTTATCAGAGAATATTACTGCGCTACTTGATGCCCAGTGAGGGATTTAGGTGAGCATTATGAACTCAGCTATAACAAGCCCCACTTCCTATGATTATCTGACACAAGGTGCTGACAAACGCTCACTGTTGACATTTCTGTTGATATTGGCAGTGAAAAGGACAGCAATGGCAGAGACTTACACCGCTTACAGGACTTATACAGTTGTATTTTCCTCTTTGTTGGCCTGTGTTGTAGGACTTAGCGTATCATCTGCAGTTGAATGAGCTGTGGTACTGACCTGTCGTGACAGACCAGTATCATACATCAGGGCTATTTTCTCTCTGTCATCACAGTCGTGTGGTCAGGCCTGACACCTGGAACAGCTGAAACATCACAAATGCAAAATGTAAAAGCCCCATTGTAGAGCAGCATGTCAAAAAGTAGTATGTGTAATGGATAGAGGGTCACAGTGTCGCTGTTTTTTATGCTGCGGTCTGATCCTAACCTGATTGGTTTCTGTTAGAAGTTATTATTAGAATAATACAGACCCTACTTACCATAAAATAACAGGTAAGGTTAATGGCAAATTATTTGTTGCATTAAAACCACAGTTTTTGCATCTCCCTCACTTTTTTTTTTGTTGCCCTAATGGATTTTATTTTACTGAATATTCTCTGAAAGCATACATAATTCTGTGTGAAAGCAGATCTATTTTTCATGAATACAAAGCAATATTAAAAGCACAACTTAAGAGACTATGAATTAATAATTTTGTATTACTGAACATGAAAAATGCACAATTAAGAACATGTTTTCCACACCCTCCTGTGAGGTGGCATAGATTATCTACTGTATTATATTATGCTGTTGTTTTGCATTTTATTTGTGAGATAAATCAAATCTACTGCTTGTCAATGCTGGTCAAGACTCCATCCACAAAAACATTGATATTTGAGTTAATGTAACCCCATGGCACCTCCAGAGGACTTAGGTAAATTCTAGAGTCCCATAAGAACTTCAGACTAATTAGACCTAATTACATCTACCAGTAACATCATACATTTAGGTTTACACTGAAAGGATAAGTCTGGCAAAATACAAAATGTTTTGTAATTAGTCCATCAGTATTTTCCAACTTCTTCACTCTGTCTATGGCTCGTAGCCAGGATCCCATTTGGTATTACTGAAGACGTACAACTTTAAAAACGGGTCATAAATATATACTTTTCTTTGGTTTTAAAGCTCAGTACAGCTGGGAACTGAGTTTTTTAACAAAAGTTACTCAAACAGGAGTAAATAGTTCATAAGTTGGGAACTATTTTCAGCTACCGATTTGATGCTCTAGTGAATATAGCAGCAGGCTGAACCATCAGGAAGGTCTGCACCAGCTGCTGTGGATGGATGGCACAACACTTATGCCACCATAATCATGCAATGCATTTTCTCGTATATAAAATCCCTGAAGAATTACTATATCATTTACAAATGCATACTTTAATATCTGTGTTACATACAGTTTATGTCCAGTGCAGCCTGTCACCAAGCTTTTCCTACCTGAAGCACATGCAGTAATGGCTGTGGCACCGGCTTTTCCCATGACATTTGGAGGTTAATTTGCACTGGTTTCATGGTCATTTATCGATGGAGGGGCTCAGAAATTAGCATTCACCACGCTTTTTATTGACAGAAGTGTTTAATAACCCATCAAATCAAACAGGATGGTCAGCCAGGAAGCACTTCTGTGCAGAGAAAATACACTCCATTCAAACTGCAAACATTTTTAGTTCAGTGCATACTGTGTGATGATTGAACTCATGATGCGGAAGCCCAGAAGTTTCTGTGAATTCATTTTATTAAATCATGTCAAGCATTGTGACAGATTTATGCTGGGGAAGCTTTGTGGTAAATATTTTGTAGGAAGTGATGCCTGATGTTCAGCTAATGTGTGTGGAGGGATTTGCAGATGACGAACCTGCATGAGCTGCTTTGATCCAGATGGACCTGGTCACTGTAGTGGAGACAGATGAGGGAAGAGGAAGGAGAGGTTTCTTGTTCTCACCACAGGTTTCTCTTTATTTTGACATATTTACAGCCTCGCTCAATCTGTTATATTTTTTTTCACCTATACAGCATGTTCTTCCCTGCACACTGCTTGAGATTTACAGTGTTTCTCCACACTTCCTTTCAAATCTCCCCAACTTTGTCACATTCCTTTGAGCATGAGTGAAATTGTTTACTTTTGTGGTTGAATGAATGATGATTTTCTTTCTGAGAGGCTGCAGAGGAAGTATTGTAGGCTATGGAACCACGTACCTTGTTCACAAACACGTATCACATTTGGAGAGAACTTATTCATCAAAGTGCTTGTATCAGCTGTAAAAGCAGAGAAAAATCATGTGCATTTTGTCTAGGAAATTAGTTCAAGCCCATAAAATACATTGCACATAATTTTTTGTGATCTCCTTTATAATTCCCAGCTTCCTCCTCCACCCTTATATTCCTCTAACCACTGTTGTGCTCAAATGTGTATAATTTCACATCCACAGATTCACACGGCATGTCACCAACTCAGAGTGAAATATACTTATGTTCAAAGGAGTCCTAATGTGGAGTGATGGGTGGGCCTACAGTAGCCTCAGAGCCGTTGACACACAGCTGTCTTTGCTATAAATCTTGCAAATCCACAAAAAAAAAAAAAAAACATAGAAAAATACTCTCTCAAGACTTCTTTGAGTGGTAAATTGCTTCAGCTCTGAAAGTAAGTGTAGTAAGAATCATCCTGTATCCACCACTATTGAGCGAATCATTTAAGTCCAATGGAGAAAGGCAGTCAAAGCTACAACTGCAATTCTAATAACACGGAGCAATTCTTTTAGATTATGTGTGTGTGTGTGTGTGTGACCAAATGTAAATAAGTAAACAAATCTGACTTCTAACGTATAGTTACTGGACAAGGTTAATCCTGCAGGTTAATAAATACAATGTATTCCCCTCTTAATAGCATGCATAGCCTTGTCAGAGTTCCTTTATCTACAAGCTTTGTCTGTGAGACCATTCTATAATTATATCATTGCATTTGTCATTTGCGTTCACCCTTGGGGTGAAGAACAAATTAAAGCACTGAGTATGTTAGCTTTATAAGCAGAATGTCTGCAACACAAACCATAACAAAAGTTCATATTTTCTGTGTAATGAATGTTACATTATTTATACTATGAATTATGGATGAACTTGTGCAGACCTGCGCAGCCCTGAATGGGATGGCTTGTAATCAATCCTTGTCTGATGGACCTCTCCAACAAACAGTTATTAGTGGTTACTCTGTCTCAAGTCTTCTTGGAAAAACCTAAAAAAAACCAAACTGGTACAGCGCGATAATATGAGCTATGATTACCTGCACTCAAGGTGTAAATTACACTTCTATTCTCAGAAAATTTATAGCCAGTAATTTGGGAATAAATATTAAGATATTGTAACAGTGATGAGTTAAAGATTGTGGCAACAGAGATTAAGCAGTTCACTGATTTAGTGACATTGAAAGGCTTATTGAAGCTAACTGTTAATACTTTTCACAAAATACTAAAGAGAATGCACATCAAATGACAGCTATCTTTGAATTAATACACTTTGTAACTTTGCAGGCAGTGGCATAAGCACTGAGCCGAGATAGGGAGGAAACATTATTCATGGTGTTTTTCATCCTAACTCTACTTTATTAGCTTATTTGATTCCCCATTCTCCTCATAGTTGATTCAATACATTTCCTATTTGCATAAAACTGTCCGGTAAGATTATCTTCACTTATTCGATCTATCCTAAGAGTCACCTTGTTCAGGATCTTATATGAATAATGAGATTTTAAATTGGAAGACACTCACACAGAGAATGAGGCATTTACAGTTAATTCATCTCATTGAGTTACATTGCTTAGAGGTATTGGAGGGTTTAGATTTTCATTCAAGCATCATATTTAAGAGTGTCTGCTTCCCCCACTTTACTGCCATTGAAATTTAAATGGCCTGAGCCTGACAGATCCAATATTGCGACCCACTGTTGCTATTTTCCTGGGAGCAAATATATTGTCAAAATCTGTATATTCAGAGAATGAGAAGGCAAAAAAGAGTGATCAAATGGAGCCCCTCACCATTGTGGATTTCCCTTTTTACAAATATTTCAATAGTACCCATCTCCATTCTTTATGCCCCTATTTATAGATACTGATACACATCTGAATGTTGCAGGAATGATTTCAGATCTCAAGAATTTTGCTGTCAAAAATGATTTCAAAATTGTAGTGTCTTAGTCAGTGTTTTATGTGACAAAACAAAAAAATGTACAATAGCAAAGCATACTGTACTCAAGTTTCTGTCACACATGCACACACATTCACAGTGGTTTGACAGAGAATGAGAGAGTGGGAAAGAGAGAGGGGGGGTTAATTGGCTTTTTATGACTCCAATTAAATAACATTATGCATATACTGGCTTAACGGCTTATATGTGGCCTCCATTAACAATGTCCTCTTGATTGGTTCTTGGGCTTAAGGTCTCCTCCAACTCAGGCAGCGCTTGTCATAGTGTTTAAACCCATATGTGGAGAAAAAGCTTGTGACACTAAGAGATTTTATACGTGTGTGAATAATTTAAAAGGAAAACTACAAATCTCGGAAAGATCAATGACCATTTCTATACCGACACAACCTGCAACAAGACCGTTTGAAACGTTATCTGTCTGAGACGACAATTGAATAAAATAAATCTCATCATTAAGGCCTTAGTGTGTTATCTTGAAAGCAAAAGAGAGAGAAAGAAAACAAGCATGTGCCTGTCCTGAAGCGGAGCTCCTGAGGTGTTAACTAATCTCTAGTGGCCAGTCTATGCACTGCCTCCTCTAATTGCTCCCTGTATTTCAGTCTGGTGTGAGAGCAGCCATTGTAGCGAGCGCCCAGTCAGCCCCCAGAGGTCTCACACCTTCATTATCACTCTTTATTGCAGAACCTTATACGGGCACTCGGCACCAAACAGCCTGCCCGTTAAAAATAGAGCCTTCTCCTCTCCTCTCCTTTTGGTGGTTTCAGTTTTAATTACTAACACAGAGCCAAAGCCAGAGTCCTCAGCAGGCCTGGCGTTTTTTGTTCACTAATTAAAGCGCGGATGGAGTTTATTGAAGGGACCCTTACTCTGCTCTCTCATCTATTATTAAGAGGGCAGGACAAATCATTTTCAAATTTATATGCTGAAACCTGTCCAGGGACAGGCACAGGGTGGTAAAGGTTGGGGAAAGGTGGGGTAAAATGGTAGTGAACACAAGGGAAGGTGGTTGAGACGCTGTATATGCGGAGAGTGGAGGAAATCCTGAAGAAGAAGGATAAATGCAGAAAATCAACTGTTTTATATAACGCAACACAAAGGAAGGAGGTGCAGTAGATTAATGCTAACTGTTGTACGTGTGCAAAGTTCCTGTGATGCAGCACACCTTAATTTTGATCATTAAGGGATGAGAGTCTGGTAGACCTGCACCAGTAGTATTAGCAAAGATAATGGCATTGATTGGAGGACCCCCTCTGTGTGCTCTGTGTAAACAGTGGGCATAAATACCAAAACAGCAGGGTGGTAATGTGAGAGCACAATGTCCAGCCAGATTGATGTTCTTAGTGATTCACTAACCCCCTCCGTCTAACATTCTTAATTGTCTAAACAGCCGCGGCCCTGACAGCTGCACAGGTACCTCACTGACAGAACAAAAAGACAAGCCTCTGACTGGAGAGATGGGAAGGGGCAAGACAGCTGGCAGCAAAACATCAAGCAGAGCAGTAGAAACAGTTGAAATGAGTCTTTACACACATACTTTTATGTCATACAAATACTAAGAAAACATATGTCAAAGTCAGATATAAAACACTAAGATAAAGTCAAGGATTGTTTGTTTTCACTTAGGAACTGAAGTAATATTGATGGAAATCTTAAAAAGCCTAAATTTTTAAAATAGGTATATAAACTATATATATACGTATACATATATGTAAGCAAGGTTATATGTAAGCAAATCCTGATTTTTTTTTAATTGTATACAGCCTACGCCGGCACAGTGAAATTGTCAACACATGAAAGGCCACTGGGTTTTTTGAGCCTAAGAGAAAACTAACAAGCTGGTTGCTGATTAGCATAAAGTCTAATGTAACCAAGATTTCTTTGCATTATTTTGAAAATCCTACAACTCCCTTTTTCCTGAAAATGAGTCTATGTCTACATCAACAAACTGACAGCAGCTAGCATTAGCAGAATGGTAAATGACAAATGGACTTCACTTATATAGCGCTTTTTCAACTTTAACAGTTCCCAAAGCGCTTCACAGAAACGATTCAACTTAAAAATTAAAAATAAAACAACCTTGACTCTCATTCTTTTTAACTGTTATGTACAAAGACAAATTAAATCTTTGTTAAATTACTGCTATACATTAAATTGGTCTCTAACAGTCACAGTATGTGAGGTATCCGTGCTAAAAAACACAACTGGGAGCAAGTCCACATGGAAAATTAGCAACATACAATTAGAGAAAGAAAATCTTCATATCTGGTTTCTAACCTTTATAAGATGAGGTAGAGTGAATTGAAAAGGAGAAATAATTAATTTAGCCGGGTGAAGAGCAAGAGAATCCTTCCTTTGCCTAACAAGCAGCTCGCATCCTCAGGGCAATTAGTCACTGTCATATGAGGGCAAATGTAGAACCCTTTGCATGCTTGTTAAGTAAAAACTTACATAGAGGTCACTGACATGTAGGAGAAATGCAGTGTAACCACTGAGCTATAGAAGATGTCCACAGTAAAATAGCCAGACAAAACTCTACCATTACAATAAGTCTGTATCTACGTATGTACTTTTAGAAATAATCTAACTTGGTTTTATTAACCACATGCAAAGTGGGTAAATCAATGAACGTACAGCAAAACACAGTGGGCTTTTGATGCTTGACTGATATTGATCACCTTTATTCATGTCTACTGTTTCTGGCCAAAACACATAAGCCTCAAAAACCAAACAGTCACTATCTGCATGATAATATTGCATGTAGCTTTGTTCACTTCATAATAAGGAATTTTAGATTATTAACAAGACATTTTCCATAAAGTAACTACAGAAAAAGCAGCCTTCTGGCATATTACAGAATTTGGACACTGCTGTTTTCATTATATAGTTATGTTTAATTCAGTGTTTGTGTAGGATTTTACTGATTTTCACTCAAGCCTTCATGTACTGCATGTGCCTGACCTATTGCCATCTAGACAATTTGGCCCAGTGATTCACCCAGCAAACACCAAACAAATCCTCCCATGTACCGCAAACTGAAGAATAAAGTGAATTTCACAGCTGTTCAATGTGTGATTGTTTAATTTCCCCATTTCTATGCATTATAAATGTACATTTCTTTCAGGGTAGATTTTTCCAATACATACAGGGAAGGATATATAGGTCAGAGACCCTAGTGCCTTATCAGTAATTCACCATTGCCTGGTTATTAAGGACAGCTTAGGTGGAGAGGGCTGGAGTACCAGGAGGGGTTAAGGTGAATTGATTGCCTGTGGACATGTTAAACATGACCCTGTCAGGCCTCCACTCCACTCCTAAAATGCACCAACCTGTGCACCTCACTCCAAGTAATCAGCTGTAGAGGCTTTAATAAAATTCAGAAAGCCCCGAGAACCTCCCCCCAGGGACTGCACCAAGTTGGAAATAATCGAAACCCGCGGCAAGAGACATTTGCACTGTTACCGTAGGAAGCATAACAAAATGCCTGGTGCTCTGAACCCTTAAAAAATGTTTTCAGGAAAAAAAAAAAAAGTTGTGGTTTATG
Organism: Macquaria australasica; assembly: GCA_005408345.1. NCBI lineage: Eukaryota > Metazoa > Chordata > Actinopteri > Centrarchiformes > Percichthyidae > Macquaria > Macquaria australasica. The sequence continues at coordinate 4,046,523 of SEMN01000003.1, read as the reverse complement.
AGCGTAATGGAAGCACATAGGTTGTTGTTGTTCACTGTTAAACAGATTGGAAAGTAATCACCAAAGTGTCTGTTCCTCTGCTGACTGGGTTCAGATGCAGCAGCTTGCAGCAGAGGGGCAGTGGCAGGGTAATTACGGGGTAACTTGGGCTCAATCTGTCTGTAGACGCCCTCCCTCTTGGAAGGGGGTGTTTCCCTTGATTAGCCCGACTCAGGGTGAAGCCCCCTCTGCAAACGGCAGATTGAAGTTCATCACAGGGGTCTCAGCTGCCAGTATGTTGCAATGAATTGCTTGCTGTAAGAAGGTGTTGACAGGAGCAGCTGGACATCAGAGAGTGATGAAAAGAAAGGGAAATTCATGGAGAACCCAGACAGAACGGTCCACTGGGGAAAAGACAGAGAATTGGTCATCTGCTGGTGGAGAGCAGAATTGCAGCCATTGTAGTCTGGCCTCAGGGTGTGTGTGTGTACAAGTCATATTTGTTTATGTGTGGCCTTTATTGAGGAGAGAGTTAAGAACACTGAAGTGTATGAAGTTCAGTCACGCTGATTGATTGGATCACTGCAGCCCCTGGCAATTACTCAAGTGAAAACCTCTCTGAAATAGATATTTAAGTCAAATGATAATGTGAACCATTCAAAAAAATTCTGATTTGCCTGCAGCATGTTGATAAAATGACAATAATGGTGAGACTACATAATAAATATCTATATTCTTTTATGTCATGTCTTGGCAGGCAGAGTGTACACTGGCAGAAATTCATGTCAGACAGTGTTGAATGTGTCACTGTTTAAGACACAGATCACATCAAACCTTGTTTAGCATCCAAATTATAAATAATGACATTGGACCAGCCTTTCAGGGTGGCTGACAGTGACTGTAGGACATTACACACACATGTGTCTATTGTCTCACAAGTGCTGCTCCTTAGCTCAGCAATGGTGACTAATGTTAGTGAGAATGAGAAATGTGTGTGTGTGTGTGTGTTTTGATGAATAGACATGGTGCCCTAAGGTGAGGACAGACTATATTGGTGTGATTCTACCATTCACTATATTAATGAACTGCCTAAAGGTGCAAATTACGTTTTAATGGGTGTTACTTTACTAGCTTGGTTCTACCACACACAAAGCCCTTTCACTCAATGTTCCTCCTGCACCCTTTTCAAAAAAAAAAAAGCAATTACAATTTGAGTAATTTCAGTAATGCCAAAATAAAATACAAACATTAGCAGCTCAACTTCTCAAGAAAAAAAAATGCTTATTCATTTTGTTATGACACTATGTTCTGACTCTTTTCCCTCCACACTTGAAATGCCTCAACTTACACTGCCAAATTTTGTCTTCCACCAGCTTACTGTGAACAAAGCCAAACCATTTTGCATGCCTGCGTGTTTGAACCCTTCATGCTGTATAATTTAACGCTCCTTATTTTGCAGCAGGAGAATTTGGAAGGAAGAAATGTAGATTGCTACATTTCAAAGAAATAGGTGAAAAAAGGAGAAGTTTAGGGGGAAAAGACTCAGAGAACAAATGCCTTTTAAGTCAGTGGTTTGAGAGAGCAGCGCCCTGCCTAACATGGTCTCTTAGCATACTTGACACCAGCCACTACTTAATTAGCTGCCATCATCTCTGAGCCCCGGAGAAAGAGGGACAGGCTAATGATTAATGATAAAAATGCCTGGAAAAAACCCTTTGACAAAACAAAACATGTCATCCTGTGTCCTCTACAGACGTGAACTACTGCTGTGATTTACCCTCCTTGAAGGCGGCGAAGATCATTTATGCTCACAAACCTGATTAAGCTCAGATGTGTTTTTGCTTTTCCAAACACAGATCAGTAATTCACAAGGTATTTTTGACACACATAATGGCTGACTGTGCAAAGTCTACAGGGAAATCTGAAGAGTCATGTTTCTGTCTGTATGTAATGGTCAGGTTATATTGTATTTTCTATGCTTTAACTCCTCCACTGAATCTCTGAGCATACTGCAAAATCAATTGCTTTATTGATCTATAACTAATTAGGGGAAGATAAATGGTTCAACTAAACAAATACAGGCTCTATAATGAGCTGATACAGTGCAAGACATATTAATTGAGTTCTGCATAATATGAGGCTATTCTTCTATATTAGACCTTGCATGGTGTTCAACAATAACTAATGTGATTGATGTTACTCTACAGATACCTGAAGCCGGAACAAAACTGCAACATAAAATCATTTATATATTTTTTAGCTTACAGTTAAAAAGATGTCTAATGTCCACACCAAGGTATTCTGCACGCTTACGCCAGTGTAGCAACCAGATCCCATGGTAAAAAAAACACCTCTCTGGTGTGACTCGTGTTGTGTGCAGTCACCAGCGATCAAAGGCTAATTAGTTTCAGCTGACACAGGGTATGGCCCTCAGGTCAAAGATCATGACTGATGTTATGGAGATGATGGTGGAGAGAGGGAGAAGGAGGGGAGAGCCCAGGGATCTGAATCCTCATTAACCAGAAATTGTTGCGCTTACATCAAATCCCAGACTAAACTTAAACCGAACACATTTCCTATTCTAATCACTTGTATTACACTTTTTAAAATCTGAACTTTAGGCTGTTTGTGCGAATAGCTCATCCCTTGGTGTGTGTTTTAGCAGAAAAGGCAGCAATAGAAAATGATCAGATTCCATAGATTTACTTGTATGTTTACCCAAAGTCTATTTAAAAATCCACAAAAATAGACACTATGCAGTTTACATTATACAGTAGTGCCAGTGTAGTTCATAGACAGACTCATAACCAGGGGCTCCCTCTACAGGCTGACTGTTAACTCCAACAGCAGGCAGCTCAGTTTCTTACTGACAACATGCTCTCTCGCAATGCTTCATTTGTCATAGCAGATGTTCAAAACTATTTTCCCTGGAAGCCTAAAATCTGAAGAAGTAAATTAATATCCCCTCCCCTCCCGTTTTAAGTCCCTCAGACTCAGTTCATAGCCTGCACTAAGTGCCCTTGTTGACTCAATTGGATTAGCACTAATATGTAAACACAGGAGGTAAGAGGAGTAATCCTCTAATAAGAGGAGAAAAAGTGAAATAAATAAGTTGAAATGCCATGCCTTGCCTTTAACTGAGGCATCTGTCAGGTAAGCTGGATATGTGTAGATTGAAAGTAGGTATTAAATGTGGACCAGGGGATATTCTGAGATAAACAGTTGTGACCATTCAGTGACAGCGTAATTACTCGTTTGTAACTTAGTTGGATAATAGGAATACAGCCTCTAGGGGATAAGACAAAGACTTGTTAATTATTAAAGCTTACATCAGCCAGGCACTAGAGAGTTGCAATTATTAATGTTGTTGTTCTTGTTTGTGCTTAAACACTACCTCTGCTGTTAATATGCTCATTAACCAAAATGAGTGATTTTATTAGTCTTGATTTGGTTTGGGGTTTGTTAAACGTATCAGGGCTCAGCTGTCGTTGTTTGCTGAGAGATAAGCACTTGTGGATAGGTGATGAGAGAAACATCCCACTGATTCTTATTTTCTCAGATTGATTATAAAAAATAAAATACATTATTATTATTATATATACTGTATATATTAATTATAAAATTCACAATACAGAACATAAACTTTTTGCTTTTTTAGTCATATAGTGAACTACCTTGTGGAGCAGTTAACCATTTTCCTTCAATAAAAAATCATTTTCATTCAGTTTAATCACACAGATACACTGAAAGGCTGACTCCAGTCTAATGTCACTTATCGTACTGCAAAGAATCACTCCCAATTTAAACATAATATTTCATTGTGCTCAAAATTAAACAAGTTGTGTCTAATTAAGCAAATGTTCTCGCTCAAATTTCCCCGTGCCATTTGAAGTCCTCATTGAAATGGTGCGCTGGTATAACGTAATGCCTTCCTGTACATGAAAATTGCTCTATTAATATCTGTTGCAAAAAATATCATGGCTCAAAATGTGAATGAGTTCCAGCAGTACAATCCACAAACATAATTCAGTGATAAAACATAAAACTTTTTAGTATTTCTCTACAAAAATGAAGTAATTTGAAAGAGAATTTATCTTGTGATGTAGAGTTGGTTCTTTATTGTCTTTTAAAATCACAGCAGCTCCACAAATGTTTTGTTGGCAAAGCTCTTACCAATAAATGCTCCTCTTACATCTTGCCAATAGTGATTTCAGGTGTCCACATAGTTGTTGCTGCTCGTGAAGACTCTCTAATTGGACCTGTCTGTTGATTGAGGAAAGAAAAAAGGGTCTAAACACTGGATGTCACTTATGGTACAGTCATAAGTCTGGGCAATAATGTATGACTGTGACTTATTATAATAAACAATAATTAGTTTAACTAAAAGTTTGATATATCTGTCTACAACAATAATTAGCTTCACTTTAAGTTTGACATTTCTATTTATTCAACTCGTATCCATTGTTCTTTATTTAGTTCATCACTTGAGAGACAATGAGCTGCAACTGCTGTGACTCTTAAAACTGCTCCAAATCTATATGTAGCCAATCTGGAAAAATATTAGATGAACATATTCTTGAAATACACAAACAACAACAAAAAAATTGTTAATGCAAACAAGCAATTATATTTGTTCACTCTCCATTGTGAACTAAAACCATATGCAGCTTTAAAGGGTGTTCCTCTTCCTAATGGGCCCCGTGGGGATGAAGGGGTTAATTGATGCAGATGTTGATCGCTTTTACACACGATGCAGGGAGCATCTCCCCGGTGGCTCCTATTAGAGGCAGTTTTAATGAAGTGCTAAACAGAAGGCTTTCCTACAGTGTGGCCTGTCCTCAGGAATACTCGGCAAAGAAAGCACTTCACAGGAAAACAAGGTCCCCTATTGATCGTCATGCCAAATAACTAAATCCTTTCCCAATCAATGCTTATTTCTCAACTTATGGAACCTAACAGAAGACAATGTGAGAGAAAGTCAATCAGAGAGGCATTATATTGCTTAGGGCATATGACTGAGTGTGTAGTTGTCATGTGGAGAAAAACCACTGCAGTTTTTGACCTCTTGATGGTAATGGTCCCAATAATTCAGCTGTAATTTCACTGACAAACTGTGGTTTAATGGGTGAATATCATATGGGGTAAATTCTGAGGCTGTATATTATTTTGGATTTTTAAAATGTTTAATTTGTTAAGATTATTTTATGAGACATCTATTTTTTGTATGCTCGATACCTTAAGGTAAGAGGTAAAGACTAGAAATGTACAATACAGGGATTACATTGGGCCACACAGAAAAAATATAAAGAATTAGCAAATACCATACCAAAATTCACACATGAATTTAATTCCAAAAACTACTTTTTTATTTCTAAAATTACACAAGAAAAAAAAACACTACATAATGTGTGCTAGTCAGTGGAGGTTGGTTAAAGTGATGGTAATGTAATGGGGCTTCTCACGCAGCGTTACCAGCCCATAGTCACTAAATTCTGCTCATTAAAATGACAAACCCAAACACACAGTTACTCAGGCGTGATCTTCAGCTGTGTATGGCATCTGGCCCTGATGCACCTCCGCCCCCAACTCCCTAGAGCATCACGCACAAATACACACACACACACAAGCACACACACACATACACACACATGCACAGAGTAACCCCAATCAAATTTTAAAACAATCAGCATTCCTTTCATTTCCAATTCAGTCACCTGCCACAGCCTCCTATTAGTGTCCACTATGATACAATATTAGAGGTTTATAAATGAGGACAGTGTTTTCCTCCCCTTCAGTCTGAAGGAGTTTTCTACATTTTCCCCAGTCAGACTCTCACTCCATCCGTCAGCCTCTTCCATCCTGATTATCAGGAGACACCAATTTCAAAGAGACATCTTAATAGCGATGTCAACGTATTAATTAGAAGTGTTAATGAGCTAAAAGCAACCCAAATTAAATTAATGCAGCAATAGACAGAGAGCAAAATTAGCTTCAATTTCTGTAAATGATTCTGAAGTGTGCACAACGTATCAGCCTGTCTGAACATTCCCATCCCCCAAAGCTAATCAAGAGCTACATTGCAATTAGCTGCTTAATTAAAGCAACACTCTGCTCGGAAAATCCGGCACAATTAAGTAATGGCTGTTATAGCATGAAGACAGACTGTATTTTTCTTCTGGAGGAAAAAAAATAGAAAACAACATATTCTATCCCTAATGGCCTGCAGGGGATTGAGCCAGCCAAGATGGAGAGGTTTCTATCTCACGCTTCAATGGGGATCTTTGCTCCAGCTGGAAGCCTTGTGAATCAATGACAGCAAGGCAGATCAAACTGCCGTGCCCAGGGTTGCTAAGACATCTGAATTGGCAATGACTGGGGTGACTGTGTCCTAATCACCAGTTCTGTTTTAGCAGCTCAATGGCTTCCAGTTGGACAGAGGAGCTCCAGACTATTGACACTTTGCACATATTTCAGCAGTGGACCTGTTACTGATCCCTGTGGCTGTGGACACTGTTGTCCATCAGTCCCTGCTGGTGTGGCTGGAATTTACCAGCTCGGAGGGATAAACAGTCTCAGAGCCAAAGGAAAAAGTGGCTGTAGCTTTATATTTACATTTAGTTTAGATATCCATAAATTTGATTCCTTTATCACAAAAAAAAATAATGTAAACATATAACCAACACAAAGTGTGTGTCTAATTAGATTACTATGGGCCAATTAGTACCTGAAATTGAAATTTCCTTTATATGGGTGACAAAAGATTTGTTTGTGGGGAATGTAATGAGAGGAGCCTATAGGTAAGATAATTTAAATGGCTTATTTGTTGTGATAAATTGCAAATATAGATTTCAGCAGCTCAAAGAAGGCAGGAGATTCAGTTCAAATTTGCGGAAAACTGTTCCACCCACTGTTGACACAGTACAACTTCTATGGAGCAGAGAGACTGTGTCCCAATTCCAAACATACTAACTGTATATAGTACTATACTATAACTAATCTTAATACTATACTGTTTTTGCAGTTAGTATGGAAGAAATCAACATATTTTATTGTTTTACACTAACAGGAAATGCTGAAATACATGTGCTGATGTCTTTCTAAAGATTAATATTTTTTTGTTTGTTTGTTGTCATATTTTTCTGGAGCTGTCTTACCACTAGACCTAATTTCTTTTAACATTTTGCAGCTGTGAGTAGTTCCTCCATTTTCTTTGTGCATTGCATCTAATAGTGTTTTTATTACGCATACTGACTTTTTGGAGTAATCATAATGTCACTTTGTCAGTGTGAACATACTACAAAACCTGGTTAAAGTTTGTATGTATGGAATTGGGACACGGCTCATGTTTTATCAGCGCTGGGATGTTGTCAGACGGATTAACAAATGCAGAAACACATAGGTTGTGTACAAATTCTTGGATCTTTTTATTCCTCTGACGAGTAACAGCTTTCAGAGCCTCCTAAATGTTGCAATAACAGTACCAACAGAAAACACGATCTTATTTCTGACTAACAAAAAAAGCACAAGCTAAGTTCAAGTCAGGAACCCCCCTGCTACTCAGTTATTTTCTGGTTTTAAAAGTGCCTGAATGAGTGGTGAGCTGTGATTAACAGCCTTCTCTGAGGTGGAGTCCAGGGACTGTGGTGTAAACGCTATCCTTCAGCAGGTGTAGGCCACAGCAGAGCATATGCCGTCAGGTAACCAGGCTGGTTTGCTCTACAGAGACTCCACTGTGATCGTTTCCCTGGGCCTGCTTCTGCTGGGAACCAGTGTCACTCACAAACACCATCTGCCAGAAAACAGGTCCGCCTGCTTAGAGCATTTATCGGCAGGTCAAAGATTGGTGCCTTCCTCTCAAAAAAAAGCTCCACACACCTGCTGAAGAAAACAAAGGGAGAAGGCGCTTTGCACTGCTTTTATAGCTCCTGATTTCTTCTTTAGGAATCAGCCATGTAAACATAAAACAGTAAAAGCACCAGGCACAAGATATGGCTCAGACCTCGCAGTGCTCCAGGATACCTTTCCCTTTGCTGAAGAGAGGGGAATAGACACCTGAAGTGTTTGACGCTAAATTAGCTTCTCAAAGACAATAATTAGACTTCTCCCCCTAAAGGTAAATTACCTGCTAACCAACTGAACTGGGTTCTAATTATAGGATCTTGCCTCTGAGCCATTGACAAGGATCCTTGTTCCTAGCAAGAAGATGTAAAACACACACATAAAAAAAATACATGTTGAAGTGATAAAGCCTACAGAATACAGAGTGGAAACATGAGCTGTGCTCCCATTGCTCTGTAACACAGAGCTGAAAAACTGAAGGATCACTTGCATAACTACAATAACCTTTAGAGGATTTAAACAAGATAATTTCATGCAGCAACCAGATGGCAGCTATCATTCCTTATGTGCATTTTGACAGAGGAGGTTGACTGAGCAACACTGGATGGGTGACAGCTAGGTACTTATCTGTGCTTTGCATATTTTGCAGTTGATGTCGTGACACTGCAAATTGATTTGTAAGACACACAGTCAGTGACAGAATATTAAATATTTACACTCGCCATGTAATAAAACCGGTGTGTGATGGGGAGGGTTTCGTTGGCCTTTAGGTCTAGGTAATTTCTCATTGTTCTGCTGGGTTGAGTGCTGAGCCTCCCGCAAGGCGGCACTGTGGCTGTGGATCTCTGCAAAGCCACAGAAAAGGGCCACACATTTGAATTCATCACCCGTGCTGATAGCCTGCCACTAATTAATATGTAAATTTGACATTGTTTGTTTGCTGATGTGTCAAACTTTGATGTGAGGAGCGGCTTCCAGGTTAACAGAGATTTAGTAGAGATTGAGGGCTGGAGACCTGCCACATATCCCAACCAGCCTGTAATCTAATATTTTATTTAAATACATCGGCTAATACTGTATGTCTCCACAGCTTAGAACCTGGGAGACAGGCTAATGATATTTTATTAAGCCAGAGTAATTGAGGATCCCATCAAAATATGTAATTAAACACTTAAGCATAATTATCCAACACAGTAGGAACCCGAATGAATTAATTAAAAAAACGTCAATACATCAATTTATTTGAATTCCTTTGTCCCTTTTTTACTTGTAATAATTAACATTTTAATTGCCTTAATTTGTGATGAGTAAAAGAAATTCACACTTTATTCAACACCAGCAATAAAATTTGAGCTCACAGGAATGTACGAAAATGATGATGAATGCTAGCCTCATACAGCTCATTGCAGCTGAGAGAAGGAAAAACTGTTTAAATGTTGTTGTTGTTTTTTTTGTGGAGTGAAAGTGGGGGATGTGATGGTGTGTGTATCCATCTGTGTGCGTGTGTGTGTGTGTGTGTCTTTGCTTGCTCGCTTGCCTGGGTATATGTTCATTATCAGCAGGCTGCCTGGGTTTGATGCATACCTGGAGAGCAACTTAATATCCTCAGGCCGCTACTACATGTCAGGCCATGAGAAAGATACACACACAAGACAGAGGAACATCTCTGGCCCCGGTGGAGCCATTTACCTTTCTCCAAGTAGGTTCAAGATATTAATTAAGATAAATCTACCTCAATTCACACATTCTGCCATCTGCCTATTTATCAGAATTATGTTAATCATTTCTGTAGGGCAGAAGAATTATTACCCATTTTGTACGTAATTCGTATTAACATTCAGAACTAAATGATTTTGCATTCTGTTCCATATGGACTCCTTACACCATGACATCTTTTCAGCATACAGTAGTAAAATAAGTGACACATTCACAACACATACAGAGCGCATGGCAGCGCTTCCCTCCGGTACTCCCACAAACAATATGGAAATGTATCCATTCTAATCATACACAGCCTCTCAGGATTTATTCGTCATGATGCACCTCGTGCATTTGAGCAGCTTTAAACAAAACAATAATCTTACGATGATCCGTTCTGTCTCGGTGGCTGTGATTTGAAGTGATTCAAGGCTGCTTTTTTTTTCTTTTGGCCAATAGATGAGCTAGTTAATTAAACTCTGAGGAGATAATTAAGATGAGACGGCTGCTTGAATCACTCCGGTCATTCTGTCATTATCTGGGGCAGGCCGACAGGTGGCACAGGCCTACATCAGGTGACAGCTCAGCCGACAGATCACACAATATGATGGTATGGGCAAATTTTATAGCATCCCCTGGTGCAAGACACTCCTGCAAACCCACGTCACACAAATGTACTGTAGATCTACAGAGTTGTTGGACTTCTCAGCTTTCTCAGCTTTGAGTTTGAGACTGTGTGGATGTTTTTGGCCGATGCCACGTCTGGGTCAGAGTCAGGGTGTGGAAGGACGGTGCCAGGGCTAAAACAGGGCAGATCATACTCCTGCACAAGCCAAGGACTAATGAGGGTGAGGACGGGGCCAGGCGATGCTATGTGATTAAATTTAGATCTGGAGGGAGATCTTGACCCATGGTGGCCTACGTCTAAGTGACATTTACCCAAGAGAAACACACTGCAGCTGAGGCTTATTAACCTTTTATAGATCTAAGCACTGCCGCCTGTCTTAATTGGCAATTGGATTATTAAATAGACCAAATTCAGAGTGATTTGATCCAACAAGGTCTACAATGTGGAGGCTATTTTGAAAGGTCCGGTCTACGACAATGTGTGCATCTGATCCATGTAAGAGGTTCAATCTTCTAAAGTAAATTCTCTGAGAAGATTCTCAGTCAATTATAGTATTGCAACAAGCGTTATTGGAGGTAAGTCATTAGGTTAACTGTGAATTACACTGTCAATAGTACAGAGCTTGAATCAGTTCCTATGACATATAAGTCAGAGCAAAAATCTGTCATAAGAAAAGAAGACAGATAGATAGAAGATAGAAGATGATGGAAATTGTGTTGACCACTTATAACACCGTCCGAATGAAGGGTTTCAAGTTTTTCATGAATGCAACAACAAGTAATTCCTCACTTTTGGAAAAAAAAACCCTCTTGTTTATTATTCAATCTTCTCCCCATTTAAGACCAATTACAGTGACTTGGACAAAGTAAAGAATGAAATTTGAATCGGCTTAATAATATAAAGGATGAAAATGTTTCTGTAAATATACTGCTTTGCCAATAGTTTAATTACATACAGGCTTGTATGTACACACACAGTATACTATGGCACTTAACCAAATATATTTCACATATATGAAACTGAAAAAACAAATTATTCTTGGTGCTGAAAATTCATTAATTTATATATATATATATATATATTTATAATAAAAGTTAGTATCTTTATTTTTTCAAAACTTTTCTTCATTTTTCAGTCCTTTTGAGTCAACACAAATGTTTTGATAATAGTGCAATACATAGAGTCACAGTGCTTTTTAGAATAATTCTGAATTAATCTAGAATGGAGACTTCCACTGGGCAAGGAGTGTCGGTGTGTTTGTAACTGACACAGAAGGGTGACATGCCTGACTGCAACTGTGGAGCTTATGTTTAATACTGTATTCTACTCTATACTGAGGCATCATTAGCTAATTCAGTGACATAATAATAGACTAAACTGGGGTAATTACAATGCTGTTTTAGCCAAGTTTGCAGAGCAAAACATGTTGACTGCATTGTCTCTGATCTTACTGAGAATTTTCATATTAATTACGAGTGTTTAGCTTTCTTTACAGTTCTGTTGCTACATTATTTTGTGGCTGGACTGTATGAGGTTTTACTTTCATATACATCATAGATCTATTAAACGTTGAAATCTTATTGTTTTGAACTTAGTTTGCCTTTTTTAAATATTTTATCACATTGCAAATATTTTACCATATTACATTATTTATTTTAACAATAGTATGTATTTTATTATAAGTAAGGGGCGATTTCTCTGTAGGATTTAATCATCAGTTTAACTGTGATTTTTATTTGTTGATACACAGTTTACTTACTCAATGAGTCTAATGTAAAATAAAGAAGATAAAGTGGCTGAACCAAATACCATCAGTACAACAGATTTTCCCAGCAGCTCTAAAACTGGTGCCTGTCTTGTGGTGTTGATGCAGATATTCATTCAGAACAAGACGGCCACTTTTATGGACTTCTTACAGTCAGCTAAGATGACCGACAAGCACTGGGAACATTAGTTCTGTGCCACAAGTCCCATACATCAACTGTCTTGTGATGAGTAAGGGAGGGGATCAACATATTCTAAATGAGTAGACATAATCCCACTGAATGTGGAGTTAAGCCATTTCATAATTAGCAGATTTTCTAATGTATGCCAGGCTTTAATGACCTTTGCAAATGAGAATGGTTGTTTGAATTTCCATCCTTCACATCGTTTTATCCCTGCCATATCTGCCTGATAGAATGAGTGCACCAGTTGATGATATGCACAAGCTTAATGAACAAGTGCACACACTTCTGAATGGAAACTGATGGGCTCAAGCCAGGGAGATTGGAAATGCATTTCCACACCTTGCATATCATCATCATGCCCATAAGTGGTGTCTCTCTGACCCGTTAACAATGCATTTCAAGCCTTTTCCTTCAATTAGGTACACTTCTCACTCAGATTTTGCTCATCAAAATGCTATTAGCATACTATAGCATAAAAATATACTAGACTTCTATAGTATCACAACCTTTTAATAGTAAATGACCAAATTATCATTTGTTCAACAGTGCAGATGACAGTCAACCTCCACAGCCAGTTAATATGTTGTTCTCAAGTGTTCCTGTGTTGATATATAGCCTGAAACTGAAACTCAAATATATAAAGCTTTAAAGCAGCTATGATCAATATTTTTATATTAAAAATAGATCACGTGACTACGTAATGTGATAGTGGTTACTCGTAGTGATGAGCCCACAGAGAATTATCACCAACTCATCTCAGCATAACGGAGCCTTTCAACATCTTTCAGGTCATTGTTTAGATTTCCGGCCCACAGCTTTACTGTTTTGGTTCACTGTCACCGTTATCAACAGTGTCGTTTTTGGATGCAGCAGGCAGATGTTTCCAACGAAAAAGCTCTGATAAACCTTCTGTATACAAGCTGCCCAAAGTAAAGCATTTATCAGCTAAAAAGCTAGACATTTCTGATATTTTAGATATTGGTGGAGACCAAAAACAGAGCTAAAAGAAGATTGAATATCAGTCTTACGTCCACCTGGATACTAACACAACTCCTGCTAGATGTGTAAATAGGCAAGTTTTTGCTGTCAAATTCGCCATATCAACTTAAAAGGCACACCTTGTTTTCACTGCCAAAAAATTGGTTATTGCAGGTTTAAGTACAAGCTCTGAAATAAACTGCCAATGATTCACTGTTAACAGTGGACATAAAGCACACATTAAAGCTTATTATGTAACTTTTTCCACATTCAAACTACAGCAAAGATGGTGGAGCACCTTATGTGACATTTGTTAAGGTGTTTCTCCTCATGGTTGTTCGTTTGCAGGCACCATCTCATCAATTGACCAGGTACCATGAATGCATATTCATTATATTATGTAGGTACTGCTGTGATGACATATTTCCAGACAGATGCAACCCTACAAACCTTATCACAACTTCTTAATACTGTACAATTAGAGCATTTCTAAATGTGCATTGCTTTGTTGTTTGTTCCACTACAATCATTAAAAGGCATTTTATTTTTAACCTGGGGATAGTTTATTATAGGATAGTTTGGTGTTTAGGACAAACTTATATGCCTTACTTACATCTCAGGAAAGACACAATTAAACTCTAAACATGGATGCTTGGTTTCACTGAATTACACACTGCCTATATCCAATTATACCATTGTAAAAGAAACATCAAATCCACTTCCTTTTCACATTAGCCATGCTAAAGGTTTGGATTTCATATGTATCTACAAATGTTATAAAAATTGTTAAAATGAGGCTGTGCTGTACATACTATGAAACCCTATTTTGCCAACCTGAATCTTTTATTTATTTTAATCGTCTGTATTGTTAATGATTGATAAAAAGGAAATCCACTTTTGCTGGGGTGGGGGGGCATGAACTTTTTCTGCTACTGAAGGGGGGCGTGACAGAAAAGTTTGAGAACCACTGGCCTACACTAACAGCAGTTTCATCAAATTATACCACTGAAGTATTTAACGTTCCACAGCCTAACTCTGCTCTCGTAAGACGCCTGGTAAGAAGCCACGTGGTGGGCTCTGCTAAAAGCCACCAACATTTATCATGGCTTTAATGCTATCAAACTCTAATCTGTCTGGGATTTCATGTGTGTTAACACAGCTACAAATGCAGAGAGCAAACACTTCAACAGCACTACATAAATGTCTCAATATATTAACTAGACAATAAACAACCTATTCAATTCCAGGGATTTGCATGAGAAACGTAAGCATTAGTGAACAGAGACAAGTCTTCTGCCTTTCTGCTGAGGGAAAGGATGGCTTCAAACATGATCCTTTGTCAGACGGGATGGTAGACAGACACACAAGCCTCTCAGTTTTGGCAGATCTGGGCTCACAATGCCATAGATTAGTAACAGCCTGACCACAGAGCTGAAATAAGCTAATTGCTTAATTAGCTGACCCAATTCTATAAGCTTCTTTTTAGCATATTAACAAGAGCTATGTAACAAATAGTTGTGTTTCACAGGGGTGGTGTTTGTTTATGGAATTACGGTAATGAGGATCAAATACAAAACATACGGTCAATGGCACTCCTTTTATGGAATCTCTGCTTTAGAAATGCAAAGCATGATTTGATTTCAGCAACATGGAGGTGATTTTATTTATGTAAAACTCAATTCAGCCTTTGTCTGATCCACATGCAAATGACCCTGGTGCTTATTTGTAATTTACATCAATTTTACATCTGCTATCCTTCTATGTTGTTGTGTGCATGTTGTTTTTTTCCGCTTTTTTTTTTATTTTTTTTTTTTTATGTTAAACAATTAAGCTGCTTCGGGGGAATAGTTTGACCGCCCTCTCAATATTTCTGGACATTTGAGCAACGAGGGACAAACGAGAGAACGGAGGAAAAAAATCTTATTAGATTGAATGATGATTGAAATGGATTAATTTACATTTTCTGCATGCATACTTTACATACATGATCTTTGCTCAGCACAGGGAGTTCTGGGCAAAAGAGCACTATTTGTATGAGATGAACTCATCTATATGCTAATTCATTGGCATGTAGACCTGCTTCATTTCTTCGATTCAGGACTGTTTACCTATTAGCTCTTATAGATGCAAAGGGAATTGGAATATTAAAACCAAAAAGCTAAGGAATACAGAGCATTAGCAGTACATCACCTGTTATTATTATTATATTACGGTGGCATTTCTGCCCTTTGTTTAAGCTGTAACCACGAGCCAACTTCCAAGACACTTATTACAAATAAAATAAGCCACCTCTTTCACTTAAGTGAGACTTGTTGCCCCTGACAAAGGCACAGTGGGTTTTCAGAGGTCCTTTAAAGGAGTAGAGCAGACTACACCCTGCTGGAAATCATATGAGCTCTTCTGATTCAAATGAGGAATGATCTGACGCTCAAAGATGGAAAACAACTTGGACTGTTTAGCATTTCACAATGTTCTTTAATGCCTCAAAATACAATTCATAACATTACAGAGCGAAAAAAACTGACTTAAATGTTGCATAGATACTCTAACATGGCCTTATAAGGAAATGTCTGACAGATCAAGTTACAAGTGATGCCTAAATGCTAATGTAATTTCATATGAACCAGGCTAAAAGAGATGCAATCAACCAGTCCTGATTCAGACAACTGTTGTGTTTAAGAGGATGACAACCCGCTTTCTTATTGTCTATGTAATTCACCAAAATTGCCACTTACAGCCGCTAAGAGCAGGACGTTTCATCTCCAAGCTTCCTCTGGTCTTTGCTACTCATCCCATTTCTACTTCCTCCAAAAGTGCCACCACTTCATTAACCTTGCCAGGCATGAGATAAGAGAGGCAGTGCATCAAAGCTGCCTGCCCACAGAGAGAACAGAGCCCTGCATGTCTCCACTACACAGCAGCCATCACACACACTGGCAGATACAGTCCACAAACCCTCCAACATGCAGAAAGACCTTTTGTGTTCCAAACTGTCATTCAGATTATTTGTGTGTGTGTGTGTGTGTGTGTGTGTGTGTGTGTGTGTGTGTGTGTGTGTGTGTGTGTGTGTGTGTGTGTGTGTGTGTGTGTGTGTGTGTGTGTGTGTGTGCACAGAACATCATGATGTTTTAAATATAATTCTAAGTGGGGTGAAAACATTTGCTTGTTCCAAAGGTTTTAAGGGAGTTTGATCGGGAAAGAATGCACAATAATTGGTCTGGGTCAGACTCTTTATTGCCTCAGACCCTGCAGACACTTATTTAAGGTGTCTCATAGCACTCTTGTAAGAGGAGTTCAGGTACACAGCGCTGTCATCACTATGACCTATACACTTAAAACCTTGAAAATGAGAAAATTAAACAAGAAAAGCATCAAAGCCAACTTCAGTTCGATGAGTAACAACTCCTGACTTCCTCAAAGCATGAAAGTAGATGGTAGGAAATGTATTAACTGAGTCACAATATTGTTTTACTTGCACCACATACAAATCTCTCTGGTGCATTTAATCCCTCTACCCACAGTTTCTCAGAAAGGAGGATATAAATTATTTTCTTTTGGTGGAAACTGCAAATCCCTGTCTGGATTCTGTTAAAAGGCTTAAAATGTCACTAAATGCCAAGGCTGAGACTCCTGCTAACACGTAGGTCTTTAAGACAAGATGTTAAAGCGTTGAAAGTTACCTGAAATTGATGAGGTTAATATTCTTATCGCAAACTGAGGCTTCTGTGAAAGTGGATATTGAAAATTGCCAGGTAACCCTTCATATTAGAGGCTATCATAAGGATTAGCAGCATAAACACCAATTACATATTTAATTGTTTACTGTCAGTAGTATTTAGAAAACATGCTACAGTGCATAAATTAAAAGGATTGGGATGTAGAGGGGGGATTTGACACAATATAGTATCATCATAAGTATGTATTTCAGTGAAGAAGACAAGGAAATGTTCCCAAAATAACAAGTCAAACTGCTGAATGCTGGGCTGTAAATGAGTAATTTACCATGAATATCCTTCTCTATCCCTTTACGGCCATATGAATTTCCAAACCACGTTATACTGGCATGGAAGGGTCTGTCACTGAAATTTGAAATAGAGGACAAAGGGCCACCGAGCAAATAGGTTTTTTAGACACCATCCTCTGAGTTCTCTGCCAATGTGAATCAGAGGTAAAATACAGTGCATTAAGTCGACCTCTGAGGCAGCACAGAGGAGGGTAGAGTGAGACATTCTGCTATCTATTAAGACTTGCGCTATGTATATATTGTGTTTTGAAGGAATTTTACTGATCCACAAAACCAGCAGGAAAGGATAAGAGTGAGTCCCTAAGACCATGTGGTAAGCAACTGCAGTGCAGAATCTCAGGCAAGTTGAAAGTTGCTGTGCCGTTAAGGAGAAAGTCTGGCAGAATCCTGCATGCCCGCTGATAACATGGTTGGATTAAGGATGTTTAAGGGAAGTGAAAATTATTCATTTGAGATGGATGAAAGCTGCACTTGTCAAGTCTACCAGTCATGCACTTTATACATTTCATTTCCACTAGCCAGCATGCATAATTTCCCCTCAATGCAAATTTCTACACACTGAAAATTGTGAGCATATTTACCCCGCTCCCTTAACACATTCTCTGACACAGAAAATGGATCATCTCTATTGAACAGGGAACAAAACAATGCAATTTTGTTTGCAGAGGTTTGAGAATCTAATTTTGTGCAGGAAGATAGGGGCACAAGACTCTTTAGAATACAAACAATAGCTTTCATTTGAAATCATGCCTCAATCAAAAAGAGACAATGTTTTGTTGCCCTGCTCATCAGAATGACATCTGTGGAAATAATTTTAGCAAATGCCCAATTATCCAGACAGACTTCATGTTTTGAGTGTAATTACTGGTTTTAAGTCACAAAAGTCTCGGCCTCAGTGTTGGTCTAGGAGTATATGTACTGTATATCTGTCTCTCTATACAAATATTATGATCTCTCTGATGAGAATTAAGTCTCCAGCCTGGATGGCCAATAAATTAGAGGCACACTTCTCGTTTACTCATCAGAGCTAATGAGCCTGATAAAATTACCTCGAGGATCATAATTACAGGCTAGTGGCAGAGACTCTGGCAGGGACTGGAATAAGACAACACACACACACACACACACACACTCTCTCACACAATTTAGATTGTGTTGCAAGTGGCAGTGTACAACAGCTAACCTAAAACATCACAAAGCACTCACGTCTTATTAATAGAATAACAGACTAATATCAGTGTGCACAAGCAAAGATTATGCATTGTACATTTTCATTCAGGAAGAACAATTCAGCTAATGAGACATACAGAAACATATACTGTTTGACATCATCACATTTAAAAAATATACAGGATTAACATAATGTAAGGTGCTGAACAATATTACAATTTCCACCTTTCTGTCAGAGCAGTTCAAACAGATTTTACCACCCTTTCATAAAGATTAAGCACTTCATGGGTAATGGCATATTTTAATGAACGATGGCAGCCTGGACACAAGAGCTCACCTCAGAGGATTCCATTTCATCACACATTCACAGGATGAATTGTTTTACTTATGAATATTAATGTCCCTCTAATTTGAGGCTGTTGTTAATGCTTGTCGCTAGGAGCTTGGCAAATCAGGTCCCATTCCTGTTAAAACCATGTATTAGACACCCCCCTGACACTAAGCCCTCGCCTTTGATTCTTAATTGCAGAAGTGCAAGCATTTGCAGTAGATGGGGCGCAAAGCTTTAATTAACTCTAATATCACACATTCAGTCTCAACTGTCACACACATCACGCGTGGCATTTTGTACCAATATCATCCCCAACTCTGCTCAGCTAGAAAGATTGTGTTCCAAGTTCATGATCACAATTTCATGCATCTCAAAATGAGGGATATGTAGTTTATAAGTAGCTGCAATATATTGACGCCAGTAAATTATCTTGATGCCATTCTTAAAAAACCTTATTAAAAGCATACATTGATGCAGCTCAGTGATTACCGCACAGCTTTAATGCAAAGGAGTCGCAGCATTGTTGGTTTCTTACTGAAAGCAACGTCTGATCTTGGCAGTCGTTGAATTAACAGTCATTGGTGTAACATGGGAAGTGGAGTGCTAAAAAGTTCAGGGATGTGTTTAAATAGAAAGATATGTGCCAAAGAAAGCTGTTATTAAGTAAATAATTCAACCTCTCATACACACTAATCTTCAAAGGATTTATTGGACAACAGATTTCAGGTTTAAAAATACTATAAACAGAGTACAAGTACATACCATTCAATAACACTTAAAATGCAACATTACAGTACATTCCTTACAAACACTGCGAATGCCATTTTCACACATGAGTAACTCCACACGTCGTTTGAACATTTTAATAGCTCAGGTACGGAGCATTTCTGATGCAGATATTAGTAAAGAGTAATGTTTAATTAAACCCGGTTTGAAGATAAAGAGCTCAATACAACCTATAGTTTATAAGCCTTCCCCGGCCATAAGCTACAGCTCTACCTAATCCTCTTTCACATAACATTATTGCATCAGCACAGCTGAACATTTTTGCAGCATTTATAAAATTAGCAAAGAAATTAACTGTCCGTACTGTGGCAAATTGGATTGCCAAGTTCTTTCCTTGTGATACAGCATACCCAGGCTGCCACCTACAGTACAGTGTGAGAGAGGGTCTGCAGTCTGTAACAAGGCAGTTCAACATGTGTGGCTCTCCATTTTACACTCCACAGCCATTCAAACTTAATTGTCAAGGCTTTTTCTCCTGCTAATATCCTTACAGGAAATTTGTTAAAATCCATTATTAAATAAATACTGAAATAATTTCATTTAGGATCAAAACTGTTGAAGGATTACACATTTATTCTGCTCATTCGTATTTGCATGTGGAACAGCCAGTGTTCCCTGTGTAATTTCTAAATCATGATAGCTTATGTTTTTAACTCCCAACATCCAATTTCTTTTGGACCCAGTGCAAGTTGATTTGCTAAAATAATTCATTTGATACCTCATTCCAATCATTCAATAAATACAGAGTATCTTTACATAAACATATCCATGAATGATGGTATTTTTTCTTGTGACACACACTGCGGTCTAATCAAGATAACGGAAATGCTCGCAGCTGCATTTGCCATATAATTAAACACCACCATCTTTTGAAAAAAACAGTGAAAAGCCATTGTGAAAAAACACGACACCCCTTGTGAAAAAAAGCAAAGATTGAATCATAAGCTATTTAGAAATTCTCACTTCACTTTAGAAACAGCAAACAAAGAACTGAAGGTGAATGAAACACAACACATGACTTCATCCATTATGCTTCCTAATTTGACATCTCTTCATTTGCCTTCTTGTTTGCACACTATGTACTGTAGTACTTAAATATAAAACCCTTAAAAATCTTAAAAATAGATAATAATAATAATAATAATAATAATAATAATAAAATAAGACAAAAATGACTTTCAGTTCGGCATGAAAGTTTAGTAAAAATTGCCTCGAGGCTCATTCCACTCGTCTTTTACTTCTTCGTCTGAACAGTTTTGAGATGGAGGATTTCCTCTTAGTTTTGGCCTTCTTTACTCCTATTCACCAAAAAATAGTGTATTTTAGAATGATGCACTCAAATTGAAAAATCTCATCTAAAAAGAAAAGCATTTTATACAACACTTACCAAGATTTTGCATCATTTCATTCAACTGCTGATCCTCCTCCACTTCCCTGAAATTGTTAAAAAATAAAAACTAGTTAAGCATTTTGTTTGCATATCCGGTTGTTATATTACCAGTACTGCATTAGTGATCACTCCTGAAATGTAAACATTAATTATAAGGTGCATCGTGTTACCTCAGCCTGTCTTCATCCAGACCCTCCACAATCGCATTCCTGCTGTCCACAATCTCCATCAGTCTCTGCATCAACGTCTTCTCCCGCTGTTGCTCCTCTCTGGACTTTAAGTGATCTGTGATACCAAGGTGACAGACTTTAGTGTTGGAAGAAGAAAGTAACAGAGCTGATGTTTGGAAGAGAGTCTGTGAAATCTCTTACCTGGTTTCTCCAGCAGCCTGCGAAGTTCCCCCTCCACACCTGGCTGCTGCTGCTCCAGCTCCTGAGTCCTGGCTCTGAGATATGCAATCATTAATAACATAAAAAAAAGCAAAGCTGAGTTGTTACGCACATCTTTCGAAAAACTGTAAACAATCTTGAACAAATATATTTGGTTTGACAGCTAATAAGTCTGAATTCTTCTTATAGTGTTAAATATATGTATGCATAATGCAACAAGGAATACCATTGGAAAATTTTTTTTTTTTTTTTAAAAAGGTATGGAGTTGTTAATATTATTAAAAATAAAAATAATTTTTATGGCACAAAGTAAAGCACAGACTGTAGCAGAAGCCTTTCTACGGTAAACAATTACACCAAAGCAAACAAACAAATGAGTTCAGATACAATAATGGATCACATCTGCCCTTCAAGTGTTAAGCTATAAAGCAAGTAGCACTCACATGTATACAAGCTCTGATTCCTTTCTAATGTACATCTGCTTTTTTCGAATGAGGTTGAACCAGTCAACCATCAGTGGGTCCATCAATATGTCCCCCTCTCCCTCTGAAAGACAACACCACATTTTAAAAATATGTTAGTAATACACAAGATATAATTATTAATGAGATCTAGTATAATAATCTTCAATAATGGTCACGGTGTAATGTATAAGCCCTGATGTGTAAGTATTGGGTAAACATTTATGAATCAATCATGATCATTTGATTTAAAGTATTCAACAGCACCTATAATGCCTGTAGAGACTCTTTAAATTTCTTTTAAAATTGCATTTATTATCTGCTCTGGCTAACTTGTACAGTTTCACGCAACTCAACTAAATGTTTCTGACTTGTGAGTAAATGAAATCCCGCAGGGATAAATTAAGCTCAAAGAAAGTGTTCAGACAGCAATTTTGGCTCTGTGCTCTTCTGATGTCAAAGACTGCAGTAACAGATTAAAAAGTGAGCTGTAGAATAATTCTGTTTTCACATTATACATTTTGGTTATTTTAAAAGACAGACATTTAATATCGTCTTATTTAATATAACAACCACAAAGCCTCAATCAGAATCCTGGCTCATTTTATTTTCACCAGATCAACTCTTTGTTTTCATATGACTGTTTCAGTTACACAATAATACAATTAAGTGCAATAACAAATTAGGTTTTTGGAAAATTTGGCTGGCATGCAGCAGCAGGGTGCAGGTTTGTTGAGATGGAGGGTGACTCACCTCCTGGGACCATGTCAATACTTCACTTAAGGGACTGTCGCAGCCAATAGTTGTGAGGATTTGTTGCTTTTCTTTGTCAAATATGAAAGTAAATTGAATATCTTTGGGTTTTAGAGTTTTGTTGGTCACACAAAACAAGCATTTTAAGTGTCATCTTAGCAAATTATAATGAGTATTTATTGCGATTTTCTGATATTTTATGTAGTACAGTACAGTACTACAGTAAATACACAGGGCCCAGCACTGCCATCTATAATATAATTCCTTATCTAAATGCTACCCACAAACATTGTCTTAATATGCAGGGGATGTAGAGCAACACAGAGGGAATACATGATGAAGTGGAGATTTGTCTTCATCACTTATTTAATAATGGTTTAGCAAAAGTCCAGTTGGGATTAGCTTTCATTTTATTTTTTTTGAAAATATGTTTGGACTCTAAAAGGAAAGGACCACGTTCAAAAAGTCAGTGTAGCAGTACAGTGAAGCTTTTACAAAGACAGTGATTAATACATAAATCTAAAATGTTAAAGGCTGTTTAAATAATTTCCTAAAGCAGTAATCAAGGTTTAGGGATTCCTTTGGTCCACCACAGTATATGCACTGTAACGCATCACAGCTTGCATTTTCTGCTTCACCAAGTCAGACTGGAGTGAGTAGGTGGATCAATAGATTTTTTGAGTGTATATTTGCCAATCCCAATTAGTGACTAATCAATTGAAACACACAACAAAGCCACATTTACAATGAGGACTGATCGGAACAGGGACTGAGGACAAGGCAGTCTACATCCTGCCACTACCAGAACAAACATGATTTTATTTCGGAATTGAACTTGAGCGCCAGGGTTTAGTTTTTACGACGACAAATTCCAGTTGAGAACTAGATGATCTCCTAGGAGGTGTGCAATTGATGTCAAATTCTGGCCAAGCGATTGCATGCTCAAGCTTCCTGGGTGGCGCGTAGGAAAAGAACGCAATCGACCAGAATATATATTACTATACCCAAGTCATATTGACCTTGAGCAAAGCAATCAGGCCCCCTACTCCCACTACCTCAAAAGAGAAGCAACATCCCTGTGGGCTGTCTGTGCCTCTCACCTCATTTGGCTGCAGAAACAGTAATAGAAATGGCAGGTAAATCCCCTGAACACACACACACACACACACACACACACACACACACACACAATGCTCCAGCTGACGGTGAGTGAGTGAATGTGTGTGTGTGTGTGTGTGTGTGTGTGTGTGTGTGTGTGTGTGTGTGTGTGTGTGTGTCCGTCCCGTGTGAAGCAACCAGGACACAACTCTGCGCCAGAGATACACTCACTGAAGCAGCAGTGGGATTCAGCAGTTTGCACAAATACAATAAAATATCAAAGTTTGCATCGAGGTTATTCACTGCAAGACCACCACAATGACATCTTCTGCCTCAGAATAACATTTTCAAAATTGCACAGATTGTTTTTGACATATCAACATTCAATTTTATTTGCACATCTAAACAAAGAACAAGGGAGGAAGTGGGAAAATTTGTTGCAGGGGAAGAGTGACAGGAAAAAAGTACCTTCCTCACAGCCACGGAGTTTCTTTTCCAGCTCCACACCCTCCTTCTCCAACTGAGCCAAGTTTGTCTCAATATCATTCAGCTCCCCCTCAATCTGCTCCACTGGAATATGATAAGACTTCACCTGATATAAACAAAAGAACCTAAGAGTCACAGTCAAGTATAGATAACTTTAATTTAAAAATTCCTACTTTGGCCACTTAAATGTAAAGAAGGTCGTCCATTTTTTTACTAGGAATGTAATGAAAGCATATTTGTAGAGCTGTTAATTAATCTCTTAAGAGACTTAATGGAGGGAACTTACAGAGGGTGACCTCATTTCAGTCCTGGAGGCGTTGGTGGGTGACAAATACTTTCCCTTTTTAGCGCCTAAGAGGTAGATAAAATAGGATTAGATAGTCCTTTCATGGCAGCTTTTCAGAAAACCATTGTCACATATGACTTCACCTGATTTATTTTCAGTGAAAAATGACTGCTCATATGAAATCAACACGATGGTTGAGGCCATGTATGTGTGGCTTTGATGATGATATTTTTAATCAACCTGACGGATTTCCGTGATTGGCTGGAGCAGTCGCTGAAGAGCTAATAGATTCCACAGCTGGTCGTCTGGGTGGGGATTTCACAGACGAGTGACTCCCATGTTTAAAACCTAAAATAAGGACAGGAAGGTTTACATGCTGTAGATCTGCAGAAAGTTCAATCTGCAAATGCCTTTTTTCTGTTTTCAGCTTAAAGCATGCAACAGCATGTTTGTCTGGGAATTAGTGTGTGTGGATGTCGCTTTGTGAATTTTTAGCCATGCTAGTGGCAATGTTGGTCTGTCTGTTGGTCAGTCCACCACTTCGGTCCAGACTGAAATATCTCAACAACTTTCAAATGCAATCAAACTTTGTATTATATAGTTTGATGGCAATCCATTGAAGCCAAATTACTTTGGAGTTTCGACTCATTGTTTTTCTGTCCTGCCCGCAACTAGCTGTTTTCAGTGAAAAAGCTCTTAATACCCACTGTACACTACCTGCTCAGCACCAAACAGACACAGTTAGCAACTAGCTGGTGAACATAGTGGAGCATTTAGCAGCTTAAGAGCCAGATATTTCCCTCAGGGAGTTGTTAAAGACCCAAATCAGAGCTAAAAGAGTGAATATTGGACTTTTGCAAACAGTCTATTTAACACATAGACATAACATATAGAGATTGTAACATTACACAGCTTAATCTTTTATGGGAACTGCCAAGACAACCTCAAAAAAACAGTTAGAAGCACTACATTCTATACCACAATGCACCTTATTGACTAGATCAAATAGCACTGAAGACTGTAAATTCTGAACATGGAGCTTTTTTATATCCAACACTCATCTAACACAAACTTACTCCACTAGTAGACAAATGACTCTTATTATAATGTACAGAAGCGACTTGCCCAGGTTTCCAGAGCCAAGCTGAGGTTTCTGGGGAGAGACTTCCCTAAAGTGTGCAGGATCAAACAGAGCAAAGCTAACTGGAGGTGCTGCAGGTGTTGGAGCCGAGGGAGGCATTGTTGTATTGATGGAGACATTAGAGGAAGTCGAGGACATGAATCCAGGCTTATGTTGCTCAATAGAGGCTTCAGCTTCAGCATCTCTGTAAGAAAGACAAAATGAAATGATTCTTTAAGTGTGTCACCATCTAAAAATGGTGTAAAAGTACAGCATTTATCCGACACAGATATAATACACCTATAGACTGAACATAAAGAATGAAAATTTAAGAAAAGGTCTCACCTTTTTATTTTGTAATGATAAAGGGTGGTGAAAACAATGGAGGAATCATCAGCAGGGATTAGAAATGAGAGAATCTAGTGTTAGAGTAGGAAAGGTTCAGGTCTGGCACTCCTTGGGGCTTGTTAGGATGCGGGACAGAGCTAGCGGCTGCACTCTGAGCCAGTCAACATTAACCGAGTAGGACGAAGCTTGATGATTCCACATTCTGGAGAGTGAATAAGCTGAATGGTCAGGGATGTTTAAAGACAAATCTTTCAAGATGTTTTTTTGTCCACCTGTGCGACCTTCCCACTTCCACCATAGTGAGTTGTGAGGTAATAGATAAAATATGATTGAGGATACTTACTTTAGACCTATCTTAGTTTTCAAAGGTTTGAGGTTTGATTGCCACTCGTAGACTGGATCTGCAGACAAATGATTTAGACAGAAAAAGTTGAGTGAGTGACTGATGAAACTAAAAGCATGATGCCAAAGGAAAGCTTATCACTACTTCATCTGTCACATGAATAACTGTTGAAATCATTCTTAATTCCAAAACCAGGGACACATTAGCTTTTATTTGACATCTGCTTTAGCAATGAAGTGTGCACTCAAAGCAGTTCAAGTTCCTGTACACAATAAACAAAAGACTCCCTTGACTTTTCTGTGTGCCACCCTCACCTGATATGAGCAGCTGATAATGAGTGCAGCTACTGGTTTCATTATCTAGCCTCTCATAATAACAATGCACTAAATTAACTGATCTTCACCTGCACATCTGTATTAAAAAGACCCAAATGATGCTCCAATCTGTGCATGAGACAAAGTGTCTTCAAATGGATAAATGCACAAACTGTGTAAAACTTGACAAGAGGTGTAATGATAACAGGTGTAAGGAGTAATGCCCATGGTCAATATGTGGTCCATATTAGCAGGCAACATAATTACTTTCCATGAAAGGGAGACTTCTATCAAAGATGATAATTTGACGACCATTTATATTAGAAACCAACAGTAATTGTGTTTCTGTCTGAAAAAACCCTGACTGTCAGGATGTTGCAGCCATGCATGCACGTCCATCCACAGAGAATGACAGTTCAACTATGAAAGTTCATTACAAGTGTGAGACAGAAATTAAAATGTCAGTATGCAACATTGAGCTAACATCATGCTAAATGCACTGGCTGTATAAATAGGGCAAAAGTGACAAAAGGGCTTTGTTTTCTGTGAATGCGTTCTGCGACAGACAGAAAGGATTGTGTATGTGTGGGGGTGGGGGTGGGGGGGTTTGGATGGGGTTGGCTAGATGTCAAATAATGGATCAAGAACAACTGAAATAAATTTAGTAGAGCTTGCCTTTGGCAGTTGTGTGTACAGTTGTTGGCTTTGTGTTGTCTTTGTCGATGGCCTTCAGACATGGCGATTCCTTATTGTTTGTCTGGCTGGTGGAGGGCTGTCCTGCCCACTTTCCTGCTGGGCCTTGGCTGCGTTTATCCTTTCTCAAACCGGGGCTGTCAGCTGAACTTGGCTCATCTCCAAACCTGCAGAGAGAGGAACCCCTCACCATCAGCCTTAATAACAAAAGTCATTACAAAACCATACAGACAGTGGGAAAGACTAGAAAAGGAGAATCTATTTGTGGCCACAGAAAGTATACAGAGTGCAATACTCACCGTCTCTCTGCTGATCGGATGGTGAACAGGCGTTTGTTGTTGTTGTTACAGTTTTCGTCAGCCAATTTATTTCCAATGGTTGTCCTGGCTCTGCTCTTCTCATCATCAGGACTCAGTGGGACCTTGGGACTTCCTAAAACACTTGAGAGCTCTGTGGGCTTCCTGTTACCTGTTGAGGCCTCTGTGACTGGCGGCGCAGCCTGGAAAAACCTCTGCCGGGCTGACTGCGTCTTCTGGGCTGAGGCTGTCCAGGACTGGGAAGGTGGAGTAGGACTGACTGGCTTCACAACAATATTCAGTGGGGCTGACAGCACAGAAGAGGGGCGTGGTGCAGGCTGGGTCTGGCTGGCACTATTTAATCGCCCAGCTGAACTGGGGGGTCCATTTTTGATCCCAGCCTCAGAGGAGGAAGGTTTGCAACTGTTCTGGTGGGCGTTACAGATAAAAGTGTCTGGATTCTTCCCAGTTTTGTAGCCTCCTGCGTGAAGCACGCTGGAGCATTCACTGCATCTGGTGGAAGTTTATTACAATAAAATTATGAATGCAATAAACACAACATGACAGGAAAGTATCAATGAATATAGATTCATTTCTTACTTGAAACAGCTTCTATGATAGAGCTTGCCTTCCACAAAGTGCCTCTGAACAAGATGAACGTGACTCTTGCATGCAACACATTTGCTGTTGAGAGTCCCATTTTTGTTGGTGTTTTCAGCCAGTACCGCCTTCTGTGAAAGAAAAGGTATCGCTCTATCCAACATTCACTTAACCCACTGAAGAAAAAGGACATTCCTCCTTGTTCTTAAATATACTAATTAAAACAGTGATAGTGTAAGACAACAAAGACGTATTGTAAACACAGCGATAACTTCAAATGTTTGATGATGTGTTTTGACATGAGTACTGACCTGAACAGCAGCTCTGGGCAACTTAGGCGAGGTCTGAGTAGTGAGACTGGAAGGTAAACGATTCTCAATGGCGGTTTTAGACACAAAGGTTTTGGCAACCACTGGCAGATTTTTCTTCTCTGATGGCTCCTCCTTGGAGCCCTCTGCTGGCCTTTTTACACCTCCCACTGGGGAAAAGTAAAACACTATCAGTGGCAAACATCACACTCTAGCACAGGAGAGAAAGAATATGCCTCAATCTGAACCTAAAAAAGAAATGTAAGAAAAAGCTCTGAATTAAAGAAAATCTTATTGGTTAGGAGGATGGACAACTCAGTCTTAGCTATATGGTATCTAAGGATATTTGTTCTCACTGGGAGGCCGTCCTTTGAAGTAGTTGTAGTACTGGGAGACGTAGGTAAGAATGCTCAGCCTGTCTGGGATCCTTAAAGCCACCATGTCTTCTGCATCTAACAGAGCTGGGATCCCCAACTTCTCCTCTGCGACCTGAAAAGCCTTGACAGAAAAAAACAAATTCACAGTTTAACCAACTGCCATCAACTCCTGCCAAGACAACATTTAATGGTAGTGTATGATGGACCAAGTAAACAAATCTGAAGCATTTTTGCCATATAAAAGCATGGTATTCACTGGGCGCAGTAATGTCAGCTCCTACAATTACAGCATGTGTAAAAATGTCAGAAAATACAATCTCCTTTAAATAGATGAGTAGCAGTCTGTGGCTCAGCCCAGAGAGGTCTGAAAAGGGCTGTATAATGAATAGAGCACTTCCTGTGAGCTAGTAGGATAAGAAAAAGGATGGAGGGAAAAAGGATATCGGGGCATTGTTTAGGATCAGCCTGGACATGCTCATTAAATTTAAAGCAAAGCCTTACTGAATACCAAGTCTGTCGATGTAAAAGAAAAGCAGTGAAAGCTAAAAACTAAAGCAGGTTTTGCTACAAACAGACAGAGACGATTTCTTTTTTTAGCAACTCGTGAAATAACCACCTGTAAGAAACATGACACTATTCATGAAATATAGAAGGGTGTGAATTACCGCACAAGTCACATTCTCATGTTTCGGTACAGGGAGCATCTTCAACAGTTGATCAAGACTAAAACCTGATCAAACACTGGCCACAAATCTCATTTAAAATTCTTCTTCGTCCATAACCCTGAATACGTATACAACAACAGTGGCTTCAAGTGAACCTTCATCATGAGGATCGAGTGGCAGATGACAGCAAGCCTCATTCAAAATGAATAGACCGGAGAGCCTCTCCCCTGAGCTCAGGTTTGTTGCTGACACTGGCAGGATCTTCCAAGACAACAAGGAAGTCTTACAGAGTGCATACTGTAGCTTTGCAGGGCCTGCAATCCTCTGAGGAAGCTGGTAAAATGGAAGAAGACTAAATAATGGAGAGGTCCCGGCTGTGCTGCTCAGGTCATGTAAGGGTTAACAAAATAAATGAGGTCAAGTGGACAGAGGCAGAATAAAGATCCAGAATGTTTAAGTTTGAGAGGAGTCTAAAATTGGTAGTGGCTTTTGCTTAAACTGCTGTGCTGTTAAAATGTTGAAACGGCTAAATATTTAACCGATGTGCTGCATAAATGCGAAGGCAAGAACAAATACTGTGTGTTGCTGGATGTGTCTTCGTGTGCCTGGGGTTAATGAAGTGGATGCGTTGCTACATCAGATTTTGCAGCTCGAGTACGAAGCCAGTTCCACTCAATAGGACAAAGGTTCAACAACTTGACATCTTACCAATCTGTTGTTCTCAAACACATCCTCCTTTCTGAGTGAGTCATAGTCTCTGGGAAATACAATGAACAGAGTGAGAGAAATTAGACTTAGGATCAGGACTTCAACTGTATAAAAAGTAGGCCTAGTTATATTTATGAAGGCATCATCTTTCTTATATGATTGGTTACAAAATATTAGAAATATTTTTACATTTATAACACCAGGACTAACACCTGTAACTAAACTAAAAGGACCACTGAAAAACTATATATTAAGATTAGAGAAACAAATCAGAATAAAATCACTTTTAGGTCAATATTGAGTACCAAGACACATATAAACCTTTGTAGAAAAATTACATAATTATTGCAATCTAGGAGGGGACAGGCTACCCCAGGACATATCACTTTTGTCAAAGCTAATAGTTAAAATACTCAACCAAACCCCGACAGGATTTCACCTACATTATAACATTTATTTCAAAGTTAAATACTTACATCAGGTCCGGTCTGTACGTGTGTATAAGCGCACAAAAAGCCAATCCGTTCCTGAATGAAGTCGTCATGTTGGTGATGGCCACATCTCGGTAGCCCTCACAATGCGTTTTACACCACTGCTCCAAAGCCTTGATGGCAGCCATACTCCCAGTGCGACAGAGACACTGTGCAGTCAGTAGGCTAACAGACAAAGTGTGCAACAGGCAGAGGTTTCAGTGTGGAGGAGCCGGAGGAAAGAGAGACAAAAAACAAAGTCTCTGTTCAGGACTTGACCGTGAACTGCGGCGCTGCAGCTGCGTCCTGTTTCCTTCTTACCTGAATGACCGCCGAGTCTCCGGGATAAGCTGGTGGTGTGTGTTTCTCCGCTCATGACTCTAATTGACACCGACTGCTGATTCGTCATTCACAACAGTTGAATAAAACTCAGCCAGAGAGGTAAATAATAGTTTTTATAGTGCGTAGAGTTCAGTTGTCAATAAAAAATGACCTAAAGTCTTACTGACCTGCATTTTAACGCATCAGTCCATACACACACACACACACACACACACACACACACACATAATTTAGTGTCGTTATTTAGTCTGATCATATCCAAATGTGGCTATACTTTTGAACCTCTTGACAATATAAGCATGCTACACCGTCTTCAAACTAAACATATTTAGTCTGCTTCTGCCTCAGCTCCCAGTATGCAAGTCTTGAAAATTCCAGTTAGTCCACCCTTTATGCTTAATCCTGCAGACAGTAGCCTGCCGCAAATGAGTGACAAAGGCTGGGTTTGTCAAAGATGTCACTATGAAGGGTGTTCACAGAGAGCCTCTTATGTTTAAAACACAGCCCTCAAATGTGACCTTCAGGCAAAATGTTAGTTTTTCAGATTACTGCTGATCCTCCAGTCTGGAGTTACCATCTGGATCTTTGGGAAATTAAATACAAGCTGCAGTATCCATGTGGTTAAAGTCAAACTGAAAAGGAACAAATGTCTCTCTATATTTTTATTTATTTATTTTTGTTTTGTTTTGTTTCTTCTGATGGGGCAGAGAAACTTGGATTTATTTGATGGCATAATAGTCACTGTATTGTAATCTGACAAAGAACGCTGCTGTGCTTTTTTTTATTTCTGTTGGAATCTCCTCTTAGGACAAAAGCTTCAGCTGTCATTTCCATATAGCTTATACGGACATTTACAATAATATTTTCATTTAATGCCTCATGAAATTAATCTTTTTGGGGTCTCTGTAAAGGAGGAATATGCTGTAGGATTTCTGAAGTAATTAAACACCAGACTTGTTATCTCAGCCAGCATATCGGGGTCAGCGTGCAGTATGAGAACCAAGAACAGAATCTATGGCGTGCATTTTTTTTTTACCTCAGTCATCTTTGTGTGGGGCCTAATTGGGGACTAATTGAGGCCAACTATTGTCATATAAGGATTCTGACCTAATTATCCCATATTATGGTGTCCCACAAAATCTTAGGGAAAACTTGTAAGTTGATTTCTCAGTAACCTTCAAATGGTAAACTGATTATGAAGAATTATACTTGTAAAGTTTGCTAGATAATTTTGTGAGAAAGCTTGAAGAGTCATTCTTCCTAAACAAGAAACAAAATAAATCTTCCAATGTGCTTTTCTGACCCAAGTTTCAAATTTGACCCAGAGACCTCATGAGTATGTGTTCAAACCTCTGACGTGGGAAATGTAATTAGTGTGAGACCAGAGCTGAACTTGAGTCTTTGAAATGTGAGCGACCCACACTGACCTCATTCACTGTAGGACATAAATTGTTTATTTGTCACAACAACAGGGTCTCCAAAAAATTAAGCAGAGTAACATGGCTTTAAAAGTTTCACTATGGTCCACACAACAAATAAGAGATGTGTGGCTGCAGTAAAAGGAAATGTATGTATTACACACATGTTAAAAACCTATACTGTACAGCATGTTTCCTGGTCTGAACTATCTGTCTCATCTGTCCTGTCTGAGGACATCTTCATGCCCAGAAGGGGGCAGTGTCACACTGCAGCACTGTTAGAAAACTATCTCACCACTCCAAACTTGTGGTCAAATACATAAACAATGCCTGCAGATAGACAGTGCTATTATAATTTCCATGTATGTAGCAAAACTTTATGCAGTACTTCAACTAGAAATATGCCATGACACAAACTATACAATGTGTGCATTCAGTACAAACTGTCAATGTTGTGAAAAAAGGCAGTTTTATCATCCATTACTTGTATTATCTAATTGTATTATTATTAGCAATTGTTAGAGTTCTATATAAACAGAAGATTAAACATACAAAACTGTTTAAAACATTAACTTGCAACTTTTATTAGATGTTTTAAACTAGTATCCTTTTATCATGTTGTATTTTGTTTTGACTGAGTAAAGTATGGTGTAAAATACAGTGTGCCGTAGTTGAAGACATACACATGGGGTTATGAAATGCTTCCAGCCTCACTGCTGTGTTTGCTTGATAAGTTTATGTGTGAAAATCACTAATAATTCACTCTCACATCGCTCAGGTTAATTTTGTCTGCAGTTTTGCGATGGCTTTCATAACCTGAATTTAGCAACACAACAGTGTTTGTTGAGCCAAAGCCAAAAAACCTAAATATTTCTATATTATCTCACATTTTGTGACTTCATCATTTCTTTTACCACAGCTGTTGTGAATTATTATTTCATCCTGATATTATTTTGCATTTGTTGATCGTTTAACTCAGCCCTTAAAACAGCCCTTACTTTTCCTTCTCTTTAGATTCACAGCTCTGTATAGAATCTGTGTCACTATCAATGAAAACAAAAAACTCAATATACTATGTCTTAGATGTATATATGCATAATAGACATTCATCATCTATATAGACTTCTCTCTTCATGATTTCATTTTTCAGCTTTTTCCATTGTTTCCTTTGAGGACGTGTGGCTGCATGCAGACATCCTGCCTGTCTGTGAGAGGTCAGGGATGAGCTTGTCATTAGTGAAATCACTTAGAAATTATTCAACTGTATCCCATTTCAGCTGTGCCCTGATAGACTGATATGATAAGGTGGCAGCATTTGTCATTTGTCACTGTTATCTGTTAAACCTGACATACAGCATGCCATTCAGTTGACAACTTAAACTCTTTTAAGATGTGATAATAAAAAAAAAATCACGTTGAGAATATAAAGAGACATAAACAGCACATGCATGTGATGTTAACTAAGTAATTCAAATAATCTAGGGTACATAAACTTTTTACAGTTATAGATTGTGAACAGTGATACATGAGATAAAGAACTAAAAGAATTCAGTTTAAATAAAAACGGCCAGAAAATGTCACAAAGATGTTAGTTGGAATGTACCATGAAGATAAAATTAAAAATAGCTACAAGATGACAACTTGTTTATAATTTTATAAAAAATTACATTTTATAACATTTTATACTGCAAGAAATATTAAATTAATGATGGCTAAATAATAAAGCTCCTCATCCCAAAAAGGTTCAAAAAGTATGTTTCGGCATAGTAATAGTATACACTGTTATTTTTGGTTAAGATTATCTTTACAAACAGGAAGAAGGAAAATGGTCAATCATTGTGCATGGCATCAGCTTCCTGTGTTTGTGACTGTGTGTCACCTCCTGACATGTTTACAGTGCCGTGGATCTCGGCCTCATGCTCTCTGGCTTTGGCCCTCAGCTTGGCTATGCTGCAAGAGCGGAGCTCCTCTGAGCTCGGCCCCTCCGGCCCCTCCGGCCTCTCCCACTTCCCTGACCTCTGGGTCACAGGCTGCATACGCACGCTCAGCACAGCACTCGCATCTTTTGTCCATGGATAGTTTTCTCCTTTCTGTTGTCTCTCCCAGTGCTCGCCGTCTGAACTTTCTGTATTCTGTTTTAAACTCCTGCTTGCTGTCTCAGATGTTTCATCATTGTCTCTTTTTATATAAGGTCCAGCAAGCTGGCCCTGGAGTTTCAGCTGTCTTCTCATCTTGGCACGGCGGTTTTGAAACCAAACCTGGAAACAAATGAAGGAATACTAAATATAAATAAAAATATAAATAATCGGGAAATATGAATAAACTTTGTGTAATAGTTACAAAATGTTGACAAGATATCTTGCTAAAATTGTTTCAACGTTAGAAGAAAGTAAGATGAACGATAGAAAGAAAATCTTTCCACACTATTTAAAAAGGTAAATTCTGAATCTTCTTTTTTCAGCACTTCATTAAAGGATACAGTCACATTTCAAGTCAACTCACATGTCTGTATGTACACTGAAAGAGTTAAGTTGCTTTAGTCATACTGCCTGTCCATGCTAGCCGTGAAGATACCAACTTTATTTGACTGACTCAGAATGCTGAATCCTCATATTGGTTTGAGCTGAACTTTTGAATGCATTTTTGGACGTAACAAGTACTACTGTAGATTTGAATTAATTAGAATTAATATCTCACAGTACAGTTGTACATTATAAGTAAGAAAACTCTTCACAGTCAGTATGGATAGGAGGAACAAGTACAGAAACCAATGACTGTTTCAGTGTACATATGGGCATGTGAGTATTGTTTTCAGACAGACTTGAAAAAATGTGAACCTAGCTATATTACATTTGTAGTGATAGAACCAAAATAGTACAAATAGTACCAAAATATATTGCATTTCCCCAGAATTCATTGTGACATTTTTGATAATGTTGTAAACTTTGACATTTCGAATAGAATTGAATTACGAAATAGGTCTGTAGATTTAAATAATGTGTGTGTCAACACAAGCTAGTAGTGATGGACCTGCAAAAGAGTCTATAGGGCTAAATAAATGAATTTGCACACTGTACAGAAAAATGTATATCAGCTGAATGAGTATGAAGTGAACATTTCCAGAAGGAGTTCAGTGTGCCAATTACCTGTACTCTGGCCTCGATGAGGTCCAGTCTGACGGCCAGGGCTTCCCTCATGAAGATGTCTGGGTAGTGGGTGGTCTCGAAGGCCTTCTCCAGCTCCTCCAGCTGCCAGCTGCTGTAGTTGGCTCGTGCACGACGCTGCTTCACTGGCCTCTGTTCATCTGGAAAGCACAGTGCAAGCACCAATTACACAATCGCCAACGGGTGACAACGAACTAATGGCTCTAGATTGGATAATTAGCACAGCGATCATTAGGCCCACTTTAACACTGCTTGATAATTGATTGTTAGTTACGAGCTGTTAGCTAATCTTTTGTAAACATTTATACTGCAATCAGATGGTGCTCACTGACTGTCTTAGAGACTGCGGTTATACAGTGCCAGTTTGGCTATGCACAATCTGCACAAGTCCTGTTCATACAATCAGTCCCTTTTTGGCCACAGCAGCTGTGGTTTGAACTCACCTATGCCCTCTGTGAGTGGCCCCATCCCGACTGCCTGTGTGGCCAGGAGCAAAGCTTCCTTGCATGTCTCTGGCTGCAGATAATTCCTCAAGGATTCATAGCTGATGAAGGGCCCTGGGATCAGGATCTGAGGCTGGGTGCCCAGTCTGGTTGGGAATGCAGGGAAAAAGTGAGCTGCAGGTGAATGGAAAACTGCAGGCAGGAGAGTAGATACCATCTGCCTTGGGCCAAACATGTCCAAGATAAAATAGTCCAATATTAAGTGTCAGTCCACTGTAAAGGGCCAGGTTGACTCCTACAGGGATGCGGGTGGATTGGTGAAATGCATCCCAATGTCCAGAGTAAAAAAAAAAAAAAGAAGAAAGAAAGAAAGAAAACAGGTCTGATTTTCTACCAGATGTATCCAGTTGGTTGTTAAAGCTGCTGTATGTGGCTGAGGTGCTCAGCACATGTATAAGGTGTTGCCTGAAGAGTAAAGGTAAGACTTGAAAAGTGGAGGTGGTCTCACCTTAGCATTCTACTCTTCCCCTCCAATCCTCTACCACTCCTTTCCCGGTCACATGACCTCCAAACAGACGGCAGGGCTTGGTTTATAGGACGGAGGTGAAAATCCAACCTGTGATTCATCTCTCAGTGGATTATCAGCATTACTCCATCAGTGTTTGCTGTATTCGTCATTACTTTCCCAACCACACATTTCCTCAATCTCTTTCTTACATTATAGTGATAGGGTATGTTTCCCCTGATTTGTTCTCTCTCTGCCTTCCTGGGACAAGTTGCAACATCTTTGGCATCTGAAATTTCAATCAGTGAGATGGACAGGAGCTCAGTGTGTGAAAACCCAGTCTTGAAGATGTGTATGTTCATTTCGACACGTTCACCTCAACTCTTATCTGACCGGTTTAACAGTTGGCAAATATAATAAGAACAAATTGCTGCAAAGGAGACATAATGAAAACATAAATTGTTCAGTCCTGTGGGATGAAAACAAGCACAAAGGCAGCAGACCCTGAACAGCAGGCTCCAGGATAAACACCCTCTTCCTGACAACAAAGTGTCAAACCTGAACGCTCATTTGCTTAATGTTTTTAATCCCTCCTAGCAACCCTCGTGTTTACTTTATCGCTGATTTCATTGTATTTTTTCTTCTAAAGTTGTGGTGTTTTATTTTCCACATCACCAAGAGAGGCTGTGCAAAAATGATCATGTCTGTCAACCTTCATCGCAATCAACTTAATGAGTAATAGCAGGGTACATACACAAATCCCTTCTTTACATGGCAGCAGAAATCCGCTAATGAAATATTAAACAAGGTAAACCAGGTGTAATGAAAATTTGACACCTGTAAGAATAGCAAACAACTTAATTATTGTGCTTAACTGCAGTAGTACAAATGTGCATTTTGCATATCAAGCTTTTAATCCTTATAAGACTTTACACATTTATGTCATCTTAATATTTGAAACAACACATACTGTAGTCCCTGATGTATGGATTTCTTTGTCAGTTTGATCTCTGAAGGTACTTTTGATTTGTATTGATTTCAGTGGTGTAGTTTTATTTTCAGAAAACTGAATAAAAATGTTTACAGTGTGAATGTTGGCATACATGGCATGATCACCTTCAGGTTTTTGTGCAAGTGCATCATACCATGTACAAAGTGTATAGACCTAAGCTGCTGGTGATGTCACAAAACACTGATCATTTTTATTGGAAGAACTGTGCCTTTTCCACCATTTATTTTTTGCTCAAACAAAAGAAACATTTTGGAAGCTTTTTTTAACCAAAAATTGAAAAAGCATCCCATTTAAAATGCCAATACTTTCTACCCTAAAGATCTGTAACTGTCGAATAAATGTTATATTAAAAGGACAAGAGCAAATCCTGTCACATTGAATAATGCAGGGAAGTTGCCCAAATGCTAGCCCCAGTTTGTGCCTCTCATGTATTAGCATTAGAGTCACAGAGCTAAGCATCAGATTCTTTAAAAGATAAATACCCAGCAATGTTTGAAAAACCCAGCAGGTCGTTTAACAAAGCGTACAGCTGTTCTGAAAGTATTTCCAGACTCCTCAAAGACTGTCCTAACCACCATCTTTGTTTGGATTAGGAAACAGAATTGCAAGTTGAGAATGGGTTAAAGTTATTTATTTATTTTTTATTTTTTTTATTGTGCAGCATGTGGATTCTTTTTCACCCACATGGTTTGATATGGTCAGACGTCTTGTTAAATGACCTCCTGGGTTTTTCAGAGGGGCATTTATCTTTCAGAGAAACTGATTCTTAGCATTTTGACTTAAATGTAATGCTAATAGATGAGAGGCACAAACTGGAGATGCCCAACTGCATACTTCAGCACAGACCTGAGGTAAAATGGAGACAGTCAATTCAAAGGTATTGAACTTGTGATTTGTGGCATATTTTTGGTACCAAACGTACCTGGAACAGCCTACCACTTTTTGAAACTTGCTAATATGCTAACTAGCAAGAGGTTGCCAGATGGCGTGTTACTGGAGCAATAACATTCACTGTCAGATGTTTGTAGCCTACTTATTATTCATGTTATATCCTGTGTTAATAACTGATATACTGCAATAATTAGTGGTGATGTATTCTTACCATTGTTGTAAAGTATGTAGACAGCAGTCAAAGTGTTAGCAAACACTTAGGCTACAAGATTTTTCCATCTCAGATCAAAGCACACACATCAACACATTAGCAGCCAAGACAGGACGATTATTAACACTGTTTTTCTTTGGGCAAGGCAGCTGTAGCTCAGTGTTGATGGATCTCTGGTGAGATGATTGCCCGCACTGTCTATGTGAATTAAACACAGGTGTGTCAATTAATCCGAACATACATATCACCTAACAACACATCTCGCTAACTGCTCATCAGCTCAGACGGCGGTGAAAACATTCAGCTGTCAGTGTTGTCACCGCGGAACTGGCGGGCTGAGGCGGCTTTGATCAGCCTGGGACCTCTGCAGGAGGCAGCTGGTCAGAGCTGAGGTGAGTCACAGGATGGTCATTCGTCTGCAAGCGGCGAGGACTGCAACTCACTCACCTGTGGCCCTTTCATCTGCACCTGTTCAAACACTAAATTAAAGCCTTAGTGGAGGCAATAAAGAGGTCAGTATTAGGGTTTGAGCGAGTTGGATTTCTTTAAAGCTCATGTTGAGACTGAAAGGAGATGTTTAGTTAAATTTACGTCTTTTTATGTCAAAAGAATTGAAGAAAGATTTACAGTTTTACCCATAATTTGATTCCTAACATTGTGAACAAAATCTCTTTAACAGCATCAAGAACATCACTGGACACTTGAACTCCAGTAAAACCTTTTAGCATTAGCATCTTTTTATAAGGTAGCCATATCCTGTCCATATAATTACCTCAAAGTACACATTGTTGAAATGGTATGTTAAATTAATAATATAAATACTTCAGGCTCTACATTACTTTAATGTAGGTGTAGTCAGGGAGAACCAGCATCAATGGGGGACGACTTAACCAGCCAATTAAAAACAACTTTTAGCACTTCGGTGTGTTTGTGTGTATGCATGTGTGTGTGACAGAGGGAATGGACAGACAGATTGAAATAAATCATTTCTTGGGTTTGCAAGTTCTGCGGGGGAAAGCAAAATAGATTAAAAGTGTCTAGTTTGAGCTGTGGCTAAATAAACACTGCGTGCAGTGGGACTGACAACTGAATAGCCATCTCCGTTTGTCCCTGACACACAGGTAGTTACAGGGATTTCTGGTCTGTTTGAAAGTAGACCCCCTTCTCCCACCCCCTCAAACTACTGTGTTTGTCTTTGCTTGGGTCCTTTAATGCCCATTGATCCAGATAATCAGGGACAAAATTGGTAAAAAACCGGTGGGGGAGGTTCTGACAGTAGTTGCTCAAAAGGGCTGCTTGTGGATAATTGAAGGAGGCATTAAGACAACAATAGTAATGGCTAATGCCAGGCCTTATTGGCCTCTCAGGTATTTCTAGCTCCCTGGATGACAAGGCAACACTGGAGATCCACAGCTAAAATGGCAATCATCATATCATTAGCAGACCTTTAGCTGCGGGGACAGAATGTGCATTATCCGTGGGTTTACCAAGCCACCAATGGGATGCCCTTCAGATGGCTTAAGCTTGAAATGGACTTGTTTGAGCTTGCATTCACTCATTACAAAGTAGAGGGAAAGGGACATCTGAAATCCCCCTCAAATGTGTTTTTGGATCTCAGATAACTGAATGATTAAAACACTTTTTCCCACCAAAAAAAGTGTTTTGCTTATTGTTAACTTCACTTGGATGTTTGACCTTCACTGTGCAGAATGAAGAACAGAAGGCGGTTTTTCACATTTTCTGCTGAAGAGGGATAGTTTCTCTGTGCTTAAATCTGAGTTTAAGACATGTACATAAGAGCATGATTTTGTGACATCACATCTAGTTTGGAAGCCAATCATGGTCCAATATGCAACTTACACAAGTGTGATGTGGAAACTTGAAGCCTCCCTCTGATGTTTTTTTTTTTTTGTGGAAAAACCAAACAAATGACCACAGGTGTTCAAAGCAGGATATCTTTATATGTCTTAAAACGTGTGAGGCTCTTGAAACCTGTAATACCTGTTTTTTTTTTGTTTTTTTTTGGCCACTTGAGAGCAACGGAAACAAACTGTGAACACAACATTGACGTATCCTCACCTTCGTTGATATAGTGAACTTGTAAGCAAAGACGTGCTTATTTACACATCAAGCAGATACGGAGCAGCATTAGCATTAATTTGGAGTGAATGTAAGTCCAATATTCATTCTCTTTAATCTCAGTTTTTAGGTTTCCACCAACTCCTGAGGGAAATAACTGGCTCTTTAGCTGCTAAATGCTCCACTATGTTCACCAGCTAGTTGCTAACTGTGTTGCCATTTGGTGCTGAGCAGGTAGCATGCAGTGGGTTTTTAGAGCTTTTTCACTGAAAACTAGAGCGGTGAGAGTGAACCAAAACAGTAAAGTTGTGGGACGGACAGCTAAACAATGAGCTGAAACTCACTATAAAGCAGAGGGGAGGGTGAATATTCTCTGTTGTTTCATCACTTCAAGTGAACTCTTTCACATTGTCACATTGACATCTGATACTTTATTATAAAAACATTGATTTTAGCCCCTTTAATGGAAAAAAACCCAACAATAACCAGAACATTCAAAAATTGGTCGAACCTCAATTTTGCATAAGATATTCGAAAGGTTTCAAATATAAATAATTTGTTGCAGAAAAACACTTTCAAAGAGTTGAAATTTGAATTAAATGATGCTATTTACCCCCTTTTTTTCCTTGACAGACATGGCTGGAGTGGATTAACTATCACACTCTGCCCTTAGTGTGATAAGATACAATCTAACATAATGGAGATCGTGAACACTGCACATTATTATTCTCTCTCATCCACTACAATGGCACTTTAGCTCATAAAACAAGATTTCTGCCAAATGTCATGTGAAGATGGATGATTATCGTCAGCTCCACTGTCATGGGAATATATCTATCTGGTGTAATTTGCAGGCTGGAACAGCAATGAGCACAGATAAGATCAATATTTAATGAAAGTGTAAGTGAAGCTTAAGGGTTGTCACTTATGCCTCTGCTGTTAATGACATGTCACATTATCATACTTATCAGATTGGGTCAATCTTAACTGCAATTACTAGCCTCATTTCTTTTTAATTCATTACAAATGTTGAATCATTTCAGTCGTCCACCTCTGTGCAAACACACCGGGAATGTATTCTCTGGCTGCTTGCATATGTATTTTAGTCTCAACTGCCTGCACAAACTTCAAACTAAAATCTATTAATGGGAGTGTGGATTGGTATAATTCAATCAACACACCTAAAATGTGTTTGTAACTTGGAAGGAAAGTGTATTTCATGGCTGAGGAAGCCCCTATGCTTGGTGCCTCACTCTCCTTGGTAATAGTATCCCACAGTGAGCAGGCTGATTGTTTTAGTCCTGGATCACTGGCCATGGGATAAACCTGAGAGCCCAGCCTGCTTTTCATGTCAAAACCTTCAAGGGAAAGCGGCCACAATCCAAGAGCAATCACACTTGAGACATCAAAGTCCCAGGGAGAAGAGAGGCGAGAGACGGTCCACATTTTTTCCACGCAAGCCAAGTGCAACTCAAGCGTGGAGGAAGAGGAGATGATCTAAGGCGAGGGTGCCATTGAGAGGAAGACGGAGAGCAGACAGATGTGCATGGGCAGGTAGCGGCACATCAGGGCCCCTCCTGTAGCTGAGAAGCCTCTGCTGGTCACATTCCTGCTCGCTGCTCATTCACTGTCCACTTTCACATGGGCGGGAAGACCCACTGACAACCACTATGAAACAATATTTCACAATCTAACATTCTCATGGGCAGTGCTGGAAGAAGTATTAAGATCCTTTACTCAAATTAAAGTACAACCGATACAACAATGTAAAAATACTCCATTACAAGTAAAAGTCCTGCATTCAACATTTTACGTAAAAGTGGGGGAAAATACCCAAGTATCACAAGTGAAAGTACTCGCTATGTACAAAAATGTCCCTTCTAAATGATGCAAAATGCTGTTCGGGCTGGTCGAGATAGAGCTAATTTTTACTACTACTTTATATACAGTTTGGTATCTTAGTACAGTGGTTCCCAACCTAGGGGTCAGGCCCCCTCCAAAGGGTCACAAGCTAAATTTTGGGGGTCGCAAGATGATTAATGGGGAAGTAAAGATGAAAAAATATAGTTCTGCTACACAAATTTGTATTCATATTTTGGACATTTTACTTTTCTTTGATATTTTTTTGTGAAATATTAGATGATTTTAATATTTTAGTGCTCAACAATTATTTAAATGAAGCCATCGTAGACGTAGACGTTTAGAGAGGAAATCTTTGTTGGAACTGCTAAAAACTCTGAAACATGTCAAGGGGCCCCAACTAGACAGTTATTTTTATAAGATTAACATTTGCTTTTTTATGCAAAAGCTTAATCTGAAAAGTAAC
Source organism: Macquaria australasica (assembly GCA_005408345.1). NCBI lineage: Eukaryota > Metazoa > Chordata > Actinopteri > Centrarchiformes > Percichthyidae > Macquaria > Macquaria australasica. The sequence goes on along the minus strand of SEMN01000003.1, from coordinate 4,003,645 downwards.
TAGTAACTAAAGATAACAAATAAATGTAGTGGTGTAAAAAATAGAATATTTTCCTCTGAAATTTAGAGGAGTAGAAGTATAAATTAGCATAAAAAAACATACTTAAATGTACTTAGTTATTTTCCCCCACTGACCATGGTTACTTCAATACATATGTACTATGAAGATATTTTATTATCATGAAAATGTTCAGCATGGACAAATGAGCGGTTATCTCTTAGCAGCTGCATTTGAGGGTATCCAGCCTGGTATGATGAATAGAGGCAGAGGTTGTTAACTTGTCAGTGGTCCGTCAGACTATTCAGCAACAGGCCGGCGCCCCCTCTCCCTCCCACCACTTCCTCGTTAGCTGTCATTCATCTCTGTTCCGCCTCACTGCTGCCCAGCCAATAGGATGCTGGCGCCTGACCAAGAACCCAGGCTGCTAAGACTTGTGTAGTAAGTTGATTGATAACCATAAACAGAGCTTTCGGCTAGTTATAGGACACCATACAGGTGCAATTAACACATCAGACAGAGCCAGCAGAGAGAGATCAGCAGGTATGAGGCATGATGGGTAGGACTTGATTGGGTTTACATATGAACAACTTAATTATAGTAAAGGATGTGTGAATACATACTCATTAAAGGGGATTTGGAGGCATCATGAGGGTTCAGAAGACAAAGGCACATACATAATGTATTCACAATGTCTTGGGTTTTTATTCTGTACATGGCAGTTCAGCCTATTTATATATTTTTTTGGCAAAACAGATAAAAGAAACATGGTTTTCCATGTCCTTGTTTTACATAATAAAACTGGCTTAAGTCTGCAGTTTTTGACCTCTAGCCTTGCTTACTGTGTTACATCTAAAAAAAACAAAAGCTACATTTAGAGACAACCTGCTTTCAGCCATCCAGCCCCTGTATCTTATTGAATGCCTGTTATTTCTGAATGACAGATTCCACTGACCCACCAGTGTGGGCATGTCTCACCCTCACTGAGGGTCCTCAACCATGCTGTGGCTTCATCTTCATGTCCTCCTATGTAACAAAACACCAGCAGCAGGCTGTGTTGTAAAATGGCCTACCCACATCACGTCTTCAAAGCACCCTTTAGTCTGTGTGATTGAACAATTACCGCCATGGTTAATTTACTATGAATAGGGACTTCCACTTTCCTAGTTTACCGGCATGACTACACGTTGTTTAGCTTATCCCTTTGACTCCATCAAGAGGTTTTCAGATGAAGTCAGTGGCACTGGGCAAAACAACTCACACTTTCATGGCAAAATGGTTTCCATCACAGCATGTGAATCACGCCTTTAATTTGTCTGTTACACGCCAGTGAAGAGAACGCGTACCTATGACAGCTCTTTCAAATTTTATCAGGATCCAAGAATTATTGGAATGAAATGAAAAGCCACAAACCCTGCACCATTTATTTTTTCCCCTTGTTTGAGGTGCTAAAATATTATTCTGAAAGGTAATAACTGGTTCTTGTGAAATTTGTGTTTTTACCATTTCAACATTAAACAGCTTTCCAATTAAACACCCCATTGAATTCCTGGACTACAGTGGTTAAAACTGGTGAAATGTTACACTATTCACTTTCTGTCAGGTAAAGCTGAATGGGGGAAAAAAAAAAAAGGCATATTCCAAAAGTTATTTTATTCAGTTCACATCAAGGTGGCTCACAGATGGTATTCAGGTAAAAGCACAGCATTGTGACTTCAAAAGAAATGACCGATTCTGTTTAGCTATTTAAGGAATTCACAATTTACATTGTATTCAGGCAATGCCACATTTAGTAATTTTGGCTTCGTAGTCTTAACAATTTGAAAGTCAGTAAACACTTACTAAATTACATCCCTTGCGTAACACAGTAAGGTGTTCCAATAGTATTTGGTATATAGTCAGATTCTGACTTTTAAATTTTAGACACTCACAATTTTGAGGAAAATTATAGAAAGATTGCTACTATTAAACATCGGATAGGGGACCATGAGCAGAAATATTTAGCTTTTTTAACATGGTCATTAAAAACAACTACAAATGAAGCATACAGTCACCTTTTTAACTGTAAAATAATGCTGATATTTCATATTCAAACTATTAAAAATATCAAGCCGAAACTAGTGCGCTATTTTCCAAAAATGCATTGAGCGCTGTAGTTTGTAATAATGTATCTGTTAGTAATATAATAACTGCAGAAGTGCAAAAACTCTCTCTAAAATGTCAATTTAATTAAACCATTTAAATATATAATATAATATTTATTATTATATTATAATATTCATTTAATTCAAGTATTGTTGATTATAACTCCAATTTCGTATATTCTGTGTTGGCTTTAACTGATTATATAATAACACCACCTAATAATACTCCAATTCTTGTTATCTTTTTTTCATTATTGGTTAATGTATCATTACATCATCAGTTAAAAATGACTTAACTCCCTTAAGAAGTAATAAATCACTAATTGTGGTATCATTACAATAACAGCAATTTTATAGTTTTAATTATTAAATTTTCAACTAAATTAGAGGGATTTCATTGCATTCTTTGAAGTCACTAAATTATCCACAAGTTATTATATTACTGGTAGCTACCAGCTCACTGGAGGATCCTTTAAGCTGTACCACTGAAGAGCCACAGAGTTTATCTGTCATGATCAAATTAGAGCAATGTTTGAACTAAAGACAATAAAAAATGATTTAGCTCTGGAATGCAGAAAATGAATGACACTATTTTCAATCAGATGTGGAGTTGTACGCTTTGTTGTTATGTTGTTGCTTCCATGTGAAGGACCTTCATGGACTCTGAGATCATTGAACTGGTGTCAATCTGTCCATAGATACCCACTAAAAACGCCTTGTGGAGCAAGATGTCTGCGTGTTCTGGGAGGGAAAAAAAGCACATTACAACATGCAGCTGTGGATGTGTGACTGACTAGGACTTTGGGTGCATGCTTTGTTACATCATTTTCTTTTGATAGAAAATATTGCGTGGTCATGTAATTATAAAACAAGACAGGCACGGGAGTCACTGTCAACAAGAATGTGTCTAAAGAGTATCCTATCCTCTTACCTTGACAGAGAAGCACATATTCTGGAAGATTTCTGAGAGCAGTCTGTACCACGTCGAAGTTACCACTGCCCATACAGTACATGAAAGTTGGCAGGAAGTCTGTTGCCAGGCTGCACACCATAGAAAACATACACTATTACATAGAGAAAAATTAAATGGTAACAGATAAAAGTATGCAGACAGACGGGCTGATTGACAGACAGATAGGTATCACTACACCATTATTTTTTTTCTTCTCTACACATTTCCTCAGTTCCAGCTTGCTTTCTGTAGGTGGTTCGTGCCAGAGTGCTGTAAACTTACCAGGGATTATTCTGGATGCAGCGCAGGGCCAGACTGAAGGCCATGTTCCGACACAAATCCTCAGAGGAAGCCATGAGTCTCTGCAGATCATTCTGCAAACAGTGACACAAGGTGGTGATCGACGTGTTACACATCTGACAGGTACTACACTTGACCTTTTCTTTGTTTCTGTTGTTTATGACTCACAGTGAAGTACTGGATGATCTCTGGGCTCCTCCTCGACTTCTCATCCACCTCTGTCAACACTTCCAACACATCTATATCAGACGGTAAAAAAACAGCATATTACTCATTGTGATACAGGATTTATACATCTGAAATTGCTGCAGCAGTATGTTAGTTACCCTCGACTGCCTCTCCTCTCGACATCTTTTTCAGGTACATTGTCATGTCAGCCGCACTCAGTGAAACTGAGGCAGATATGTTGACTAGGGGCAGGGAACCAGTGGCCATGTCATCTGGTAAAGAGCAAAAACATTATTATTAAAAAGAGACAACAGTGGCTCTTTAGACTTAATACATAAAATGTCACCATGTATCAAGACATGTAAATTATTGCAAGATGATTGTTTATATTTAAATGTTCCTATGTTTGAGTTATATGTTGGCTCATTAACAACCCCATGAACTCAGAAAGTCCTCCTTTGCTTACCGTCTCTATCTTCTGGCGCAATCTCTGCAGAAGAACTTCTCACTGGCAGAGTGAGTCCAGCCAGCAGTGATTTCAGTTGAACCAGGTCTGGGTTTTCTGCACACAGAACTCTGACAGGAGAAACAACAAAACAAGATCTCTAACAAAGCCATAGTTGCTGTAAATACAGCAAACTAACTCATGGTTTGCCATTTAACTGTCACAAGTTTATCATTCAAAGTATATTTTTGCCATGATATAGTACTCACTGCAAGATGTCAGAGTGCTTCTGTAAATAGGGAATGGCGGCTGCTGCATCGTGGGTGATGTACTTCTGTGTGAACTGCAAAAACTTGTTGATGAAGACCAACGGAGAACGAGACCTCTGAAAGTTCTACAAGAAGAAAGATGCATGTTCATACACTCTGATTTGTAGCTCATTAAAACAAGTAGTCATGTCTGATCTCGATCCTAAATCCTATGGTGAAGATTTGACAGCGTATGAGCCACCCACCTGAAGGACCTTCATGAAGGACAGAAGGCAGTCTTGAAGCGCCCTCTGGTGGTCGCTGTGGAAAACAAGTGGCTGCAGCAGCTCCAGGATGGCGAGCGCATTACTAAAGAACGTCATGTGGTTTTGCTGCCGAAACTCCTGCATGTTCAGGTGAATGCGACCGTGTAAGAGACTTGCAATCATAGGCAGGTGTCTGAAAAAAAAACAAGAAAGGAAAAACAGTCAGCAGGCTGAACCCTCTCCTATGGCAACAGAAAATCTAGTGTTTATAGACTAAATCCCAAAATACTACTGCACACAGTATCACCTAGTTTTTTTTACCTGAGCAAAAGGACAGGGTGCGACACAGCCAGCTTCCTACATGCAAGGTTGGCATCAGACACACGGCTCTCAGCAGACTTTGAGTCTCCTATGTCAGCAAGCAGTGTGACCAGGCGATGTACCAGGACATCAAGCTGAAAAAAGCACAAAATAAGTATATACCGTAATGTGAAGTATCATGGTGAATTCATTGTTGTAACTGATGAATATACACAAATTCAATACAAAAAACAAAGCCATTGTTTTCTTTGAGTTGTCAACTACAGACGAAATAGTTTGTTTTATGAATACAAGAAGACGGTCATGACATCAGATTCCAATTTTCAACATCTTATCGCTTCCTGTGGAGCACAGTATGAGTATGCAGTTTATGGAGCTCAGTGAAGGCTGTAGGTCATGACTTATTTGAGCTATTTTTTGATAAGCAATGGAATACTTCAGTGTGTTTATTACTGTTGCTTGTCCTGTTGGTATTAATTTTACAGCAATTACAAAATCGGTTTTTACTCTGTAACATCCACATTTATTTAGAAAGTTCCTACTAAATCTAACCAGATATTTTACTCAATATGTAGAGCCTCTAGTCTAAGTATAGTATGACATCGCTATTATTTCCACAAGAAGAATAAACAAACATATCATTATACCATGGTAGCAGGACATAGAAATTCAAATGTCACAACAAAGTTCTATGAAACAGACAAGACATCTTTACCTTGCAGCTGCTGCCATATTCAGCTCCCCCACTGCTGAGGGTGCCTTCAGGCAGGGTAACGTGCTGGATGACCTCAGGGAAGTGCAGATAGATCTGCAGTAACAAGTTCTGGCACCGCTTACTCATCGCACTGAAAGACAAAATAAACAAAATGGGATGCATACTGTATGCTATGGTTTAGAGACAAGGCAATGGAACAGGAATATGCCATTCACTTTAGGGAAAATACATTTTATTATTGGTTTAGGACAGTTCAGCTGTCCATGGTAAAGCTAGAAGCTTAGTAACAAAATAATCAAGACTGTAATCCCTGATGTTATTGAGTTGTGTAGCTTGAAGCTATTTAATTGACAGTGACTGGTTGACCAATTTTGTGCAGCCATAGAAAGTTTGCTACAGCTTTTCAACTCAAGTGAGCTTTACTCTATAGTGACATAAAGCAAACAATGTTCCCAGTTTCACAGGAAACTTACCTTAGGTTTTGTCAAATTCACTGGATTACTTACTTCAATGGATTATCAACAGAGCTGATATGAGATAACAGATTAGACAGCATGATAAAGCACTTCTCAATTGTTTCTGTCTACAAGCGACAATAATTAATGTACATTAATACAAACTAGACACATGAATAGCGTAATGTAATTCTGAGGCATTTGCCTTCAAGTCACTGTGGTTTCATAAAATCCTCTAAGCTCTTGTCATGTCTACTAACTGAAGAGTATTACAGCTATGAATTAAGCAAATCAGAGCGACCTTGACCAAGAGTAAAGAGTCCGCTCGTTGTTCAATAGTTGGTGTGTAATTGGAATAAACACCAGCTTATCTGGCAGCGAGGTTTCACAAGAAGAATGCTCAACATACAATCAAGTGTTTATTCAACACAAGGCCAAAGCCCTTTACTTTCAACATGTTTTTATCCTACCATATTTTCACTAGCAACAATTTTACCAGGCAGCTTAGCTGTACTTAAAATACTGTAATTCGGAAGCTAATTTTGCTTGACCTTGGCCAAAGTTTCCTCATTAAAGTGGTTTAATAACCAGAGACATATTCATGAAAGGAGGGTTTGCCTCCACAAAGAGTTGCACCCTGATCTCTGACAGCTAAGTCAGAGCAGGAATTCACAACACAGGCAAGTTTAGAGCTTCAGCCTTAATCCTCTTGGCTTCATTATAATACACTGAGCTTTTAAAGAGATCACAGTACAGACGACTTCTGCTAGTTTTAATTTCACACCAATAGACCTAATTATCGAGTTTTCCCTGGTCCACAGCATTGTGGCTGACAGAGGAAGTCTAAAAAGTTCATCTGCACTGAGGAAGGAAAATCTAGTGCGATTTACCCCAAGTTTATCAGCACACCATAACAGGGAAAAAAAGGACTGTCCGTATTTGGGCTAATTAGAAAGAACAATACAATATGTCTAAATGGAAGGGCTGAGCACTTTAGTGAACCTTGTACAACAAAATGTGGTGAGCATATGTGTCTTCAAATATGGAGGCATAAGATAGAGGAAAGATTTGAGAACAGAAGTCAGTATAGCCCAATATCACAAATTTGCCTCAAGGGGCTTTACAATCTGGCCAGCATACAACACCCTCTATCCTTAAACCCTTGACTGGTATAAGATAAAACTCCCCCCACCCAAAAAAAAAAAAAAATGGAAGAAACCTCAGAGAGAGAAACAGAGGAGGGATCCCTCTTCCAGGATGGACAGACATGCAATAGAAGATGAGTGTTGAAACAATAAATACACAAGATGACAACTAATATACACCTTACCTGTCTTCCCATTTCTTTGTACAGTTGATAAGGTACTCTGAGACTTTCTTGATGTTTTCTAGATCTCCATTGCAGTAGGAGTGAAGGAGGGGCAGCCTGGACTGGATGAGGGAGCAGGAGGCCTGGTCCAAGCTGCTCCTGTCATCGCGGGGCAAGTCGCGACTGTTGAGCTCTGACTCTGACAAGATCAGGTCGACCAGGCTGATGAGCTCCTCCGAACTGAGTCGCAGCACAAACTTCTCTGTTTTCTTCTGCACAGACAAAAAGAAAAATACACAGGTCTGAGCTTCAGCAGACTGAACTCCCTCTGACTTCGGTCTCATCAAAAACACAGAAAAAAGGGTGACTTTGTATGTGGGCTTTTGATCTTACTTGAGGGATCTTCTGGTCGCGTCCTTGCCAGATGCGTGGGATGTGGCTGCACGCCCACAGGAAATCCAGGGCTGATGATGGGTCAAGTCTGAAAAATGTTACACAGACAGTTAAAATAACCTCTCACTGTAAGAAACATCATGCTCAGTAAAATCAGAACCAGAAAAAACTATTGCTGAGTAATCACTGTACATTAATCTATTAGGAACACAAAACAGACAAAATGCTTTTAAAAATGGAGTACTTGTAGTCTCTGCGCTTGCTGAGAAGAGCACTGATACACTGCAGCAGGGTGGACCAGTTTGACTGATGTGTAAGCAAGGCCAAAAGATAAGGTCTGTAGGCTGGGGTTCCGCGTGCCTGAAATAAGAGCAATAGTGAGAAAGGATACATCAGTAACACCAAGCAAACACTTACTCCAGCGTGATAAGACAAGAGAAGTACATTATCTGCAGGCAATGCTTATCTTACCTTGTTGAGGGCGAACAGCAGTTTCTGTTGGAGGTCTGGACATACTGAAGTGACCTCAGGATCAAGATGCTCCAGCCAATCAACCAGCAGCCCAGAGTTCAGTCCCGACTTTGTCACCTCAGAGCTGCTGGCAAAGGTGAAACTGAAAGATTACCTCTATGGAGATGTGACTGAACATCTATTAAATTCCTATAGCCTCAATCAAGACCTCAGAAAGATAATGTGCAATACATCCACAATACAACAGAGCTTGAGTCACTTGGAACCTGTTTTGGTTATACAAAATGTTTCGTGGCTTCTACAGTTAAATCAAAGTACCCTTTTCTAACAATACTCCTTGGACCAGACCTTACATGTGTCAGTGAGCGTATGTAGTATGTACCTGCCTCACTGGCAGTGTTGCTTGAACCCAGCATAGAAAAGATTCTGCAAACTGTTCTATGATTTTCACAGCAAGTGAATCTGTAAAGCTGCAAAACCAATTAAACCTTTCCAAACCAAATCCAATAGCAGTTTCAAAATACAAGGCCACAGACAGCAAGCGCCACTTTGCCCATTTTGTCACAGCTGTGTTTGTCATCTAGTCCTGTCAAATATAAATGTTTCTTGCATGACTTGAGAGGGAAATAGAATTGCAGTGCTCACTTGTTAGAATCCACTTCCTTTTTCACAGCTCGCTCCTCACTTTCCTGAAGCAGCAAGGAAATCACCGTGGCAACAGGGCCGGCTGTCCCGTTCTGTGTACCAACAGTCATCAGCAAAGACAGCAGCTCCTCTAAATACGGCGACCTCATCTCCATCAGCCCTTGTAACACTGGAATATAATAAAAACAGCATGCTTAGTGATAGGCTTTGGACTGACATTATGCATCCTTAAGTAACAAAACTCAAAGTTAAATGTGGCAACAGCTTTTGTGCTTTAGTGGCAGTTACCTATGGGTGTAACAACACATTGTATTATAGGAATCTTTCAGTACGAAGCTTTTGAGTCAGTTCACATGGGGTCTATCAAACAATTCAACACAGGTTTTATTCTCAATTCAAGCTACTGTTTTTGTTTTTCTTGTGTTATATAGGCTGCTGTGAAAAATCAAAAATAGTTCTGGTAGATATCCATTGTTTAATTTGTGTGTGTTAAAACATATACTTATATAAAAATGATTGTTATAAAATTTTGAAAATGGAACTGTAACGCCAATAATGGATATATCTAAGTTAAGAGGCCATTGCCAGTCACTGCTTAAAAACCTTTGCAATTATGCAAAACACTTGGCATTTTTACCTGATAAAACAATAAATCAGGTTTCAAAAGTGTGACAAATTAACTCTTTGTCAATCAACTAATTGTTTTACTACTGTTTGAAACACCAAATCTGATGCTCAGTTCAAACAAAAGCACATTCACATCCACACAATGTCTCCATTAATACCTTTCCCAATGAGCTCTGCTTCTGCATTACATCTGTCTCCAGCTTTCAGCATTGCAATGACGGCTCTGAGGGGCACTTCAGTATCTCTGTGATATGCCAAAGCCTCAGCCAGGTGGAGGAAACCTGTACGCACTGCAGGCCAGACACACCTGTCATTCACTGTTTATATAAAATGAATGAATCAACATTTGAAAAGATAAACGCGTTGAGGTGCTTACCATCATTGTGCCTGTGTTTGTGAGAATTCTGACCAGCGAAGGATTTGAGCAGAGTCTTTAGTGGTCCTGCCTCCACAGTTGGGTTGTCTAACCAGATTAACATCTCAACAATGACCTTGAGGAATAGTGAGGAGAAAGCAATGTCCTTGCACACGAGACGCTGAAAGAAACAGACATCAAGCAGGAGAAATAAGAAAAATAATCTTACATTCCAGTGTTTTATGAATCAAAATGAAATTATGCTGATGATGACTTACCTGGTAAAGGTGAAGTTGGCGCATGAGAGGACAGGAGAGGGCATGGCTGCGGTGCATTGACATGACAATAGGCCCTGCGTGAGCAGAGGTGAGCAGGGCTGCAATAGCCTGTAGGAGGCGAAATGCCAACCCACCCTGCTGAATTTGGCCCTGCTTGGCCCGCATCAGCTCTTTAGCCAGGGCCTGCTGCAAGGCCAGAGAGAGCTGGCTGGGAGGGGGGCCGTGCCAGCGAGGGTCCACGTTTAAGGGGAATATCTGTGGAGGCAAAGGAAACAGAAACGGGTCAGACTGACAAATAAGTGAATCAACATCAGCTTGGAATATTAATAAATGGAAGAAACTTTTGTAGAGGTGAAACTGTTTGTAATCAACAACTGACATTTAGCCCACAAAGAATTGTGTTATCCAAAAAGTTCAAATGAAAAAAAAAAAAAATCATACCCCAAAGAAATTAGACAAAAACAGCTAGTAAAGCCCACCTGAAGCAACATGCCAGTGAGATCATCGTCAGGCCCAACTGCAGGAAGCTGACTGGCTGCTCTCATCTTCACAGAGCTGTGGGGCGTTTCCACGGTAACTTTGGCCTTACTTGTTTCAGCAGAATCTGTCAGGAGAGATGTCGTCAGGGCGTGGATTAATTATTTTCATACATTTTCTAGAACATTTTTTGTCAGATACTTATTCCTAATAAAAAAATTCTTAATATTGTGAGTAATAAAAACTTTTTAATGCGAGTAATCTAAACATTTAATGACTTAAAAGTGTCATGTGTCAGTGTCATGTAAGCTGAAATTGCACATAAACAACCATTTTGAGGCTAAAGTCACCAACCTGTGTCTGGAGGAAGAGAGGAGCTCAGTAATGCATGGAAAGTGTGCCCCCCAGTGGCGCCTCGCTCATGCTGCACTTCAACCAGGTGGGCCATGTAGTCTATTGCAGGATAAATCCAAAATGAGATAAATCATAAATATTTTGTAACCATATATCTCCAAATCTTACACCATTTCAAAAGTAGTATATCTGCAGCACTCTTACGCTTGTCCATGATGTTCTGTTCCAGCGTCTCTGGATCATGGGATACAGCCTGGTCTAAGTACTGCAGCAGTTTACTCATGCTGGATACTGGAATGCCAAAGGATTGCACAAACAACAGCAGCTGCTGAGGCTCCAGGTCTTGCAAAGCTGGGGGAAACACATGTTGTTCCGTTAAAAAGGTTAAAATGGGTAACCATGGAGAGCAACACACATATTTGTGTACTATGATAAGCTGTACCTGCATCAACCAATCGAGAAACCTCTGACCGGATCATCCTCAGTTTCAACCAGTCAGGCAGCAGAAGGGCCTCTTCTGAGGTGTCAACCAGGAAGGCAGTGGGAAGAGGTTTCTTGTCGGGAAACCAAATGTCCAGAAGAGCGTAGAAATCACTCTCCCCTGTAAAAATACACAATGGTAAACATGTTCTTACAGCCCTTTTAACACTGCAATCATTGAACTGTAGTGAATACGACTACCTTTGGGTGGCCCCAGAGTCAGCAGGATAACCATGGCATGGACGACAAGAATGTGCATCGTAGCGGTCTCTCCTGTGGTCCAACGCAGAAACACCTGGTCCTGAGATTCTGACTAAACAAACCCAAGACAAGGCTTTGTCAAGCACAAAAAATGCCTACAGACATCACACAGGTATTCATTTATTTTTCAAACCTGCTCATTTGTTCCTGTTATTTTTTCTTGCACTCACTATCAAGATAATTTAATGATCACTGGAAAATTTCCAGCTCACCAGGCCTAAAATGTTGCTCTTATTTTTGATTGCAAGAAGATTTTAGAGGATGTGTATCTTGCAGCTATTTTATTTAAAAATGTTTCACTTACTTTGAGCCAGTGAGAGGATCAATAAAATGTTAGCCATAATATAAATGACGATGTACTGCAGTTCAGTTAGTAACAGAACTCCTGCCAGTGCTCACCCAGCTGTAAAGATCCTCTCCCTCTTTGGTCTTCCTCATCCTCTTGATGTATGTAGAGAAGATGGTGAGGAACGCACTGAGCACAGCATCTGACTCAGGCCTGCAGGAATGTTTGGAGAACAGGCTGTTCATGATGGTGGAACGCTCGACGATCAGCCGGGCAACGTCCTATAGAGGGTGATTGAGGACAAGATTCGTGTCAGAACTGCTCCATGAAAACAAAACTGATTTTAGACGAAATAAAAGCATGCAAAGTAAATGTAACTTAAGCAACTCGCCGTGATTACCAGGGCCAGGTCATTATGAGAAGCCTGCTCCTCCACTGGTGCATGTTGGGATAGGTAGATGAGATAGGCACTGATCGTCTGTGGATCTGTCTCCATGTGAATAGCCTTCAAAAGGAAGCAGACAGACAAGACACACCCTTCAAACTCCTACTCATCAATCCTCCTAAAAGGTTTACAGTTATTCCCAGTTAGTGACAGCTCACTGTACAGTCAGACACTGACCTGCTGCAGAGCAGTGGACGTCATGCCTCTGACGCTGTCAAACAAGGGGAGCTTTGGGAGGTCTTGTAGCAGCCACTGGTACCCTGGCAAGAGCTCAGCATCTGCAGAGTCTTCTTCCATGGGCTGGTCCCGCTCCTCTCCATCTTTCAAGCCTCCTTCACTCAGCACCAATGACAAACCCTACACACAAATATACAATGTAAATAGAATCATTCTTTAAACACAATGCTACTATATATGATGTTTTCTGCTTCCACTACAGTACCTTCATGGCTAGCACTCTCGATGCCACCTGAGAAGAGCTGAGGCGGCGCAGAAAGTAGTCCAGCACTTCACACGTTGTCTGTTCATCAGCCTTAGGACCTAACAAAAGATCCTGGAGCCGTTCAAGCAGCTGCCTTTGCTTTTGCTGTCTCTAACAGGAAGAGAGATCATAATTCAGTATTCAGTACAGTCAAGAGTCAGTAATACCAAGCTGCAAGTAAGCACAAGTATAAATTTAGCATACGGCATGTTAATTTGAGATCAAAAATGAATAAAGACCAGTCATTAGGAACATTCAAAAACAATGTCAAAACAGGACCATTTCAGTAATTGCCGACTGCCAACAGTAAGGTATGGTGTTACAATCAACATACTTGTCTCTTCTTGGCTTTCTGCTCTTTGCTCTCTCCCTCATCGTCATCCTCTATTGGCAGACTGTCATCCGCAGCGTCATGCAGGAGGAATTCACACAGGCACTGTACTGGAAGCACATCCAAGGAGCCCTCACTGGACTGGACCAAATCAGCCAGCCATGGCATTGACTGAGAGGAAGCCTGTGAAGGATTGAAAATGCACTGCAGTTACAGGATGCACACTGAAGACAAAAGCCTAACAATAATGTGTTATTTCTTCCTCAATTTATGTTGTTGACCGATGTTTTTTCTGCCAATAAATCTCTCTGTCAATTCCAAACAGGTTTTTCTCCAGTTGAAATCCAGCCTTGATGGAAAAGCACAGATTTACTATACCAGAGATTCTGGGTTCTTCTAATCCAAAGGAAGTCCAGTGTAGCACCAAGCTAATAACTTACACAACTGATGTGCTTGTTGAGACACAATCCCTATTTTGAAGGTAACACTCTGTTAAGTTTTCAGTGAGTCATAGAGGAAGCCTGACAAAGTCTCTGAGCAGTGACAGACATTTTTAGAGATGTTAATTTTGTACTGTGAGGAGAAGAAAGATGTTACTGTACATTTTGGGAAGCTGTGTAGTGTGTAGTAGCGTGTTCATTACCTGTCTCTGGATGATGTTGAGGAGGAAGTCTGGGTTGCGGCTGCGGCAGAGGAGATGTCCCAGACGCAGAGACTGGTTGAGGCTTTTCACCTGCTCCTGGACCTGAGGAGGAGGTCGGCGAGGAGGACCCCTGAACACAAACAAAAACCATCTTCCAGTCACACAGCTGTAACAACACTTTTATCAAAATTTGAAAAGTTCAAGTGCTAATTTAGATTAAGACATGACTTCTTCATTTATGGACCAACAATAATTTTCTAGTGGTAATAGCTAGATTGAACTGTCTGCTGTATAAAAAGTAGGACGGTGTAAGTTTACTGTCCTCCCCTTAATCTCAAGAAAGTGGAGGATTTCACTCCTATGGCCATGTGAAGTAGGACAAGTCTCAAGATCCAATTTGAGTAACTTTTTCACCTAATAACTGAGGCATTTCCTTTAAGAAAACAATCAACTGGTTACATGGTGCACAAGGTAATCCATCTTGGTCACTTACTGTGGATCCAGACTGGTAAGCTGAGACAACAGCAAGCTGTTGCTTTCTGTGATGGTCTGTTTGGTGGAGGCTGCTGCCAAGTGGCTCTCAAAGGCCAGGATCTCTTGTTTCTCTCTCTGGGAGATCTGCAGCTCCCTGTTGATCATCTCCGTCTTTGTGTCCTCGTCCGCAACAGTGCACGGAGGGAAGGTATAGTTACTATGGACACAGAGAGATCTGTATTAGTTGCTTGGCATTATTATCTTGAAACTATTTTATTCTAAATGATAGCCTTCACCTACTTTGTCATAACCATCTCCATGAGCATTTTCAGTGTAGGGTAGCCGTCCCAGGCAGCCAAACCTAAAGGAAAAAAAATAATATATTAATAGAAAATATTTAATAGCTTAGAATATATACAATAGCTACTCTTATGTATGCAGCATAGAAAATAGAGTGCTATACCTATTTTCTGAGGATTAAACGCAGCCACCACAAGCAGCAGCAGCCATGCCTTCCAATACAGTGTGGATATTGCCAAATTTGGCGGTTGGTACCTTAAACATTAAGAGTCATTTGTTATTTTAGACTGTAAACTGTATGACCTGAACGTGTTGTTAAAAGTCAGTAAAGACAGTTGAAGTACCCTGCAGGCAGCTGAATGTTCTCTGGGTGGTGGTATGTACACAGATTCAGCACTGCATCAATGAGTTGGATCCTCTCCACTTTCAGGACATCCAGATCTGTTTAAAAAGAAACAGTCAGCTCTCTTCAAACTGATATGACAAGAAGTATTCAAACAATTACAATGAAAACCATGTTTCCTTTGTTCATACTTTCCTAACATGCATTTCGCTGACATGTGAGGATAAGATGTGAATGAGTTGCTTCTCGAAAGACTTTGGCTGCTCATTAAACTGAGGCACATGTGTTAACCAAATGTCCTGCCAGAGAGTGATACACAGCTTTAACTGTGACCATAAACAGTAGTTGCAGCCTAAGTGGATCTTCACACACACCATCAGACTGAACTCCAGCAGCCCTTTTAACCAGGTGATCTGCGAGCTCCATGGCATCAGCGGGGCCCAGGGGTAAGTCTCGTGACAGCCCGATCACCAGAATGCGCATCAGTGTGTCCTCCAACAGAGGCACCTCAGAGCAGAGGCGAAGGAAGAAACTGAGGAATAAAAAAAAAACAGCTTAGTAAGGTGACAGTGCCGGATACAGTCAGAAGAAAACATGATTCATTTTGAATAATGTAGGAAAACTCACTTTCTGTCGCTCTCTGGAGGCCAGTTGTCCCACTTGTAATATGTCTCAGGTTGCTCTGTGAAAAGCACTTTGTGAAGGCTGCGGACATGAAAGAGATCATTCATACATAAAGCAGCTGAAAAAATGACTAGCTTGAGCAGTTTGAACAATAAACACATCAGATACATGCAGTTACCAACCAGTGAACGTAGTCTTTTGCTCCAACTTTGCTGATGGTAGGAACCACGGTGTGAAGCCACCACACGGCATCTCTCTGGATGGCAGCTATCTGACTCTGAAACGATCTCAGGACCTCCAGATCTGAAACAAACCAGACGCGTGTTTAGGGCAAACCAAAACCATGCATATTTTAGTTAATAAATACATCATTAGAACAAATACAAAGCACTTACTCTTCTTCTCGCCTTTGTCCCACGCAATGCCAGCTTCTTTGACCTGAGCGGTGATGCCCAACATCATGGAGACTGTCAGTAAATCTGTCACCTGGATAACAAAACGCTCCTATGGGAGAGACAAGGATAAAAAGTGTTAATACATGAAGATTAAAGCTGAAAGACAGAGATGTTCATTTGCACTTACTTTGAACTCCATGTCCACATAGGTGGCCTCCTTTCTCTCCTGCATTAAACCAAAGCAGAAGGACTGGAAGTTAATCTCATGCTTGGTCTGTTTGATGATTTCTCTCAGCAAGGCTCGGGAGGCACGCAGGTAGTCGTCCTTATTGGTTAGCAGGTCCTGGAACACCATCGCCAAGAACTACAGACACAAAGGAAGAGAGGGAGAATGTTGATTTTGAGAAAACAATAACATTTAAACGCAGATTTTAGAAGCCAAATAATGAAAAACATTTTTTCCAAACTACTATTTGTTAACAATTCAAAAGTCTCTAGTTCCACCTTTGGAGCCTGCTCTGGGCTGTGCTGCAGCACTGTGTGGAGGACTTGCATGTTGTTCGGATTCCTGGCATTGGACAGCTCATTGAAGATCACCAGCTTCACCATCGTGCCCAGGTTGTCTCTGTGAGCATTGAGCAGCTCCCTGGAGAATCACGGCCAAAGCACCAGTTAGTGTAAGTACACCGCGCGTGACAACAAGTTAGAAGTAAAACCAGAAAAGAGACTCCGCAGACCTGACACACAGCATGTAGTGGTTGAGGAGGACTTTAGGTTTGAGTCGGATCTTGATCAGGTTGGAGACCACTTCCATGTCGTCCGCTCCGTGGCTGTTGCAGTTCATACATAAAGACATGAGGAGGTCTTGAGCTGGTCGAGTCAGCTGTGCACACACAAAAACAAAGACAGTGAGTTAATACTCATTAATTACAGCAGTCAACATTAATCTTTATAATCATGACGATTTCACATAAACACAAAAAACTGTGAAATGAGAAACATTTAATTGAATTGAATAATCAATACACTGGTACCAATACTGCAAGAGAATGTATCGCAATATCAATACCAGTGTAATGACTTGATTGTGCTTTTTTTGCCATTATAAGCTACCTTTTACCTTTCATTTACAAAGATATTGTGACAAATTATCCGTTATTGCTGGACTGCCACTATCCCCCTGCAATTCATTCACCAGATGCAGCATTTTACTACAGATTGCTGACAGAAATTATAGCCAAACCGCTTGTAATTGAGCATTACAAGTGGTTTATTGCAGGATATTCCTTTGCTCACCTTTGGGTTCTGCAGCCACATCTCCAGCCTCTGCACAGCCATGAGCCGTGCCTCTTTGTAGCCACACGTGGCAGTGAGCAGACGCAGCAGGTTCCGGGACACGTTGTCCATCGGCTGCCTGCGGTTCAGCTGATCCCTGAGGACGTCAAGCACATAGTCCTCCACGCTCTCTGACAGTTCTTCATACCTGCAGTACAGCAGAGGGTGAGACAAAAGACAAAATGATCCAGGAATGCAGTACATTTTAGCAAGAATCATTATAAATCATTTAATTGTGATAAATTCATAAAATATCAAAATCTCATCATCATGTACACTGCAGCATCCCTCACGTCTATGTGGGTAGTTTTCATACCTCGGCATAACCTGCCCATCATCCTCAGGGCTGAGTTTCTCCTCTGCTATCAGCAATTCAGTCTGGCTGTCGTCCTCATCGGGGGTTGAGGGATGAGGGCTGCTACCTAAAAACAAAACGTAATAAAAACCAAACACAGCATAACCAACAAGCGCTTGTTTCCTGCATCAGCAATCCTAACACCCAGGATTGGTGTTAGGATTGCGTTTTTCTCAATGTAACCGTACCTGCACTGAGATCTCCACCAGAGCGGCTAGTGTCAGCCTGCAGCAGCATACTCTTAGGGGGCATCTTTGTCCCAAAAGCAGTCTGGATGTTGTCAACAAAATTCTTACAGTGAGAACTGTCCACCCAGATTCTTTCCCCAAGGGAGTCCTCAATGTACACCTATAGATACATTTAAGATGGACAAATTACAAGAGTTCCTACCTGGCTAAAATAAAACACTGTAAACAAAGGAATTTATAAAACTATTTTGTGTGTGTTTAGGAGATTCTCACTTTAACAAAGATCTCTGGCCAGTTCTCATCCTCCTCGTAGGCTGCCATCAGCAGATTGCAAGCAAGAACAGACACAAGGCTGTTCCCCTTTGCTTTAAAGTTGATTGAAGCATCCCGACGCAGGAGGCTGCACAAGGCCTTGAGACAAGAGTGAGACAGGTGGAAAGTAATACAATTGCAGTCAAATTCCAACATCAGGGAGGTTGACTTTGGGGAAGATTTCTTTGCAAGGCTAACAATGTCTGTAGTCAATATCAAAAGTGTTTTAGCCAACTCTTCAGTTTGTTAAGTTAGTTATACAATTGTATAGCAAAGGACTCCCCAAAACATATTTTAAGGATGATTCATGTATATACAACCATTGATATACATATCAATATATATATTGAAATTAAACGGATGGTTAGATGTGCATGAATTAATTGACTAAAACATAAATAGCCAGTTATTTGCTTCATTTTCTTGAATAACTTCATCACTATTTTCATCATAACTACCCACCACTTCACTATTTTTCAATTACAAAACTAGTGGAGGCTAAGGAAACAACATTATAATTGCTCCTTAGTCTGCCGCCTTCAGACATATGTATTACAGCCTCACTGCATTAGAAATTTTACCTCAATAATTCCTTCAGTAGCAAAAACATTGGGCTTAATTTTGGCCAGGAACATGAGACTGAGGTACAGTGTTATGTCAGGCTTGGCTCGGTTCATCTTGAGCTGTTTCACTGCTCCACACAACAGCCCCTCGATGCGATCATCATTTCCTTCAGACTCTGCAGCTTCAATCTCATCCAGCAGCACTGCAGGTGACACTACAACAAAAATAAAAAGAGGAGCTTTAACCTTCCTTGCAACTATGACAGTGTAAAATATACAACAGGCACATTGATTTACCTTCAATAGGTACCACTGATGGCTCCTTAATTGAGGGCGATATTGCCCTCTTGTCCACAGCTGCCACATCAGCCAGTCGTCCCAGAGCACTGACTGGGGGGGTGGTTGAGAGTTTGGGCCGCTTGGCGAGGCTGGACAGACCAGACGAGGAGGGCAGGGTGGAGGAAGTCTCTCTCTTGCGGTCAGCAGGTAGACCTGTGGATGCTGGCTTCAGGAGGACAGCGGGGGCTTTGGGCTCTCCACCCTGGCTCTTCGATCCGAGAGCAATGAAATCTCCTGGTGGAGGGTGGCCTGGGGGGGACAAAAAAGAAAAACGGACGTAAGACGTGATTTTATTCTGCTTTGCTACCATCTTCGGCTTAAAAACGACACCTGGGTGGCACTCGGGTTGGCATCGTACCCGATGGTTTCGCAGCACTTGGGCGCCTGAGAGCTGTGGGCTTCGGGCGATTCATCTGGACTAACGAGTCAAAACCAAACACGCAGCTTCACGCAGCTTCACGCAGCTCAGAGACGTCTGAGAGAGAAACACACGATTAGTGGCGTCAGCCGAAGTTAGAGCTAACATCAGGAAGCGATTTAACACCCTGAAGTAACCAACATGGGCGTTACACACCAAAAGCAGCTAAAAGACTGCGGCCAGTCTCAGCTGACAGCCTGTTTGCTGGTGACTACATACCGGACTGCTAAGCTAAAGCTACAACTCCAGCCGCCTTAAGCTCGCCGGCGCTGACTGACCTGCGAGCCAACACGTTTACATTAAGAGCGGCTCACATATTTATTCGGCCTCATTCAACCGGTCGCGGTCAGCCTGAACGGTGCACTTTAAAAACAAAAATGAGCGTTTGCCGACTCAAAGCCACCGGGCGGTCCGAGCCGCGACGTCTTCTTCTTCTTCTTCTTCTTCTTCTTCTCTGTGGAGGCTGCTCACACCGCCACCTGGTGCTGGTGTTACACCGAGAGCCTAACTTTCTCAAAATGCTTCATTATGAATTTACTCACCATATGCCTTGACGTGGACGCGGAGCTGACCGGTTATAATGATTAGCCCTCGGTGCCCAGCGACCCGTCATGCGTTAACCGTCCATATAAAAAGATTTACTAAGAAATGCGTAACCGGAAGTATTACTTTGCCTATTGTGTCTACCTTCACGCTTTGAGGAGTGCAGTTGTAGTTGCTCACTGTTACCACCAGAGGGCAGCGTCTCCACGGTCTCCAAGTCTATGGCGCAAATTAGTTGGTGTGTGTGTGCGCCCTCTGGTGGCCACAGTGGGTAACTGCAATTGCATTATCAAGTTAGACACAATAGCATGGTAACACTTCCGGTCGACACTTTCAAAGTAAAACTTTCCAATCTACACAGATGTAGTTGCGCACTGTGATCACTGGTTTGCGACTAAAGAGTAATTGTTTTCCTTTTACTGTGTAGGATGTACAAACAAAACGGATCATACCTAAAGAGATTAAACTAAAGACATAACTAAAGAGCACTAAAAAGCAATTAAAAATGAATTACTTCATAGAATATGATCTTTCCTAAAGAAAACACGACGGATGACAACAGTGAGTTCAGTGTCACTTGTATTTTGACTCACTGTTTCTTCATAAGGTCTTGCATTTAACCTATATGTACAAAGCAAATACCAGGAAGTGGCCAGCAGGTGTATTTATTTTGACTGTATCAAATGCTTCAAAACAAGTCATTTTAAGCTCAATTGCTTTCATGTGGTTCAGTCAGTACTTTGGGAAAGCTTTTTCCCCATCACTAGTTTCATAATTAACAATCCATGAGATGCACACTACAAATCACACAAATCATCTATTTTTCTAATTACATTTTGGAAATACTTCGGCTGCAAGAAAAGTGCAAGCTACCTGTGCTAAAATACAATTCTAAAGACAACAAAATCACAAGTGTTTCTTGCATTTGCACCAACAGTTTTGGGAGCTTTACATTGAATTAATCTGGTTTTCTCTGAAAAAGAGCACATGTTGTTTATGGCATATATAGCTTACATATAATTAAACTTAAGGTTGAATCATTAACTGTTTTCCTGCTGGACAAAATAAATGTACAAAAATAAGAGAAATAATGTGAATAGAAGGCAGGTTTTGACAAAAATATCTAATTTTTGTTGTATTTATATGCCCCTTCTTTTCCATATTAGTACTCTAGATTTACTTTCTTGCCTAGAAGAGCAAAGTAGACGACTTTACACTCGCATGCTTCCTTTAAATACCATAAATTCATAACACAAGGTGGCAGCAGTCTCCATTTTATTGCATTAAAATGGTAACATTTCTTCAATGTACAGAGTTGGGGGGTTTCTAGAATTTTAGCATTTGTGTAAATTTATAAACATGAATAAAAACAAGACTTCAATCTAAATAGAATAATCAGCCGTTATACAATAATTGCTTTTTGTCATGACCATACACCTGAAAAGGAGCAGCAGCAAGACAAAATAACTTCACATTTCAATAGAGATAACACACATGATTAAAATGCCATTCAGCAACACAGCAGCCACAAAGTACACCATCAGGTCCAATCAGAAAGGAAACAAGATGCAAATCTTTTCAGTCTTAAAACTAAGAACTATATGATGGTGAGTCAGACATTAAAGCAATGTAGGTTTTCTGAGAAATCATCACAGTATGCTATTTTTCATCGCGACAGCTGTTTTCATTCTTTAAAAAAGTCCATGCCTCGAGGAAAACAAAGTCGGAGCATCAAAGCTTTACCACCCTTAATAATGTCCATATTTAGTCCCAGCAATGGTCAGCGGCAGTTTTTAGTTCATTCCTTAAACATTGCTAATCTCTGACAGGACCATCAAGTGCAGAAACAGGTAACTCTCAACTACTATGTTTACAAGCTGCACTATTCTTGCTCGCTGTCCTCAACCTCAAATCCTAAACTTTTATTTTAGTAATAAATAGATTTGAGTGTGGTGAAGCTATTAGAGCATATTACAGAACTCTGGTGACTATTAGGCTGTAAACAGTCCACCATGCTGCCACCACTAGCCTTCTACTGTAACTTCACCATGTTCGTTTCCATGCAGCTCTAAGCGGCCAGCTGGTTACGTAAAGTGTTTTCATATGAAACACATTTTGGTGAAGTCAGTGGAATGTGAAGTCAATGTTCCAAATTAAATCTTGTGTCAGATGGGAAGTCTACAAACCTGCAAAAACAATTCTTTTACTTCTGAAATTACGTAGCTACGGTCCAAACTGTGCCAGAGGCAGCGTGTCTCATGTGTCAGGCATTCTCAGTTAGATATTCCTGAACAAAACACTCGGAGAAAGAAAATGTGATTAATAATTTAATGTGTTTATCCAGAGTGATTTATTTGGCTCATTGGTAATGCTATTACTTCAGTTTTAAAAAATCTGTGTGGTCAGTATCAGCCTTTTTACTCACTAAGAATTTGGAGCATTTGTACAGAAAAGAAAAAAAAAGAGATCCCCGTACAACAGGGGGCCTCTTTGTGCCAGATCAGATTTCTGAGTTCAACAGTCTGAGTCAGAAAGAAGCTAGATTAGTGACTCAGTGTTACTTCCTGTAATCCAAACCTGCTTCTAAGAACCCAGACCCCACAGCATGCTGATCTGATGAAAACCTCGACAAGTTTGCAGCACATGGTCCGCTGTTTTTGTTTTGTTTTTGACACAATGGGTCTATTTCAGGTCATCTGTGGACACTGTTGCCAGATGGACAGTATTTGGGTGGTGTGGCAGCTGGATGCCTGACTGAACTGATATCAGTGTTGGTCCTGCAGAGACTTTTTCTTTCTTTTTGTCGACGACAACATACAGACAATATACCAGTTCTAAAGTCTTGTTTCTATTTTATTGTTTGTTTCTATTCTGTATCCCATCTCATCTCATTCTAATCTACTTTAATGTACTGTCGTTTCTAATTTAATGTAATGTAATCTAATGTCACTCCATCACACCTCTAATCTAATGTAATCTGATCTCATTTATTCTCATCACAGCTCATCTAAAGTTTTCTCTACTTTAATGTAATCTAATCTTATTCTCGTCTAATCTAATTATATAAATGAATCTAATTCTGTCTCATCACATCTCATCTCTAATCTAATCTGATCTAATGTAATCTAATCCCATCTCTAATCTACTATAATTTAATGTAATCCCATTTAATCCCATCTCATCCAATCTCAACTCAAATCTATTCTAAATGAATGTAATCCCATCTGATTCTGTCTCATCACATCTCATCTCTAATCTAATGTAACATAAGTATTGGCATCAAAAAATACTTAAAAAGCCAAAAGTAAAAGTACTTATAATGCAAAATGTCTAATTTCAGGAAAAACATAGATTATATTACTGGATTATAATTAGTGATGCATTAATGTGTAAGCGTCACTAATGTTGCAGCTGGTTTCAGATACGTCATATACTGCTGGATGGCTTAATCCATAACAAAATATCATAATTTATGAGTTGAGTCATGTTTTGTATTAACAATCTGAATCTGCAAAGTAACTACTAACTAAAGTTATCAAATAAATGTGGTGGAGTAAAAGTATAAAGTAGCATAAAATGGAAATATTTGGGCACTTTACTGTTTCATTTTATTTACAACATACAGAAGCAAATGAGAACTGCTTCACCAAATGATGTTTAACTCACTACAGGAAGGCTACACAAAGGAAAGGAAGTGGCACTATATAAATAAAACTGAACTGAATTGAATTGAAGTGTTGTTGCTTGTGGTCAACACGTTGTTGACACGAGCTAACCAGAACACATCTGATGAAGTTTACTCGCTTTTTATTCGAAACGTGCTCCAACGCAGATGAAAGAATCAAGTCCACCATCTCTAGTAAGTAGACTAATTGAGTCCACATGGGATGTTGTTCGGCTGAGTCACTAACTGTAATCTATGACAGCAACCTAAATCTATGCCAGTCTGGGTATCTGGCACAAAGCCTCTAAGACATAAATTCTCAGGAGTTAGTCAGTTTCTCTGGAAGCAGGTCTTTGTGATTTCTATAAGGGAGAAGCCCACTTATGACTCAGAATAGTCAGTGTTCAGTGTTTTTTATCTAACGTCAGTGTTTTTGGAAAAACAGTAAAAGTAAAGCCTCCAGACTGCAGAGAGACATCTGTACAGTAAGATCAAAGTTTTTATTTATTTTGGCCTAAGTAGTCCCACTAGCAAAATACAAAGCAACATTTATCACTCGTCATCTACTAGTCACACTTTATCTAAAGGTCAAAATTACATCATGCATGCGAGACAGTGTGTGTGTGTGCCTTTTTATTAGTGTGTCTCTCTGTTTCCTCTTTCGTCTCTCTAGTGGCTAAACGTAGCACCATTAAACAGAAACCATCATGGAACAAAAATGATTCAATAACGAAGCTACTTTTGGCCTGAAATGGGCAATTAAAAACCACAAGCTGATGTTTGTCTATACAGTAGATCTGGCAAATGGACTGTTACAGTTTATTATGATGGGATTTTTCTGTCAATTTATACTTTTTAAAGATGTTTGACAGTTTAACATTTCATCTGCATAAATCTTGTCTGCACAAATCAGCTGACATAAATAAATACACTGCATAGCCACCATAAATTGCTAAATTTGATAATAATATGGTTCTTTGTAAAACTAACCAGATTCCATATCTAATTTCATAATTTCTGCCACACAGGCTCCAGATCCAGATGTTTACATTTCCCATGCATGTGGGATGCTGATCTAAACATTCTTTCAAATGTGTTTTACATTTCTGCACATATACATTGAACATATATCAATGATGGACAGTATTATTACTCATATAAGTTATGATATAAAGTGAGTCACGTTTACCAGACAGTTTATCCTGTAAGAAACCTGTAGGTGTTCCACAGCATAATTTTAGTCTTTGAAAATGAGCTCCGAGCCATGTTGGTCCAGTCAGCAGGAAAGAAAAAATGTGAAAGTGCATTTTCCTCCTCTTTTAAGCCTCATTTGAACCATGCAGCCCACAGTGTTTATAGTGTAAACACGCTGCATCTGTTTTTAACAGGCACCATAGTATGAAGCAACCTCAGAGCTGAGGTCTTCTTATATATCGGATAGATGAACAGGGAAACCCATAAGAGTGCAGTCCTTAAAAGGCCACTGACTTAACATATTTACATTCAGCACTTAATTACCCAGAATAACCTGTGACGTTACTGGCAGCATGTGCAGTTAAAGTAAGAGAAATCCTGTGACTGCTGCTGGGCTACTACACCGCATACTTTCCTCAGGACTGGAATGCAACTGCTGCTCCCAAGTCAGACGGAGGGAAAAGGTTGCTGTTTTCTCTCCGTTAATGCACATTTTTGAATACCTTGTAGTGTCGACCTGACCGTAAAAGAGTGTACGTATAGAGAGGGGGTGGGCCAGCAGCAGACCGAGAGAGCAACACGTTCAGGACTTCCTTTTGACTCTTAAAGTGACTTTTTTCCCTGAGTGCTCTTGGCTAAATATTGGCTGACTTTGTACAGATTAGTTTTGTAAAGTAAGCAAAAGCAGCCGCCAGCAGTATCTATCTTCTATTTATGGCCTCCCCCGTGCCCCCCGCCCCCCCCACCTCTTCCCAGACTGACGTCAGCAGAAAGTTATTTTCATGAATGGAGGGGGCGGTCACGAGGAATCGGTGACGTGAGTGCTTGCGGAAGCAGAGCGTGGAATGTTCGTGCATTGTTGTTGTTTTGTAGTTAATTTAGTACGAGGATCTCCGCCGCTGGACGCGCCGCACCAGCTGCGTCAAGTTACTCCGTCGCCTGGATCCGACACCTACCCCGCCAGGTTTTACGCATTCCGGTCCACAGATACCCGCGTCCACAAAGGTAAGGTTGTTTTCTTTTTTGTTGTTTTTTTTGGGAAGATGTTTTGACATGCCTTTTTTAAATTTCTCAGGTTGTAACGGTGGTGACATATCGGCGCATGCAGACAGGCTTATGACTGGCCACACTCGCCCGTCACGTAGGACAAGTTTTGATCCCGGTTATGAAAGTTGATGTTGACTTTGTGGATCGGACACGTGTTGTGTTGGAGTAACATAACACAAAGCCCAAAAAGTGGCTCAGAGCTCGGTATAGTCGTTTATAGGAAGTGGGGGAAATACGCAAAAACAGTAGGCTAAAATAATTTGGAATAACTGCTTATTTTATTTCTACTTTCTTTTCTTTTTTTTTTTTTTTTGACGAATTTCACCCTGGTCATTTTTCAAATTAGCCTAATTTAAGGCTATCCTTTTTAAAAAAAAATGACACTAAATGTGACAAAGTCTATAACGAGCACAGAAACCGCAAACATAAGCGTATTCAACACATTTAATGAAGAAAGAATATATAAAGAAATCAAACACTATCTTGCCAAAGTAGATTAGAATGAATGCTACGGTTATAGGCTAATGTTACTTAATGTTGTTAATGTTACAAAACGTCTATTATATATATTTATTACTGAGCGCTACAGAACCATTATTATGAGTTATTATAAGATAAAAAAAAGTGGTTTTTGTGCGTCTGGGTTTGTTTATTTATAGCCTACTTTCTGTCAGTCGAATGAGCTTTTGGGGGAAAATGGAAGTGAAAACTCACTGTCTGCCTTGTTTAAACTAATTCATATAAAACATTTTCACATCCCCTTTCATTCTGGAGCTCTTGTTCGTTTCAACGGGATTTAATATAATGCAAAATACCAGCCTACTTTTGACATTGGAAACAACACGTGGTCTGCATTTTCGACATGTGGGACAAAGGGCACGATGTGAAGTTAGACCACCGGGGTTGAGTGGCCTACACAGGAGAAACAAACAGTCACTAAACAGCAGGAGGAGGTGCATGTTTCCACAAACCATAAATCACTCTGGAAGAAGAAAAAGGCTTTATCTTATCTTTCTGTTTAGCTATCATTTCTGGTCCACATAAATTTATATGACTTTGGCAAAGATAAGGAAACTGTTGTTGTTTTCAAAAAAAATATAATTATATATCAACACAATTTTACCTCAGAAATAATACTGCTTGACTGTCATTGTAGTCTGTTCTTTGTCTTTTATTGAATAACTTCGACTTGTGACCTTTTGAGGCCATTGTGATTAATATATGGAAAATATTTGTTTAGTTTCACTTGGATTGTCACAGATTTGTGTGCAAGAGGCTTTTCTGATTCACTGTTGTTTCTGGTGGGTGCACAGTGTCTGCTGCCTTCAGAGAGGCAGTGGGAGCGGATGCACTCCTCTGTCATGAGTTTAACATGTGGTTCAATCACCAAAGCGATGATGTCTTCTTTGGATGGAGAAGTAACAGTGGCTGACTCATTATACCATCACAATAGTCTGTGACAGTGACGAGGCACATCGGGAGAAATTCCCCTGAAAACACAGCATATAGTTTAATTACCACTATATCTATATATATGATTTCTCTTTCTGCTGGGCCGTGGTGATGGATGAAAGCGACACAAAATGCAAAAACGTTTTTGTGGTGGAGTGTTGTGAAAGTGAAATAGCTGTGGTTAGTGATGCGATGACTCACAGGGAACACGTTCACTATGATGTGTTTTGCTCCTCTTACTGGAAAAAAGATGTCGAGGTTTGATTATTGACTTTGGAAGCCGGCGATTTTATTTTATTTTTTATCCACAGCTGAACATGCCAAACAGAGTGTGTATACAGGCAATAACAGATGAATGTGTGAACAGGCCTGTGGTGCATCTGTCCAAAGTGACTCCCTGACAGTTATAGTGTCTGAGACTGCTCCCTCTGCCACCCACAGTGATTTGCATCCTGCCTGTTCCTGCTTTTCTGTCAGAATGACTGAATCTCAACAGGCTGCTTTCACCTCATTATGGTCAGAGGTGTGGCAAGTGTCAAGTTTACTGATTTATTTGTTTATTTTGTGTCATTGGGAATTCCTTGTTGGTTTTCAATGGGGCTGACTTGGTGATTCAATTGCTGATCTTTTTCCTTGGCAACTTCCTGATTCCACCGTGACTCAAATTGCATGTTCGCAGCAACACAAACAACCACTTTAAAGCTCCTCTAGATTCAGAATGTATGCTTTGTTATGTCTGTCCTTGTGTCCAGTGCCTTAGCTAACTGTTAGAGGAGCATTGAAAGCTGGATTATTATTATCAGTATTTTCAACCAAAGAGCCTTGCTTTGTTTTGGTATATCTTGTTGGAAAATGAGAGATGTGATAAAAAAAACAACAACAAGGTTTTACTATTTTATTTTTTTTACATTCTTGACATTTCTTTGGGTCCCAGCGTCCCTGGTTGGGAGAATATCTTTGCTCAGATATTCAGCGAGTTCTCCACCTTTTCCGCACAAAAGTTTCGGCGGGCATGCCAGCCATTTCCAAGGTTCTCTGTACTTTTCCTTCCTCCCCGTGAAACAACAGGATTTTCCAGGAAACGTCAGATCAGGAGGGTGTGATTCCCTGCCGCTGGTCGTCGCTTTTAACAGTAAACAGCATGACTCACTGCTCAGCTATGCTCTCCATTTCCTTCCACATAATATCCCACCAAATGTGCTGCGCTGGAGAAAGAGCAGAGTGCCGTGCGCACCAGTCTGTAGAGAAATCTCTCCACCCCCCTGAGAAAAATGCAGGAAAAGCGAGAGCTTTCTCAGAGGAGTGTATCAGGCTGTCAAGGGCAGCAACAAGTCTGGTTTCTGCTGTACTTACTCCCAAATTGAAAAAACAACAGAAGAAAAGTCCAGACAAGCCGACTCTGCATTTATCACTGGAGCATGAGCGCACAAGTCTTTGATATGCTGTTTATTTTAGGAGAAGGCCGGGCCCCACAGTTACCTGCTGCAACTGAAGCGCAGCCCTGAACTTGACCAGATGTCTGACTTTAAAAACATAAACATTTGGCATCAGCGAACAAATGGTACATAGGTTTATTAAACTGACTTTACTATATACAGTATTATACAGTATATTCACCAATTTGCTCTTTTAAGAGCGGTTTAACCCGGGCTGATTTGTGCCCATGTAAAAAATAAGTCTTTGCCTGCATGGTTCTCAAAAATAGTCTTGAAAGGGTCAGTTCATCTTCAAAGCAATGTGTACACCCACAGAACAAAGTAGCATGATTACCAGAAAACATTCTGCTTCCCACATCAAATAAGACACTGGCTTAACAAACAACCATAGCCATGAAATGTGTGTATAGTGGTTGTAATGGACAGTTAGTTGTGGAGTTACTCATGTCATCCCTTGGCTCTAATCTGCATTGTTGTGACTTGTTGTCCTAAATGAGTGCTAACATTTTTGCTGAGTAAATAGTACATTCTTGTTATTAGTCATCAGAGGATCATCTTGAGGAATGAAACGTTATTATCTGTTGTATGAGAAAGTTAGGTAAGTAAAATGAAAGATAGACCTTTTTGTTTATAATGTCCCGCACAAAGGAAGGTAGTGGACTCCTGATTTACACACATGTGCACACAGGCTGCCTTTGATTCGTTTGGGCAAGTGAGAGATGTGAGCCACTTCTGAATTCCAGACATTTTGTGAATTTTGCAGCCGTTGTTTTACAAGTGGGATTGTCTGAACTCCACCCCCATAGCTGAGTGCATCGCAGGACATATTCAGGCTCAATGTTCCCTCTTCGGTAAAGATTTGCCTGCGTTGTGCATGTGAGGGTTTGCACATGTGTGTTCACTCAGGAATGTGGTTTTGTTCTTTACCCGCCATCTGTGGCTTTTCTTTGAGGCATTTTCCCAGCCTCCTTTTCTTACTGCTATGAAAAACCTAATATGAGTTGTTTTCTTGACTATACTGAGAAGCCATGATTTGTTGTGAAATATGCTCGTCTCGTCTGTGTGGCAAAATCACGAAGAGTGGATCTGGTTGTGTAATGTAATTGCTGTTTTTCCTCTGAGGGAACTCGCCATCTTGATCAGGAAAACCTTGTCCCTGTGCAAGTTGCAAAAACATAAGCACATGCCTAAAGAATTTCAGGGAAACAACCTGGCCTCTTGGTTCAAGCTTAAGGCCTCTTGTATGATGATAGGGAGGCCCCACACCACTTTTCCATGATCTTTGCAAGGAATATACCCAGGGACCCCCTCTGATGCAATACTGCTTAAATTCAGCCGTTCAGGCCAAGTTGCTGTCGAGGAATGTTGTATTTTAGTTCTTCATCTTTATTTGATGCTTCTGAAATCTCAGTTATGCAATTCTTTGCTGCGTGTTTTGCAAAATGAATGAAGGACATCAGAGAGGGCAGCAGATGTTCTCTGAATCTCGAAACATGAGTTTATGTGGCTTTGGGTTTTAGCTGTTTGGTTGGTATATGTATTTCCCATCTGTTTATTTTCCGAGTCAGGATTCTTTGAGGTTCATCTGCTTGTGACAAAAACACTAAAGTACATTCTGTAGACAGTGGTGTTGAATTTAAGCTATTATAAGAACAATGACTAATGGTCAGGTCCCACGAAAGACAGAGAGTAACAAAGTTGTTTTTCATGTCGACTGCGCTGTTTCTTGCAATCAGCAACTGTAAATCAACTGTTGCAAAGTCCCACATATTAGCAGTATAGCCATAGGGTGTGAAAACACGATAAACATCCCAAAAAGAACAGCCACACCCAGAGTATTTTCTCCCATGAAAGCTGCAGCTAACAGGGCTGCAGAGAATATTTGCCCTCTTGCTGAGGTATCACTTATCGCATGCTCACTTAAGTTGTTTAGTTGGCAGAAATTTGTGTCAGCACTGTGGGCTAAATATATCCGCCAGAGTTAAATAAGGGCATAGAGCAGCTCAGGAAAGCCCAGTGTAAGAGGATCCAACCAGCCAGACACAGCCCTGAATCGATAGACTACATTGTCTCACAGCAAAAATACATCAGTGACTATAAAGGAAACTATTTCTCTGTGACACTCTATCTCCAGGAATTTTTTCCACATGCGTATCTACTGCCCTATAAAGTTCAGCATAACTGTAAATGTTATGCTGATGTGATGGTCTGTTTTAATGTCTGATGATGAGGAGGCAGAGTGGTGTGGACTGCCTGTGTCCCTGTAGACCCAGAGACATCAGATTAGGGGAATAAACAATCTACACAAAACTGGATTTAAGGGAAGTAGCAGGATAAAGAGAGAGATCATAGACAAATTGAGGTGTTTTGTACACATGATGCCTTGAAGCTATCAGCACACGTTAGTGCTTCTTATTTGTACTATGTATGGGCTGTATTGCGGTTATGAATGAGACTTGTTTACCCTTTTGGTGACCATGTGACTCACACTCCCACGCCCATTTGCAGGGCGTTTCCATGGTAGCAGTCGAGCATGGAACAGTGCACTCGTAGTCAGGCTGGTCTGCAGGTCCTGAAATGGAGCCTTGGGGGATGTGTGCCTCTCACAGGATCACAGCTCAGCGCTCTCGCTTTTTTTGGCCATGGCAGCAGTCTGGAGAGCATGTGCCTCGCTGCAATGAGTACAAAGAGGCTTTTCTCAGAAGTGCCCTGGCATAAAAAAAAAAAATCGCTTAGGCAGAGAGCTTAAATGCAAAGTTCTACAAAGACAGAGGGAGAGTGGTTGCCTGTTTCTAATCTTGCTTGGTCTAGTGAACTACATTGTCAAGGC
Source organism: Macquaria australasica (assembly GCA_005408345.1). Classification (NCBI taxonomy): domain Eukaryota; kingdom Metazoa; phylum Chordata; class Actinopteri; order Centrarchiformes; family Percichthyidae; genus Macquaria; species Macquaria australasica. Next base: position 3,971,986 of record SEMN01000003.1, on the reverse strand, counting down.
CCTCCTTCTCCAAACAAGTAAATATAGGCGCTCTCCAGTGCTGATGTTTAATGGTGCCATGCTGCCCTCTGCTGGTCTGTGGCTCTAACACGCAAACACAAATATTGACACATGATGTAACCCATGGATGTTGTTGTGATGTCTTTAAAGTGATTTCATGGGGACAAGTGCCGATATTATGTCATACTCAGTATCTGCAATATACAAAAATATGCATAAGCAGCAGAAGTATTCAGATCTGTTACTCAAGACAATTTAAAAATACTTCATTACTACTGTATTCAAAATCCAGTTAAAAGTACGGAAATATTCTCACAAAAATTGCTCATTATGCAGCAAAATGTCAGTGATATATTGTTACATATTATATTATTGACTTATTATTAGTGATGCATGAAGATGCAAGGAGCATTTTAATGTTGTAACTGGTCAAAAGGGAGCTAATTTAAACTAAACTCTGAACTTTATGTAACAATACAGCATATTTTAAAAACTGGTCATATGTTTTGTGTGTAAAATTTTAATCTGTAAAATAACTAGTTGATTAAGCTGTTAAGCTGATTGAAAAGTACAATATTCTCCTCTTAAATGTAGTGGAGTAGAAGGATAAAGCAGTATAAAATGGACATATTTGAGTAAAGTGCAAGTATCTCCAAATTGTACTTAAGTAGCCTACAGTAGGCTACTTGTACAGTAAATAATATGTTGTGTTTCCCTTATTTTAAGTCAGCTACTCACACTTTACTGTTTCTTTTCACTTCTCAGTGTGTCTTCTGTGAGATTCTGGCCAGTTGTCTGCATGCAGGGAATGACGACTCAGTTTAAGACGAGCAAAGCTTTAAAGGTAAGTGTGAGAAGTTTGACAAGTGTTTCGTTGGACTTTGTCAGTATCCAGACATGGTGTTGTTCTTAATCCACTGCTTATGTCCTGCAGGTCAAGAGGGAGGTGGGCGAGAATGCCCCGGCGCTCAGCGACGATGAGTTGGTGGCCATGTCCGTGCGGGAGCTCAACCAGCACCTGCGTGGGCTGACCAAGGAGGACGTCGTGCGGTTGAAGCAGCGGCGACGGACCCTGAAAAACCGGGGCTACGCCGCCAGCTGCCGCATCAAACGCGTCACCCAGAAGGAGGAGCTGGAGAGACAAAAGTCAGAGCTGCAGCACGAGGTGGACAAGCTGGCCCGTGAGAATGCCAGCATGAGGTTGGAGCTGGATGCCCTGCGAGCCAAGTATGAGGCCCTGCAGTGTTTTGCCCGGACTGTGACCCGCGGGCCCCTCTCGCCTGGCAAGGTGGCCACCACCAGCGTAATCACCATCGTCAAGTCCGCCAACCACAACAACTCCAGCCCGACCCCGTTCACAGCTCACTCCTAGTGTTGACAGGACTGGGCTCTCCTTCTCCTGCCTGGTCCTTCCCGGTTCTGACCCAGCCTGAACCCACTCATCCTGTACTGAGAGGACGCTCAGTAGTTAGACTGAGGGATTGAATGGGGTGGCAAGCTCTATGTGATGTTATGCTGCATTCACAACTATGTCTCCCTCCTTCTGTCTCTCTTACACAATCTACATTGTCTGTGCACTGTGCAAACCCCCCTCCCCAACCCCCAGCACTGGCAGGGTATTGGGCCTCTGTGACCCTTCCTTCATGACTGATAGCAGAGCTTTGCTTTTACTCTAGTGTGAAAAAGTATTTGACATGCCTTATTGTGGCAGCACTGGCCTAGGACAGCTTTTACACTTAATGCTATTAAGCATAAAACATGAGAGATTTAAGTAGTACATATGTGAAAGTAAACCTATTTGTAAAGCCTATGCCAAATTACATTTTCTTTACGTAGAAGTGTCTCAATGTAAATTGAGCCTTTGAAGCTGTTGCCTTAAAAGGATCTATGAGTGATCTTTATAAATTGTTATCAAATACTAGCCATGTGGCTTGACACAAAGAGGATTTATCGTTCCAGCTTTGAGGTCTTCATAGCCACAGTTACCAGTGGTCTCCAACCAGTTGCCTTTAAGAGCCAGCCAAACACAACAACAGATGTTTTCACTGATTAGTTCCTCTTCTCTTCTGGAAAGTGCTAAGCAGTAAAATCACCTGTTGTAGTGTTTGGTTGGAGTGAAAATCTGCCTACACATGGCTCTCTATGGCCCCCTTGGAGAGCACTGCATTATGCAATTTGATAACTGTCCAATGTTTAGCTAAAGGGCTCTACTCGTGATACGCGACTGTTTCTATTTCTGTCTTGGTTGTGCAAAGTTTTACTCGGTGGTCAGTCATGCCAAATAGCTTATTTAGTAGTTAGGAAGTGATGCTAGAGAACAGCAGTCAGTACACTCCAGTAAAGGCTTCCATACATGTGCTGATAGTGGTCTAATTTGGCAGTTTAAGTAACATTTTTCATTTGTGTTTGAAAGGTTTAAAACTCAACCATTAGGCCAGAATTTGTATGCAAGCCATTGCTGGACTATATCGACTCCCCTTGTAAAATATTATTAAAGGCCATTTGTGCCTTTTCTCTTCTATTGGCAATTCATCCATGAAACGCTTGACTTGCTATGCTAGCTATGTTGTTGAAGACATCGGAGGGTATTGGAAAGGTGCTGCAAGTGATTCTGTTAGTATCTTTGTGGCCCTTTGACTAGAGAAATCACTCATAATTTCTAAATTCTAATATTTTGAAATGCAAAAGAGGTGAATACTTGTCTTCCGCATATTTGAATTGTTATTTGATTGAACAGGTAGATTTGGGAAGACTAAAATGTAAAATTGGAAAGTGATTAAGGAGCATTTTGGGCCAGATTTGTTTGGATTCAGAGGATTTGGCATTGCCCAGAGTCTATCATTATATAGCACTTAAAAGGAAGCTGTTAAGATACAGTATAAAAGAAAACTGTTCACAGGGCAACTGATTCCTAGAATTGGAGAAGATGCCAGATAGAAGCTATTCTTGCATTTCTGAAGTTACTGGAGCTTAATTGCACGATGATTAAATGTGGTGTGACCACCTAATGCAAGGTCAAGCCTAATGTAACTAAGGATGGTATACTCTCTGATATGTATGCCGCAGCACTGATTGGGTGATGCCTCTTTCCTTTATATGCCACTCTTTGGTAGGTAATCCATATTGGATATAGTGATAATGAGAGAGGTCCTTACAAGTGAAATGCAGTTCAACTTACTTCCTGTATATTACAGATTACCAAAATGATAAAAGCTCCCACTGCCTCCGTTGTCACTTTACACTGAGAACTCCGTCCAAATAGAAATCATTCCTACTGCTGGGTCACGAGAAGTGCTGCTGCTGGTGTTGGTTAACTCTGAAAACAGTAGCTATTTACCTTACCTTGCTTTTGACACACTCTTCTGCAAGAGAACTCCTGACATCCATCTCTAGAAACAGTGTTGTCATGACAACTAAATGCAGTAAACACCTTCCTCCTGTTGTACGTTTTGAGATATTTAAATATGAAATTCACTTGAAATCAAGCCGTTCTTACCGAGGATCCAATCCTAATTTGGAGTGACGTCAATAGAGATTGTTCATGTCAGGATTTTCTCTTGGCTAAGAGGACATGACTGTTCTTCCCCTGTTCTATAGCTGCAAAGAGCAGTATGGGGAACTTTGCTGCTGTACAACCTGCTGTGATTTTTAAGCAGGGGCATTGCTGTGTTCTTACTCTCATTTTGTATTTTCACTTGGTTTCTATGTTGATACATCCTATGTTTTCTTTCTGATACTTAGTTTTATATGCATATACATTATATAAATATATATATATATATATATATATAAATATATATATATTACATATTTTTCTATATTTATGTCTTTTACTATCCTGGGAGTGGTGTGAATATGTAATCATTCTTTGAAGTCTAATTATGTTGATGCTGACCTTTTTCTGAAAAAGTTGTATTCACATTTACAATGAGAAAACTATTCTCATAACTTAAGTCTTTGTGAATATTTATACCCCATGAATAGTTCTTCTCAGCTCATTTACTATCTGTCTAATTCACACATTGGACAGACCGTGAGTAGGGTTACATACAGCTGCAGCTTTTTATCTGTAACAGTCAAGAATTAACTGTTTAAAAACAGGGAAATGACATTCTGACTGCAGGTTCACACTGTTAGTAAAGAGCACATGTGCATCGATCATATTTTACTTGTAAATTTGTTATAATTATATTGGCGAGTGACAACATGCACTAGAAATTAAAATGTAATTAAGTGAGAGGTTGGAAGTCAAATTATCTGTGCAAAAGGAATTCAAATGTAACAAATTCTACATCATTTCTGGACCATTTTAGATGGAAATTTATGCCAAACATTTACTTTAGCACGGAAATCAATGATCTCAAATATTGAAAACAATTGTACATAATTCAACACGAGAGAACATTGGTCTGATGTGATCAGATTTTAAATTGCCTAATATTGAATGATGATGATGGTAATGCTTTTGTAACTGCTAAGAAACCTTACCAGAAAATAAATCCAAAGCTGCTAAAGACTCTTGACCCAGACCTCTTGTGTTTAAGGTCTGTTTTAAGCCTGAGTCAAGATTGAGTCAGATAGACACATATTACATGTTTACATAAGTCATTTTTCAGCACATTATCTTACAAGACAATACTGCTTGAAGTGTTTTCTGACAAACATCACAGTGGCCTCTTGTGGTAAAGTTTCAAAACAAAATGCTGTAAAATGAGGAATTGTTTAATTTGAGCACTTATTACTGTATTTGGATCTGAGGTGGATGCTTTGTGGCAGCACACCTTAAAAATAATACTCTGAAATGTTTCAATAAATGTTAAAGTATATATTTCCGTATCGTTCCATAATAAAAGACAAACCTCTCTCCAGGTGAATCAAGTACTCTTGTCAATCCAACATCCAGTGTGACCAAGCAGAGGTCCATTCATGCTCTCAAACACATGTTGCTCTTAGGCTACCTTACCACATGCAAATATTTGCCAGACATAAAACTTTACATTTTCTACAAGCCAATTTCTTTGCTAAAATAAAAGCAGACCTGCAAAAGGTTTTTCAAATGATTTTAGGGAGCGTTGTACAAAAATATAGACACATTAAACATTACCTACCATGGATGTTTACTAAACTTGGTCTCAACAGCCTTCTTTCTTCCCGCAGCTGAGGTGACTGAAGCTTGTTATACCAAGGAGCTGTAAAGGAACTGTTTAAAATATCAATGGTTATTTTACATTTTTATATGAACCTTGAAAAATGTAAATGTTTGTATAGAAATGACGTTGCTCGTATATCTTGACTAGGTATTCAAGGTTATTAATTTAAAATTTCTTCCTGAAAACATGCCTTTGATTAAATAAGTTTTCACACACAAGCTTTGCCAGTCCTACAAGCTATAGTATTTAATTTTAGCCATGTAGAAAGTCAGTTTTAGTGTTAATGGAAGGAATTGAGCATGTGTATGATTGATATGGTTGTGGGTGAAATACATTAAATATTAGTTCAACAGCAGCAGTTTCTATGTTAAGTTTGTACTTTACAGATAAATGGATTTCCTTGTTCTAGTCTCATGGGTAACATGTTGAGGCTTGAGTGACTGTCAATAATGACTGTAAACAAGGACAGTGATAAGACAGCATAAACTGAGTATGTACCCTTCACAACTTACTCTGCTCATCTATATTTTATATTTATTTCATTGAATTGTGTAATTTTATTAAATAAAAAAAACACCTAAATTATTTTATTTTACATTTATTTACATGTTTTCTCAATGAACTACCCTCATGTACAAATAAAATCTATTTGTTTCTGCTCTGATTGAAAGTATGGTAAATTATTCCTATAAATAGGTCTGCTGTGTCTGTTTTTGTACTTTCAAATAAAGCTTTTTCCTTCGTCGTGATGCACAGATTTACTCAGTTCAACATATGCAAGTTACACAAGGAAAAACAATTCTTTAATTTTGCATGAGTGCCACACAGAACTAAGACACGAGTCAGCTATTTTGTATATATTGAAATATTACTTTGTACCCAACTGTAAATTAATCTCTGCTCTCCCAGAAAGACAGCTGTCATTGGCACAATAGGGTATAAAAATTAAAACAATCTATGACAATGTACAAAATTGGTCTCCAATAATTAATGTACTTAGAAAACTATGTCTCCCATGGGACATAAACACAGATAACATTTCTAGTGAAAAACAGTGCGTTTCTCTTTTCCCACACAGATTTTGGTTTGGTCTGACTATGCCTGAACTACACACATTAAATACATTAAGATCTTCCCAATTCATTATCCAAACCAATTTTTTTCACACAAATAGAACATACTAAACACCACAATTTACACCAATTAAATTCTGTACATATTTCATAATCCCTGGAACATGGAATTATAACACGAATAGTGACGTGAACACGTCAAACACAAAAAGGTTCTGCCAAAAGCATTTACAATAGTGCAGAAACTGCAAAAAGAAATTGTTAGCGTCTGTTGAACGGCGGTGTAGTGGCACTGAATTACACTCTTTAGCATGCTGGGAAAATTAATGAGAATACTACAACTCCCAGTTTGTAGGAGACAGGTTTATCCAATTTGTCCATGCTACAGTAGATACAAAGGATTGCGAAGTGCTATAGTCTGCAGTTTGAAGTGCCTGCTCCAAAACGAATGTGTCTTTGAACGAATCTTTCCATTTGTCAGGAAACCATGCAGAGGAATGCTCAGCAAATACTTCAAACAAGCAGATGCGAGAGACAGTCCATGAAGTGTCATTTCCAGCCATCGCTGCCTTCCCTGCTTCCCACCTGGAGTCACATATTAATCATCTCCTCTTCGAAAGTGATGTGAATCAGAGGGAACACACTTCAGACGGCCAGAGACCGAGCACTCACATAATGACAGAGACAGAATCAGGATCAGGGACACTGCTGAACAGCCAGCAGATTTATTTGAAGAAAATGTATAGCTCCAGACTTCTCTGATAACAGTGAAGGTGACATGTCATTTTCCTGTGATTGTTACCGCCCAGATGGAGACCTATCAGTTCTCTGGTCATTGAGCTATCAATTCTAAAAACTATCATTAATTTCATCCTCCTCTTGATGCTTGGATTATTCATTAAAACATGACAGAAGTAAGCAGTCCATCTTAAATACTGGGATAATGAAGATTTATCACCTGGATTCAATCCAGCTCTGCGTGAGATGCCATGCAGCTGTTTCCCCAGGGGGGTCAGAGATAGGGGTGGCAAGTACACAAACACCTGGATCTTTCTGGAAAAATGCCTAAAACTCATCATCAGAGGTAATCAGCATGATTTTATCAGACTTGTGGGAGCTCTTGTTGCCTGTGGCCACTTTTCCATTCACACTGGGCTGGACCACCTCTTGTGTGGACTGCTGGGTGTACTGCTGGTAGGCTGGGGAGAAGTTGTGGATGGCATCCTGTACCATGTCCCCCGGGTTTATGGTCTCCTTCAAACCGCTGGAGATGCTCTGCATAGGAGGGATGTTCTCTGGAAGAACAACATGGTTACAAGAACATTGGGAGATTAACAATTAGACTCATGTACGTGATTGCAATATTACAGCTTTAAAGGAATAGTTTGACAGTAACTTCCTGCTCCCAGCCAAGAAACAGACTAGCATATACAGTAACTCCTGTAAAACTCAGCCTTTAACATTGTTTTTTGAACAAATTAAACGAACGAGATATAACATGCTACTTGGTGAGGTTTAGAGGTGCCGATAGATGGATTTTGTTACCTTTAGACAGAGCCAGGCTACCTGTTTCCCCGTTTCCAGTCTTTATGCCAAGCTAAGCTAATTGGCTGCTGGATCCAGCCACATATTTACCAAAACGAATTAAATCCCTGAACCAAGGGGATCAATCTGAGCAGCTGAAAACAAATAAGGGGATTCCCCAAGGTGACATCTTCTTATTACTTGTTTTGTCCAAGAAACAGTCTAAAACCCAAAGATATTTAATTTACAATCATATAAAACAGAAATGCAGCAAATGTTTTGCATTGTTGCTGGATAAATGTCTCAATGGCTTGTCAAATTAATTTTGTCAATCAATTACTAAACTTGTTTTACTATAAACTATCCGATGTGAGACAGTCAGTTTGAAAAAAAACAACAACCACTAAATATGCATGATTTATTTCTTTCATCGTGGCTTTTTTCTCAGGCTGCAGTCTGGACTGGATTCAGTCATAGCCACCGTCTCCACTGACGGTCCCTTAGCACCCAGCTGTGAGCCAGGTTGAATTTACCCCAGAACTAAAAGGGTGTCCAAGGCAAAAAAAACAGCGAGCAGACATCCACATCCACAGACTTCTGTTTCAGGGTCACTGGCAGTGCTGTCTAGATCGGCTTATAGGAGGTGGCAAAAAGGAAGGGCAAGGTGGGGTGGAGGGGGGTACAGGGCACGGTCTGCTGAGTTTCTGCTTACAGTCTTGCCTGCCCACTCCACAGGGCTGAAGCAGAGGAATGGTAAACCAGAGGTGTGGCAACCTCTGCAATCACACACATCAACACCTGAGTGTGGGGATGCAGCAGCAGAACTAAAGTGTCAATGTTAGTGCCACAAAGTTCGGGTATAGGAGGGGACAGGATGGCTGAAGCAGTAAAACAAAGCAAAAAAATAAAATGGAATAATCAGCTGTCAAACACTGCAGCAACATTATTATTATACTTATTATATATTATTATTATACAGCAAGATAAATAATGGATTTCTTTCCATATGGGATGAAAACCAATAATTTCATCCCATTACTACTTCTTCTTCAATTCACATCTTGATTGAAAAAAAACAAATGGTCATATCAGGTTGACACAGAAATGCTTCAGTTTTCTTCATCACTTCCAGTACTTCTGCATGTTAAGCAGCTCAAAAGGGACAGAGGGTTTCCTACAGCAGGAGAAAATGGCAAAATTATTGATATTGCTGCGGACGGCTTTTCCCATGGCTTCCATTTGTCTTTTACTTGCAAGCAGCATGGACGTCAAAGGGGTGCCGCTCGTTACCCGCTAACTTATTGTACTGTGGCTGTGAATTGCTCTTCATCTTCCTCTACATTGCTTTACTGGCAACTGTCCTCTGAGCCACGAGTAACAATGTGTGCCCTTAGGCAGACGAAAGCCCCTGCTGACTTCCAACCTGACACATTGATCATGGCAGCACTACATATAATTTAAGTACAAATTTGTAAATTTGTAGTATATATACACACAACTGGTTTAAAAGGCTGCATAAGGCACAGAGCAATGCAATTACTGTTACTGCTAACACTTTCAGGACTGTGTCCTTATTCTGTGGGGGAGAAGGGCAATTAGCCTTGGAACATGTCAACGTACATGTCACTCTCTGTACGGACTATAGCTCTCACCTGGAACTTCATTTTTTTTCTCCTGGTAGACGGTGCAGGTGAAGGCATATCGGAGGGCAATAGCAGCAAAGAACATTTCGATGCAGATGATGAAGTTCTGCCAGCCTGCTGCCACCGTGCCAGCGCCAACCTCTTGTCCATCGATGAAGAGTGCGTTTGGTATTACGCCGCAGCGCTCCAGGATGGCGAGGACCATTCCTACAAAAGCAACAAACCTTTCATTAGCAATTCATACTTTTATGTACTGGTACAAAATAAGTAGAGGGGCGGAACTTACCTTGCCAGAAGGATAAGAAGATGACAGATTTGATTGTGAGGAATTTGAGCACCGGTTCGTACGGCCTGAGCAGGTCACTTGTGGCGAAGAAGAAGAGGAAGAGAGCGTATAGAGCGAGGCTGACTGAGAAGTTGTAGATGATTGTGATATATAGGTATCCTCCATTTATACTGCGTGGAAAACAGAGTCAGAAAATTACATACATACAATTTCATATTTGGTAAATTAATAACACTATGACATTTTTCTATCTGTGATCATATGACAAGCCTGCGTACAGTGACTTCCTTAATAATTTATTCATGTTTTGTATCCATTCATTACTTTGGGCTGAATGAAAAAGACTGGTAGTTTAAATTTGATGACATTTTTAGCCATATTGCAAGAACAGCCGGTAATACAGACCTTTCTTACTTGAAGCAGTTAATCAAGCCTGTTTGTACATAGCCGCCTTATTTCAGGATGCATCCGATAAACAGGCAGATTTGTCTATATTTCATTGTCAGACTGCCTTTATACCCTCTTTGTATTCTAGAGAGCCTCTCTGAGGACTCAGCTGTGACTACGCTAATTACTCCCATGCAGTATAGAGTGCATGGTTGGCTGAAAGCGTACAAGTAAACAATCTGTGAATCATCATGGTCTTGCTACGGAGCTTAAAGAAAGACATGAAAAAAGACAGTTATTCCTGCCTGCTAATTTTGCTGTTGAAGAATATGAATAAATAAGCAGGAAGAATTTAATCATGTCTTTCTTTTAGCTCGACAGTAAGAGGGTGATGATAGAAAGCTGACTGGAAACTTCTGTCTCAAGCCCTCATTGAGCTCTGTGCTTCTTCTGAGTAGTTAAGAAACAAGTGTTGTCACAGGTGAATCTTCAGAAATTGATTTTATAGCTTTTGATTACACGCAAAATACAATTTTATTGAACAAATTACCCTCTCCATATTCTGTTGAGACCCTTATTGGCCCATCTGGTGGGACTGAAAATACACTGAAATTACATTTGTCAGTCTGCAATTTATCCCCGTCTTTGTATCACTTGGCATCCAAAGTAAAAGTATGAAATGAAACAATGTATCTTCCCTTACAACACTGTGCTTCACTGAGTGCAACATATAATAAGAATTAAGGGTCATCATTTCAGAACACTTACAACATTTGGGGAAAACTTAATATAAAGAGATATAAATTCTTTAGTCCATAATTCAAAAAGCCCTGACTTATTCTTTGCAATAACAAAAATACCCAAAAGGCTGCGATTATGGCTAGGACAGCGACACAACTGGGACAACATGCAGTAGAGTACCTGCACACTCTCCCAGGAAAGTTTGAACCCAGCACTTTCTGCTTGAAATGAAACCCTTTAAAGCTGGGGTAGGCAGTTTTCTTTTGGCGTTACTGGGCAAAAATGCCATATTAACCGTACAGCATATTGTAATTCAAGTGGTCTGAGAGCAGACCTCCATTTCAGCCCCCCCCCGGTGTGTTCGTATTGGCTAAGCTACAAGAGCAGATGTGTGTACACGTCCCTTCAGATGGTGAAAACCTGATTCAGTGGAGGAAAATCCTGCCTAAAATTTCCACCACCTCCTTTGCCTACAGCGGTGTATAGTACAAAACAACATGTCCCGACTCCACACGGAGCTTCAGGCTCATTACGTTCAATGCCATGGCGCTCATAACGACGAGTGGCAAAGAGGCATGATGACAAACAGTGGGGAATAACTTTTGACGGGGGACAGTGGTGTGTGTGCGGTGTACTAGCCTCTCTTCATGCTGCTGGACGGCGTTGCAGCTGCCTCTGAAGCTTGGGGCGCTCTGCTCTGCGGCCGCAAAGCGCTGGAGGGGCGTCTTTGAGAAAACAAGTCACGGCAGGAGAGACCGCGGTCTCTGTGAGGCTCACGCCGTGGAGAGCGAGCCCTACGAGGGATACAGTTTCACTGGGGAACTGACTCCTGCTGCTGGTCGAAGTTGTGGGTTTGGTGGGAGGGGCTTAACGGAGTGATACGAGGCAGCAGAGAGAGAGGCGGAAGGTTTTGCCTAGGTTGCACAGATTCTGCCTACCCCAGCTTTAACTCAAAACATTTTCATCCAGTGCTAACTGTGGAGAGGTGATATAATTATCTCCTTTTGCAAAATGTTTCCATGTGCACATAAACAGCAAACAAGCCTGCTGGCAATGACATGGAAGCGTAAGATACATAAAGAATGAAATGGAAACAGAGGTGCTGCTCACTTAAAATCTCCATCATGATATTTGCCAAAGGCCTGCAGGATGATGGTGATGACTGCCATGATGGGTTTGACAACGCAGAACTGGAGAGTCGCCTGGAGAACACATTACAATTCAGAATGAGACACCCAAAGAAGCAAGGACACCATGAAGGAGGATGAAGGATGAAGGACGTCAGAATCTGTTTGTACATCCAATTAGATGGAAAAGAGCTGCTCACTGATGTTTTTAAACTTCAGTTTTTGGTACAGAATAAACAAGATACAACCTGTTAATTAGTGAGCTTTAGAGGTACTGGTAGATGGATTTTGGACAGAGCAAGGCTGGATGTTTCTCCCCGTTTCCACTCTTTGTGCTAAGCTAAGCTAAGCTAACTGCCGTTTGGCTGTAGCCTTATATATAACGGGCAGATATGAGAGTAACATCAATCTTCTTATCTAACTCCTGGCAAGAAAGCAAATAAATGTATTTCCTAAAATGTCAAACTATTGCTTTAATTAAAAGACTTAAAATATCTTAGGTCATAAAATATGTAGAATGCATCCTTTGTTAACGTTGTCTTTCCTTCAGTCTGATGCTGATGTCTTGATGCTGATGTGGATAGGGACTGGCTGGGACAACAGAGGATGCAGGGGGATGTAGACCTGCATGCAATATAAGACTGGGGGACAGGTGTCCTCTGTGTTGTGTATTGAAACCTGAACCAACCAATTTGACAGAGGCTGCTTTAAACTCCCATCACCGCTGCGGCACTTGAAAGCAACAGACCAGGAGTGTTCAACTTGATTAGCCAGAGGGAAACTTCTTAGAATGGCCAGAGTATGTGGTGGGCTTGACAAAATGACATCAATAATCATTTATATTACTGATTCACTTTGAAGCTTTTAATACTGACAGTCTTTGGTTGCCCTATGCCTGTTCTAGTGTCAGCTTGTCACTCTGAATATTCTCAAAAAGCAAATACATTTTGCATGATACTTTCTGACATGCTTGATATTCAACACACAATGCACGTTCATAATGCCAGTGGATTAAAAGTCAACTGGGGTTTCAGCCTCTAATTAATTTAGTTAGTAACTGCATCCATGCATACAGAGTCTATACAGACCTTGTAATAAACTTTAATACTAAGCTACATGTGAGAGTCAGTGTACACTGCACAATACAAATGTAAGATAAGAGGACATGTTAATTTTGCATACTTGTCAGCAGCTTGAATAACAGCTGTATTGCAAACTGGTGCATCAAATGTTTGTGAATTTAGGATAATATGCAATAATATCTGTTATATTCACCACATTTGACTCTTCCCATCTTTTGTTAACAACATGCCAGTGTTCCATTACAATACTAAATGATGTCTCAAAGAGAATTCAGTTTGAAATGACCCAAAGCATTTTCTTTTTGTAATAATTCTTACCACTTCAGAGTTCACTGCAATAGTTCATTGGTGACAAGTATCTACAGAACTTGTATTTAAATTTTATATAGTCATAATTAACAGCAATACCTCTCTAGTTTGTGTATTACAATACAGTCTCTCAAAGCTGATCCATTTAAATCGACAACATTTTAATAATGAAATCTATGTATTGGACCCACAAGGTCATTGTTGCCTCACACTCTTCTCCCAGCCTCTGTGCTGCTGTCTGCTCTTGCATCTTTAATTTCTGCAAGGAAACTCTCGGAGGCCTTTCTGATAAAACTTCTGCTCTACATAATTTTTTATATCAGCTGCTTGTGTATTCTTGCTGTTGTTCTTCCCTTTAAAAAGGAAGAAAGAAGAAAACTAAACCATCATAAAAAACACCCCTGCCACTGCTAAATGATTACATTTGGGTGGTGAAAGAATGTAGAAGAGCCAGATATATTAAGAGTCTTATTTTTGTGCTGGTGTAAAGCCAGCTGTAGCACAAACGCAGTCGCAACGCACATTCATCAGATGGCAGTCTATTTTTTTTACACTTGCACATGTTTGGTAATGTCCTCTTTTTTTTTTTTCCTCAATGGGATGAGTTCTGTAAATAACAACTAAATAAGGTAACACATATTAAAAATATAAACATATTTTATTGTAAACTAGGTTATTGTAGTTGTTTCCTCATTACAGTTACAAATAAGACTAGTGTAATGTATGGATAGTGACAGCATTTTTTGGGACTTCATGGTGATTCATGGAGAACTTCTGTCGCCTCTCTACACCTGGTCCATTTAATCTGCCTGCTGCTTTTAAAGGGGATGAGAGGAGCTCTTGTGATTGGCCATTGTTAAAGCTCATCTCAACTACACTTGCCGATTCTGTTTTCCTCCTACTAATAATGTATTGTATATAAAATAGTATGTTAATATATGTTCACCAGTAATGCAGTCTCAGCTGTAGCACCTGGTTTATGCTACCAAAATTGCAAAATTTAGTTCATCACAGCCACACGCATTTTATTTATTGTTTATTTATTTGGATCCCCAGTGGCCCTCACCAGCACCAGCTGCCCCTGGGGTCCACAGGATCACACTTTTGCCCAGTTTCAGGAAATGAGAACCCTAAAGTGTCCTACAATATGATAAAGGGCTTAAAACAGAAATGTCAAAAAACAGTTTAGGATGCAAGAGCAGCTTATCCTCTAACCTTATCTCCAAGAACCACCATAACTCTAGGCTGCTTTTCCATATCAGTGATTCATTTGTTAACCTCTCCTCTAAATCACACACTGAAGCTTCCCCAAAATGTGCGAAGAATTTTAATGTTTTTTTTTTTTACCTCCCAACGTTATATGATCAATATAATCGAGTGCTTTAGTAATCCAGTTAGAATAAATGAATATGTACGACAGCAGTTAATCATTATTTTGAATCCAGTTAGTCACTCGCTTCGTGGGAGTTGACCTGCAAAACAGCATTTAATAATTTCTGTGTGTTCGATATATTGATTTCAGAAATTTTCTGTTCAATGAATGTTAATAAGGATAACCTATTTTAAAAGCAGAAAACTCAGTGCTAAGCCCTTCCTCTACGCCAACACTTTGACTGCACTCAACCCAGCAAACTCCAACAAAACTGATGGGAGTTTTAGCACAATGCTACAATGTACAATACTCAATATCCTTTAACTAAGATTCATTTCAGATGCGCCACCAGAGAGAACTTGCAAGGTTTTTACTTTGAAAACACTTCACGTAGGATTCCTGTGAAGGCACATTGAGTGTTTATCACTTGCCCCTTATATAAAAAAAAGAAATGTTCATTTCACCGTGTATTTTGTTTTGAAGACATAACTCTCAGTTCCAATTTCCATCAGCGTTAGACTGGGAGCTTGTGCAGCATCCCAAGACACTGAGAGGGAGCTCTGCACTGACAGCTCATAACATCTCTCTGTGTTTATTATCAAGCTGCTTTCACCTGGCCTCAATTGCTTTCGTTTTCTTTTTTTTTTAAACCAGTGGATCTTATCCTCTGGAAAGCACACAGCCAATTATAACAGCTGTCATTTTTAAGCAGTCTGGAGATCTGGACAGAATGGTAATTTACAGCGTAGTAATGTTTTGTTTTTATTTGTAAGACAATTTGATGAATTCGTATTTTCAGTGTGTGTAAATTTATCTCTAGAGTGGAGATAAGGGGATGATTGAAGCTCACCTGTTTGCAGAATCTTAAAAAGCCGATGGAGTAGCTCATTCCAACGAGGCAGCAGGTACCGTACAGACAACTTGACCTGTGAAGACAACAGGAAATGATGAGCTATTAAGTCATGTCAACACTAAAACATCATATATTGTATGTCAGATAACAGAAGCAGGCATACAAGGTATTTGTACTGAGTGACTAAGTAAAATAGAAACACATGTATGATGTAATACAACAGCTATACAATAATCACTGGCTTGCTTACATGTTCAGTTTTCTGTGATATTAGAGTTAATAACGATTAGTTGATAAATCGATTAGTCAATTGACAGGAAATTAATCGACAACAATTTTGATAATCGATTAATCGTTTGAGTAATTTTTCAAGCAGTGTATTGAAAGGTATTCCTAATATTTTGACCACATCATTTACTTATATGTAGGAGCAAAAATATGAAAAACACACAAATCAAACAAATGAAACGTATAGGGTTAAAAAAAATTGGTGCTGACAAATGTTAAAAATTTAGACTATATTGGTCATGCAAAGCTACATTACAAAATCCCAATTGGGAGTTATTTAGAGCTATACAAAAGCCAGTCATGTAAACTGAAAGACAAGCTGCTTACACCACATTGTGTGCAGTTAAAATTCCTGACGCGCATACAATAAACTTCATTGTGATTCATTTGTAATTGGAAATACTGCTATTTGGAGCATTAGTGTAAAACATAAATATAATCTATAGAACACTATATGTAACATAACATACATGTAGGTCAAGGTGTCATGTGAGACAGTGGATTTTAAGTCTTCTTGGTCTTATGGGGTCTTTGGCAGATTAACTAAATGGCTTTAGGCCAAAACAACATCAACAACAAACTGGACTGGTCTCACAATACTGAGGAATTCTTGAAGAAGCTCTGGTTTCAGCACATGTAAGATTTTTGTAACTATTCTTTGTTCATTGTATTGTGACTCTAGGTCAGTGGTGTTATGTTTAGGAGGCAGTTTAGGGTGTGGGGGAGGCAGATGGAATAAATAAACTGATGAGAATGACTGACTCTGCTGTAGGACTGAGCCTGGAGGCAGCAGAGAGGAAGATTAAGACTAAACTCACAATCAGTCTGATGCAGCTGCAGATCCTTCAGCCTCATAACCCTAAGGTCCCGGTCAGAGCACTTTAGGTGCTTTTCATGCTGTAAACCATCAGTACAGTCTGATGGTAATGTCCCATTTTTAAACAATATGTCATCACTTGCCTAATATCTACACATGTAACCAATACAGATAGGTTACGGATGCCCAAACACTCAAATGCATCCTCATCACAAATAAGAGCATGGATATTCAGTCAAATTGAATTTGAGAAACAAATTGGGAGCTGCCTGCAGAGTGAAAATAGTCCAAGTAGTATTTGTTGTTCTCTGTATTGATTCCCACAGAACCTGTGTATATCTGAGGAGTATTCTTTAAGCAGTTCACACTTATTCTAGTTTATTAATGGGAACACGACACATAAATTAATCTAATATTGATGTACAATATCAATTAGAATAGGCTAAGTATGTCACTAAAATGCTGTGACCATGTTTCTAACATGTTAACATGTAGACTGTGAGTATGGTAATGGAGTATATACATAAACTAAAAACAAAATCGAATTCATCTGCCATGTTGCTGATTAAAATATACACAACTTGAACTTTTACCAGTATGAGTTATGCTCTTACTTCGACCAAGACTATGCCTTGTGTGAAATGCTTTCCGGAGATTAAAATAATTTAAAATCATTGGTGGAAATGTGGCATTTAAGAAAGAAAATATTAGAGGTCTATGGAACTCCTAAAGAACATGTAACAACAAAGCAGAGCAGTGATTTTTTTTAAAAACAAGATGTAGAATTTAGGCCTCGTCTCCAATAGCTGGTGTTAAGCAACGGCATCATTTATCGGGGCTCAACATTAGTGTCTCCACTGTGTTAAGAAGATGGCAAAGAGCTGCTGCCCTGTGTCTGAGTCAGCCATACATCACAGCCCATCTATGGCTGGTCAAAAGCTCTGAGATAAAGGATATCTGTCACAGATTAACAACACAGTTGTTTATTGCCTGATCTTTCACTGTGTCATTCAAACTAAATGCTAATTCAAGGGCAGCAGGATGCACCTTGCATCTTTGTGACTGTAAACATGAAGACAAAACCATAACATAGTTTGCCCCAGTCGAGCTATATGTATGTATGTATGATATATATAATACATATTTTTTTCTATTTCTTTCTATATATATATATATATATATATATATATATATATATATATATATACACACATATACACACACACACACACACACACACACATACATATATAAATGTAAATGTATGCCACAACTGAATGGAGAATTGGAATGAGGGAACACTCACTGTATGGGCTTCCCTCGAATCTCTGACATGATTGCACTCTCTCCTCCCAGATACTCAAAGGACAGGCTCAGGAAATTGTAAATGACAAATGCTGTAACAGAAAGAGAAGAGTTACTTTTTTAAACCCTGTACCATATATGTTTCATGGCATGATTTTAACTGTAGAATAATTTCTCGTCACCTTCAAGTATAAATTCATTTAAAAAGGTCAAATCATTTCAGAGGAGAAAACATCCACATGATAAAAAATAATTAGTCCTACATTTTGGAACAATAAATGTTTCAGTCCTTACATTAAGAAGCTTCCAAGGGTTCTGTGTCTTGGAAATCCCTTCCTAATCCTTCGTTGCCATTTAAGGAGGGATTAAATGAAGCTAATGCAGATGGTGTCCAGTCAAGAGAAGGTTCATTATGTTTTAGCCGTAGCCGCTGGTGGTATTCCAGTCTCCCTGCTTTCTGATGCGCTGCACTATCAAGCAGCCACAAAATTGGCCTGCAAACTGGAAATTAATCTCCTGAAAAATGTATTTCCTACTTTTCCCCTTTCTCAAATTACTTGTAATCCATTCTGCATATGATTCACCTTTGCCATTGGTGAAGTGCTCTGGTTTTAAAACTTCAATTCATAATTACAGTTACAATGTGCAAAGGCAATTAAACTACAATCTACAGAACAGGGTTTATATAATATTTGAATATTGAAAACCAATGCAGAATGACACATACGTAAAAAATGGTCCCACCTAAAAAGGACACTATTTTGTTTGTTTGTTTGTTTTCATTTACAAACACTATAAACCAGTGAACAAAAGATTATGCTCCAAAAATTACTCGTCCTGCCAACATCAGAACAATGACTGGTGTGAAAAACTAGTTTGTTCAGTTCCTTGTCTTTCCTTTCCTGGAACCCACCTAAAATATGAGGGCAGAGGAACAGCCATGACAGTCCAAGGAGGACGTTAATATCAGCCAGATAATTTAAAAGGGGAGGGCTTGTAACACTTACCTTCGTAGCAGTCTCGAACAGAATCAAAGTAGACATAGTACTGGTTGTTGCTGATGAAGAGCAGGCTAAGCCAAGAATCAAAGGCATAAACTGGCACAATAAACAGGATGCGGATGATGTAGCGCTGCTCATTGGGCATAGTGTAGGATCGAAGGTGTGTATAGATCTACAATGAAATACAAACAAAACATATGAAAAACATTGGTAAACGTAGTAAAAGAAAATGAAAATTCCTTATCTTGGTAAGCATCGTTATAGATTCATAGAAATGTAATTTCTGTTCATGACATGTGAGATTAGAGAAAGTGATATACTGTGAAAATCCCTTCACATGTAGGCTATATTTACCATAGACATTGCCATGGAAAATATACCCTGCTTTCAGTAAAATATGAAACAAAACAATGGTTTTCAGAACTGCTCTGTCGGTGTAAAGATCTGCCACTATGAAATAGAGCAGCAGGGTTGACTAGAGAGATCACCCGACTCCCATTTTAATGATCTTCCAAAACATTCCTGCTTTAAAACTTACGGGTCACACTTTATATTGTACATCTTTAACTTCACATACAGAAGAGGACAATAAGATCAGTAAATAGACACTTTTCACTGAGCTGATAAAATGTCTTAACCTTTAGTTTTTAAACACACACTAGATAGACAGACAGACAGTCCTCTCCCACATGCCTCCATAAAGCCGTACAGCTGACAACATTTATTGGAATACACACAGCATATGGCAGACTATCTGATTATCATTCTTTTCAGTGACCTTTAGTTTTTAGACATGGCAAAACTAACACCTGATAAAACAGCTGTAACTGTCCCAGAGACGTTTCTTTGAGGCGTTTAACTGATATGTTTCTGTCATAAATCCATGATTGTTTGAGTTCATACAGTCATTAAAAATGTATTAATGTAATATAAGATGTGAAAAGGGTAACATTCATAAAAATGTGTCTAAAATATACCACCTTAAAATAATTGTTGGTTAAAATTTAGGGCTTTTTATATAACGTTGTGTTTTGATGTAGAGTGTAGCGGGTCACATGACCAAAGTTTAGTTAAGAGCATAACCGTGGCATTATGGGTAAGAGACAACATGGATGCAGAGGAAAGACAGACGGCCCCAAAGTAACCAGATTCTGCACGTGGTCCAAGAGGCGCACACGGTAATTGTGTTTCAATTGGTTTGTGAATAATGTTTGTCTGATATCCCTTTACATGGACAATGTGATACGTTTTCAGTGATTCTATTTGATTTCATCACATTTCTGTTGTGCTAACGTGTTTGGGACTGTTAGCTAGCTTGAGAGACTGTAAAATGACTCGGATGTAAATTTGAAATTTTTTACGTCTTTTATTTTTTGTAGTTTTCACGGTGTCTGATGACGAAATAGAGAGAGAGAGAAAAGAAATCTTCAAACACCTGACATCTGTATGAAGCGTGGCCATTATTCTACTGAACCAGTGTAGTTACAACAGTTTTTACACCCATGAGCCACATTCAAATGATGAATTCAATTTTTGAATCCCAGCCACTGCAGTGAGGCTGAGGTATGGATTGGCTTATCCATTCTGATCTCAAGCAAATACAGCAGGGTCTGATCTGTATGTCAATAGAGGGAGATAAGTTTTCAACAGTGTAAGTAAAGTACAGTTGAATTGTCCCTCTCAGGGGTCTCAGGTAATGCTGGCAGATGACTGCAGGTTGGCTAATCTCACCAATGTTAACAAATCAAAAAACTGTTGCAACATAAAGCTGTGGGGAAACTACCATAACCTGGCAACATCTCTGATCCAACAAAGAATATGGAATGGAAATATGTCAATACTTTATAATATTGCAAATGTAATTTATCCTCAAATAAATAAGTTCTTACCTGACTAATACACAGGGTCTCTTCAAGTAAACAATTAGCAGATTTAATAGGAAAATCTGTCAACTTGTTTCTCCAGTATTATTGTCCCGCTGCAGATGACTGCAGTCGTGCAGAAAGAGCTGTTAAAATGTAGTGCTTAATAAAGACCAAAGGATATTAGGGAACATTATTGTGATACCACAGATGTGGCAATCGTTTTCTAGTAATGGCTGATGACTCACTCTTCATAAAAGACCATTTAAAAAAATTACTAACAAACTAACATTTTCTCCGTCGACAAAGATGCTTATGACCCATTAGTCAACTAATTGAGTATATGAGGGGGCAATCCTAGTAAACACATCAAGCTCAAGCCACTGCTGACTAATAACTCACTAAAGAGAAAGAAAACAAACACAGCATCACTACCATATTCACGTGTTACCTCGTCAGACAATCAGCTCACTGCTGATCGAAGTCGACTAATTGATTAGTATATCGTCAGAAAATTAACTGTTCTGAGAATTGATAATCAAAATGTAGAACATTCTCTGGCTCCAGTTTCCCTGATGTGATGATTTCCTGCTTCTCTTCTGTCTTACGTGATTGTAAACTGAAAATCTTCAAGTTTTGGACTGTTGGGTAAAACAAGAAGAATGACAACATTAACTTGGGCTTTAGGTATTTGTGATGGCCGTTTTTCATTATTTTCCAACATTTCATGTAGTTAGTTGCAGCCTTAATTTCCGTTTCAGCCAGGACAACTACTCAATAGCTAGCAAACCATTAAGACTTTCTCTACATAACATTAGCCATAACTTCTTGCAAATAACAACAAGGAATAATAAAGATACATCCTCTTTGTTCTATTAATCATAAATGTATGCAAACTCAGACGGCTACTGTATTGAATTGCATTTGATTGCACTGGTGTTTAAGATGGTCTCTCGTCCCCCCCTATTTAGTAATGGGTGCATTTAAAGGCATTTCACTGTGCTGTGAGAAATGAAAAGGAAGTGACAATTATTATTCATTTAAAACTTTTGAAAGCTCCCCTTATTTTGTAATTAGAACCACATAAAGTAGTTTAGGGCTGCAACTAACAATTATTTTCATTAGCGATGAATCTGCAGATAATTTTCTCAATTCATCGTTTTGTCTGTAAAATGTCAGAAAATAGTGAAAGCTATAGGTTGCTATAATTTCCCAAAGGAGAAGATGATGTATTCAAATTGCTTGTTTTACTTGACCAACAGTCCAAAAATATGCAGTTTACAATCAGATATGACAAAGAAAATCAGTAAATAATCAAACTTTTGAAGCAAATGTTTGGAATTTTTGCTTGAAAAATGACCAAAAAGTGGCCGGTTCATTTTCTGTCAATCAACTAATCAATGAATTGGCTAATAGTTGCAGCTCTACAGTAGTTTCACTCATTCTTGGGCTCTCTTGCTGAATAATATTTTCTTGACATTATTTTGTACTATTTTTATTTAAAAACATACCATCAGTGGGCCTGAACATTTTCACATTTTAAAAACCTCCATTTGTAGGAGCAAACTAAACAACATCCAGAGTCTCACTCTGCTCGACGCTTTCAGCTTGATTAAATGCCCATTAGAGGCTGCACATTAAAGCCTGATTACTGTGAGGGTGGGGGTGCGATTCATTTGGCCATCTCTACATGTCAAGGGAAGCAGACTGATGTCCTCCATTTCATTGAAAAGCCAGAAAACCTAAGTCCTCCCTGACTCCATAATGCTGACCTGACAGTAATTCATAGTTGTATGCTGAATAATGGCTCCAAGCCAAAGTAAGGTTCAGGCTTATTTCTGCAGTTTCTGCCCTGACAGTAGAGTAAGGGGCAGAAGAATCAGAATTTTGAAAACAGATATGAACAAAAAACAGAAGTGATTGTACGCATTATAACTAAATTAGATGCCAAACATGATGCACACGATTTGTGCAGTCTGCTGCTCTTAATCCCAAATGCTTCAAGTTACAAAAGGGACCAATGAGCCCACCAGGATAAATGAGCCACACTCCACTGATTACCAGTCCGAAAAGCATTGGTGACTTCACAGCAAAGAGGATCTAAGGTCATTGTCTAAGTGTGTTTAGTATTCAGAATGTGAGTTTAACCGTCTATAGCAATCCTCTGGAGCCATATCAGATGAAACACCAGCAGCATTGCAACACTAGTCCTGCAGACCATTTTATTCTCCCTGTGTGACAGAAGGGATGCGTGTTGCAAACCTGCTCCGTTCTCCCGGCGGTACACTTGCTATTTATTTGTTCAATTAAAATGTCTTGCTGGCAAGTGTTTGCCCAAACAAGTACTATATTAAAAAGATAGAAACCAATTTGCTGGATATTGAGTCACCAATCCCTAAACAACGATTGTTTTTGAATCACAGGACGCAACATGTTGATGCTTTGTGATGGTGTTAAAAGGCTTAGAAAGCTACCCAAACAACTCTTTAATTAATAACACCACATAACAGTCACAGCTATGACCATACGTGTTAACATAATCTGATCCAGGCGTATGACTTCCAGCCTGAGGATGTTGGATGGATGCATATTCAATCAACTAAATCTGGGAACTATTACATCTGCACAACATTAAAACCACAGCGCACAAGAAAACAACTCCCTCATCCTTTATAATGCTGTAAATGTTATCTCAATATCAATTGATTTCCCTGCTGATAATACAGTGCACCCTACTGCAATCTCTGCAAAAGATAAAACCATAATGATAAGCCATCATCTGCACACAGTGGGTAACTCACCCACACAAGAGGAAACACTCATTTACAGCAGCAATGAAAGGGTTTCTGTGTAGAGGTGGGCCGTGCTGAGCCTTTTATTCTTCCTGACCATCTTTCTCCCCCACATAGAGAGAGCCTGCTGTGTATTCATTGTCCTTTAACCAGCTAAAGGATTTTCATCCATTTTAATCTGATAGTCACTGTCAACTGTAAAGTAAGCAAAACATTCCCACAATGCAGTGGGGCAGTGCAACCGCAAAGTAGAAAGAATAATATTGCCTGGAAAGAGGGAAATACTTTATGACTAGATAAGACAAAGTGTCACTGTGAGTATGAAAATGAGCAGTGTGAGCTGAGACACTGAATTCACTACACTGTGCTGTAAGGTAATAATCCTTTACGGACATAAGAATGTGATTCTGTCCTCTGGCAAGGGAGGTGCAATCTGTCAGTCTCCAAACATCTCTCATTACACATTTACATTACTGAGTGCCAGCGCTTGGAAGCTGTATTACGCCACAGTGCCATGTGGTGCAGTGATTTAAGTTTCCTCAAAGCATGAGTATTTAGAGATATTCTTAAACTCACCTGGTGGCATGTTATGAGCAAGGCGCACCAGACAAATATCCCAGAGAGGGCCTGAGCAGCCACTGTGTTTAAAAACATCTGGCCCTCGATGATTGACCCGTTGCTTGTTTGAATAATGGTCATGTTGGAGAAGCCTGACTTGTCTGGGAGAATTGGTGCAGCCAGGTGAACAATAGAATTGCGTTCGGTTGAAGAATCCGTGTCTTCCCAAGAGATGTTCATCTGAAACAGATAGAAAACACAAAAAAGTCAGCGTAGGGCTTACAGGTAAAATGTCAGAACACCTCTGACTGAATATTCCCCAGTGCTTTCATGCTGCCTCATGGGCAAAAAAAACCTAGATTTTATTGTTATACAAAAATAATAATAATTAATTAGAATATATCCTATTGTATACGAAAGTGACAGACTGTTCTACAGTGGTCAAATGATCATTATCTTGATATGCACCTTCTTCACCGTCAACAAACAGCTCACCTTGTGCCGGGGAGGGTGGAGGAAGCGGCTTTATCCCGTTAAGATGTCCACAAACGGCCAAGGATTGTCACAAGCCAACGTTATAGGATCAACATTGAGAATAAGATCACCTTTCAGAACAGGCAAGCGAGCTCTTATACTGCCATTTACAATGGGCCCATCGACTTCATCAACGAAGGGTTCAACAGACTGGACTTCCGTGTTTGAGACAGGTACCCGACCGAGGTCGAAGTCCACACAGTCGACTAAAAACTCAAAACTAAACCTGCAACAGCAAAACAACAACGTACAAATTCTGCGGTAGCCTGAAGCGTTTACTCTGCGAAACCAGTTAAAAGTCAAACTTTCAGTCTAAACGACGAGGATTTAAATGTATCCCTGAGCGGCGTGTCACAGGAGCAGCAGAGATAAACAGGTTGGGCACAGGTGAACGGATCACGTGTCCACAGCCCCACGCTGTCGTCATCACGTTGCCTTTATGTTGGAAAGATTATGTTCAGCCAAAGGTACAGTACATCTTACACTGAAATATTAATAATGTTAAACGTTAATATTATTTCATGTTTCAATTAACTTACATGTATGTGCTACTGCAATCTAATATAATCAACCACAAACTCAGAATTTCTCAAAAACTCATGGACAGTCAAACATGGAATATAAACTTCATAATAGGAATATGTATGCAGATTATACTGTATATCCAGGCATATAAGCTTGATGTTACTATTACAAAAAAAACCCACACAATCTACTTTACAAAGTTAAGGCCTTTGTCATAACCAAACTCACATAAATGATTCAAAACAATCCCATATACTACAAATTCATTTCATTTTACTAAATTACTAAATTCTGAGGAATCATATACTAAAAAAAATAAGTGCAACTCTTAAAAAATGGATTTATATTTATAGATTGCTGTTCTATAGATTCTGTAATGCTGCTTTTGAATGCATTGCTTTGAAATGTGCTGAAAAGGACCCTAAATGACTGTTTAACTGCATTTTCCCCAGTGTAACAGATATAATTGATTTTTTAAAAAGCAGATTAGAAAATTAGGAAAGGCAGAGCCCAATTTTCCAGTTTGATGTCAATATTTGTGATGCTGGGGCTATCCTTCGCTGGGGCTGAGATGATTGAGTTGCATTTGTTTCAAAGACAGAAAAAAGACAAAGTTTAAGAAGTGACCTGTTTTATTTCTAAATTCTCTTCATGGAACTATTTAGAATATTTGCATTCTGTAACACAGAAATAACAAACAGTATAAAGTATTACAAATTACAAAACAAAAACAGTAAGGTCAATATGTCTTTTGTACAATGATGAAACTAGAGCGATTGGCCCTCATTTTACAAAGTATAACTTAAATCAATGCACATTCTTCAGATTTTGAGAGCACAGTGACTTACAGAAAATCCTTTTTTTGCATGTATACAACCAGATAAACTCTAAATTATGTTTTCAAGAAGGCATTCTGTACTGTCTCAATAATTCAAAAGGGTCATAGTAAATGAAATTGGACTTATACATTTCTGCCTTGCAGCACAAGCCTCAGGGGGTTTTTTTGGTCACAGATTGGCATTTCGTAAAGAGTAAAATCCTTTGTTTAAAAAGATGCAGAAGAAAACAATGTGACATTGGGGGCATCTGGAAGGCCTGTATTTCATCAAGCCTTCATGCTTCATGTCCATTTTGTTGACTTCCTACCAGACTTGACAACTTTTGATGATCTCTTTCATTTGTTTTATTGCATCTACGGAGGAATCCTTGAGTGCCAGTCCCAGTAAGACAGGCCTGTTGCCGGCTTCTTGCGACACAAACGTTGCCAGGTTTTTGGCACAAACATGTGTCAGTGGCTGAAAATAGAAACACAAATCAGGCGTTAGATGATTATATACAGAAATGCTGCAATGTAACATATGTTTGTCAGAAGAAAATGAATGAATGAAATTGATGTCTACAATCCTTTTAAAATGTGCAAAGGCCTGGTCTTCACTGATGGCAAGAATCAGACAAAAGATATCTGGCCTTGACTGATAAAATGAAGAAATAACAGCTGTGGCACTTTTCCCACACACACCACTATCCCTTTACTCTACATTTGATATCATGTTCATCAATATTCTTATTTCTAATTAACATAGAAACCAGTTTTCACTCTTGATAAACATGTTTTTTTCCTTAACTGTATAGCAAATTGTTATCCCATATCTTTAACTACTGTGAAGGTTTTACAGGTATCAGCTCACTTTGCAAATCATTTAACACTGAACAAGTTGGCCAGAAAGAAAAAAAGACTTTTTCAATCACATTCTGTG